>JALIGW010000006.1:72418955-72448955 GCA_023053685.1 Diadophis punctatus similis | reverse complement strand
TCCCTGCCTGGCCGGTTGAGTGCTAACCTTTTGGAAGGGGGTGTGGGCGTGCAAGTGTGTGACACCGACAACCACAACTTCTCTAGCTAGAGTGGGATGTGAAGGCAGCTGGCCTTTCCTTCTGGCATGGAGGGAGGGGGGGGAAGGGGCAGCGCCATCCCGGGCGGAGTTGCTTGGAAGAAGCAAATTTGAGATTTCTTTATAGCTTAATTAATCACATTTATACAGCTGCCCATCTCGGGAAAGTGGCTTTGGGCAGCATCCAACAGTTCAGGCCCACGTTCGGCGGAGTTCGGTGGGCTTCTTCCCGGATGAATGTCCTTGCAGCCTGGTCCCTTTTCTGCATGCCTCCCTGCAAATAAATTAAAATTAAATTAAAGATTGGATTAAAGATTAAAAATGAAATGAAATGAAATATTAAAAACAAAATAAAAATTAAATTAAATTAAATTAAATTAAATTAAATTAAATTAAATTAAATTAAATTAAATAAATTAAATTAAATTAAATTAAATTAAATTAAATTAAATTAATTAAATTAAATTAAATTAAATTAAATTAAATTAAATTAAATTAAATTGTATAGGATCTCCTGCCATGGGCAGGGGGTTGGACTAGAAGACCTCCAAGGTCCCTTCCAACATTATTCTATGTTCTAAATTAAATTTATTCCTTCATAGCCCACCTTTATTATTTCTACAAATAACTCAAGGTGGCGAAGATATCCAGCAAGCCCTTCCTCGTCCTATTTCCCCCCTCCCAAAAACCAGCCCTGTGAGGTGGGTTGGACTGAGAGAGAACGACTGGCCCAGAGTCACCCAGCCAGGTTTCATGGCTAAGGTAGGACTTGAACTTATGCTCTCCTTCTTTCTAGCTTGCTGCTTTCTAACCGTTAGACCAAGCTGCCTCTCAGTTTGGTCTAGTGCAGTGATTCTCAATCTGGGGGTCGAACGACCCTTTCACAGGGTCGGGAGACTTCACCAGGATGCCACCATTTGGGTTCTTTTACCCTCTGCGCATGCGCAGAACGCTTTGCGCATGAGGGTAAAAGAACCCAAATGGCGACGGGGGGGCACGGCGGGGTGCGGCGGGGTGGGTCGCAGTGGGGGGCGGGGTCACGGGTCACGGCATTAGGAAGGTTGAGAACCACAGGTCTAGTGGTTCAATTGTCACCCCAAAACTGTGTAAAATGGCATTTTCCAAAGCGTAAACCAGGCGTGCATAACTCTTCAGTTATTTGCAATGATGAAATGTGTATATTTTTCTTCCGTTAAGAGTCCCGCGGGAAAGAGGCTAAAGCTGAGGAGATGGAGTATCTCATCTGCAGTGCCAGTCCTGCTCCCCACCCTGGCAGGATCTGGTGTGCAGAAAAAGGGCAGAGCAGGATCCCCTTTCGGGGGAAGGAAGAGCCAAGCATGGACTGGGCTAGAACCGGACACAAACAGATCCCCGCAGGCATTGGGGGTGGGGGGGTGGGGGGTGGGCTGCCGGAGAGGAAAGGGAGCAGGGAAAGGGAGGGGGTGCCCGGGCTGGGTCCCTCACCAGTTCACCCTGCCTGCCTTGTGGGCACCGAAGGCGCAAAGATCCCAGTATCGGCTCACCCAATGGGTACCTTTCTTCATGACCTTGAAGTCATCTCATTAAGTGAGAAGCCCCCTGCCAGGCAGGGGGTCCTCACTCTCGTCCCAGGGGCTGGGAGGGGGGGGGGGTGACACGTGGACAGCTTAGCCAGGATTTCCCAAAGGTGGCAAGGGTGGCTTGGACCAAGGGTCTCCAACCTTGGCAACTTTAAGACTTGTGGACTTCAACTCCCAGAATTCCTCAGCCATCAAAGCTGGGAGTTGAACTCCACAAGTCTTAAAGGCTGGAGACCCCTGGCTTGGACAACAAGAAAGTGAGGAGGACCCTGGTAATATAATGGAAGGGTCTTGAGGGACAGGAAGGGTCTGGCTGGAGAGCATCTTAAGGAGCCTGGCCCCGTGGTCCTTTTTCATCCTATCCAAGTAGTTGGACTACAGTTCCCATCCTCCAAAGGCTGAGTGGCAGGACTCTCCTTTGGTCTCTGCCAAGCCAAGGAGGGCCAGGGTCTCCTTCAACATTATCTTCTGCAGCGGCCAGAAAAGCCAAGGCAATCCTAGGTTGTATTAACAGAGGGATAGAATCAAGATCATGCGAAGTGTTAGTACCGCTTTATAAGGCCTTGATAAGGCCACACTTGGAATACTGCATCCAATTTTGGTCACCACGATGTAAAAAAGATGTGGAGACTCTGGAAAGAGTGCAGAGAAGAGCAACAAAGATGATGAGGGGACTGGAGGCTAAAATATAGGAAGAACGGTTGCAGGAACTGGGCATGGCTAGTCTAACGAACAGAAGGCCCAGGGGGGACATGATAGCATCTTCCAGTATTTGAGGGGCTGCCACAAAGAGGAGGGGACTATTTTCCAAAGCGCCTGAAGGCAGGACAAGAAGCAACGGATGCAGAGGTGGGTTTCAGCAGGTTCTGACCAGTTCAGGAGAACCCGTAGCGGAAACTTTGAGTAGTTTGGAGAACTGGTCCCGCCCCATATCTATTCTCTGCCTCCCGAGTCCCAGCTGATCGGGAGGGAATGGGGATTTTGCAGTAAACTTCCCCTGCCACGCCCACAAAGCCACATCCACAAAGCCAAGCCACGCCATACCCACCAAGCCACGCACACAGAACCGGTACTAATTTTTTTTGAATCCCATCACTGAACAGATGGAAACTAATCCAGGAGAGAAGCAACCTGGAACTAAGGAGGAATTTCCTGACAGTGAGAACAATTAACCAGGGGAACAGCTTGCCACCAGAAGTTGTGGATGCTCCATCACTGGAGGCTTTTAAGAAGAGATTGGACAACCATTTGTCTGGAATGGTATAGGGTCTCCTGCCTGAGCAGGGGGTTGGACTAGATGACCTCCAACTCTTGTTATTCTAGGCTTCTCAGTGCTGGATTTAGCAAAGATTCCTTTCCTCTTTGGCTGGCGCATGATTACACACACACACACACACCGTTTGTTCCAGGCTGCAGCCGGCTCACGTGTCCCAATCCCCAACTGCGGTGCATTCATGGTTCACGAAGCCCGGCGAGGCTGAGCCGAACTGACAGAGAAACCTTTAGCGGAACAAACGGGAATATAGTATCAGGCAAGGCTGACCGAGCCACGAACCGTGGCAACCACCGAGCAAATTAGCATCAAGGAAAATAGCAGGCCGTTCAGATCACTTATGTGCGAGGTACCAAATGCAGCTCCCGTGTCAGCTGGCATCAGGGAACGGATGCATAAAGAACGGATGCCTGGCCCTGCCAAACTCCTGGCGAACGAAGGGGAAAGTTTGCTTTGGTACCACACCAACTCTGCCCATTGGCCAGCAGTGGGCTGACCCACGTCCAGGGTGGCCTATTGGAAGGGGTGGTCAGGAAATTCAAAGGTTCACACAGAACACATGTGAAAAAATGGTGGGGCTTTGGTTTTCTTAAGGTGAGGTCTACCTGTTCTCCAAAGCCCCTGAAGGCAGGACAAGAAGCAACAGATGGAAATTAATCGAGGAGAGAAGCAACTTAGAACTAAGGAGGAATTTCCTAACAGTGAGGACAATTAACCAGTGGAACAGCTTGCCACCAGAAGTTGTGAGTGCTCCAACGCTGGAGGTTTTTAAGAAGAGACTGGACAGCCATTTGTTAGAAATGTTATAGGGTCTCCTGCTTGAGCAGGGGGTTGGACTAGATGACCTCCAAGGTCCCTTCCAGCTCTGTCTAGCCTAGAATAGGTTAAAAATCCCATTGGAGGGACATGATAACTGTGTCCCAATATTTGGGGGGGCTGCCCCAAAGAAGAGGGGGTCCACCTATT
This sequence comes from Diadophis punctatus similis, assembly GCA_023053685.1. Taxonomy (NCBI): domain Eukaryota; kingdom Metazoa; phylum Chordata; class Lepidosauria; order Squamata; family Dipsadidae; genus Diadophis; species Diadophis punctatus. The sequence goes on along the minus strand of JALIGW010000006.1, from coordinate 72,445,079 downwards.
TTGCAAAGCACCTGAGGGCAGGACAAGAAGCAACGGATGGAAACTAATCCAGGACAGAAGCAACCTGGAATTAAGGAGAAGCTTCCTGACAGTGAGAACAATTAACCAGTGGAACAGAAGTTGTGGGTGCTCCATCAATGGGGGCTTTTAAGAAGAGACTGGACAGCCTCTTGTCTGAAATGTTATAGGGTCTCCTGCTTGAGCAGGGGGCTGGACTAGATGACCTCCAAGGTCCCTTCCAGTTATTCTGTGGATCTTCTGCATACACACCCCGCCCATGTCTCCTGAAGAAGACCATCTCTTGGGCCAAATGTGCAGAAAGCCATCTGGGATGGGATTCTCTGGATTGGAGTCTTCTGGATTGGGGTAGTTTATGGCCCGGGAGAGAACAGGCCTTGGTGCTCTCCAGAAGTGGCCGCTTTCTTCGTTCCTGACATTCCCAGCTAAAAGCAGAACGGACAGAAGAAGAGGAAGAAGAAGAACAGAAGAACAGAGTTGGAAGCCAGGCATGCTAGCTGAAAATGTTAGGGGCTGCAACCCAGCACATCTGGAAAACATCTGGTTAGGGAAGGAGGCTTTGTAGCAGAAATGGAGGCAGAGCTTTGTGGGGCTGCACTTGGAGATCCCTGTGGGTTCTTTCTCTTGCTCTATGTGGAAGTGATCTTGTCAAGATGGATCCGATGTCCAGCTCTCGAGAGGTGTTGAAATTAAAAACCCGGCTGTCCTCTCCTCTGGACATCTGGAGGGGATGCGGTCAAAACAAACGGAGGAATCCATAACAGTATTCCTAGACTTACCACAGAATGTTTAGTGACCGTTCCAAGCACCGGAAAAGTGGGCCTTACGACCATTTTGCACCCTTACACCCTTAGTGTCGCAAACCCCAAGGTCATGCAATCAGGGCACGCGTGGTTTTTAAAAAATTTCATTATTAGCGTCACCACGACGGTCGAGGTTTTTTCTTCTTCTCTTGATTTTGTATTTTAACTTCGGGGGGGGGGGGAATTGAGAAAGGAAAGCCCCCTTTCTCATTTGCTCAGAAGGGTCTGTCTGTTGGTAAGTTTGGGGTGTGGCCCCCTTCCCCCTTTGGCATTGTCCATCTTGGCCTCCAAGAGAGGGTAGCCCTGCCCCACCCTCACCCCCTAACCGAGTTTTCCTCCCACTGGCTGACTTTGCTGCAAGAGGTCCGGCCTTGTCTTCGGCTGGAGTTCTCCCACCCCTCCTGGCCCATCCCTGGGGTGGGGGCGGGGGGGGCTTCTCCACTTCTCTGTGCATTTTCTCCTCTGGAACAGATTCCGCTCGACTTCTTCTTCCTCCTCCTCTTCTCGCAGTGGAGGGAGGGGAGCACCCGCCAAGAGCTGCCCTGGGACCACCCCAGCTGCTGTTTATCGGAGCCGAGAAGAGAAGTGAGTCTGCAGATGGAGATGTGCTGTTTCCCGGGCGAACTTCACACTTCCCTTTGATTTCAGCCTCACTCCCTTCCTGATTGGCACAATGGGGTGAGGGGTCTCTGGGGAGACCCCCTCCCTCCTTCACCCTCCCATCAGCAGCTCCAGAGAAGACGATCTACTTGCTTCCAGCTCAGAAAAGAGGAGTTGGCAGGAACAGCCAACACACCCTAGATGAGAGGCTCAAGATCCAGATGGATCTTGACAGACTTGAACCCGGGGCCCTATCTAACAAAATGAAGTTCATTGTAAAGAAAAGTAAAGTCCTACACTTAGGCAAGAAAACCCAAAAGTTCACATACAGACTGGGTGAAACCAGGTTTAATAGCAGTTACTGTGAGAGGGATCTTGGAGTCTTAGTGGACAACCAGCTAAATATGAGCCAGCAGTGTGCGGCGGCAACTAAAAAAGCCAACACAATTCTAAGTTGCATTAACAGAGGGTTACAAAATCAAGATCAAGTGAGGTACTAATACCCCTCTATAAAGCCTTAGTTAGACCACACCTAGAGTACTGCATCCAGTTTTGATCACCACACTATAAAAAAGATGTTGAGACTCTAGAAAGAGGGCAGAGAAGAGCAACCAGGATGATGAGGGGACTGGAAACTAAAACATGAATGGATGCAGGAACTGGGTATGTCTAGTAATCAGGGGTGGGTTCCTCCCGGTTCGGACCAGTTCGCCTGAACTGGTAGCGACCCGCTGGTGACGTGACGATGACGTCCGAACCGGATCGATTGGTGCTGATCCGTGGGCGCCGCCATCTTTTTTAATTTTTTTAATTTTTTTTTAATTTTTTTTTATTCTGAGCATGCGCAGAAGCTGAGTTTCTGGCACTGCGCATGTGTCACCATTTTGTTTTCGGCAGGGTTTTTTTTTTGGAATTTTTTCGAGGTTGTTTGCACTGTGCATGCGCGCGCGCCCACAAGGCGCGGCCACGCAGCGCGGGAGGAAGTGAACCAGCAGCGAGGTAAGTTGGAACCCACCCCTGGTCTAGTTTAATGAAAAGAAGGACCAGGGAACACATGATAACAGCGTTCCTATATTTGAGGGGCTGCCAGAAAGAAAAGAGGGTCAACCTATTCTCCAAAGCCCCTGAAGGCAGAACAAGAAGCAATGGATGGAAAGTAATCAAGGAGAGAAGCAACCTAGAACTAAGGAGGAATTTCCTGACAGTGAGGACAATTAACCAGTGGAACGGCCTGCCACCAGAAGTTGTGGGTGCTTCAACACTGGGTTTTTTTTAAAAAGAGGCAGGACAATGGCCAGAGAGCTCCCTGGGAGTAGAGATTTATCCTGGGGTCAGATGGATAGCCAATAAATTTAATAAATTAATATTAATAAGGACATTTACTCTCCTCTGGGCCTTTTTAAGGAGCTTTTTCTGGTAAGCCAGTGCACCCATCTCTCGAACCCGGAGTTTGAAATGGTATATAGGGTCTCCTGCTTGAGCAGGGGGTTGGACTAGAAGACCTCCAAGGTCCCTTCCACCTCCGTTATTCTGAAGTGAGGACCTTCCAGAGCTGAGGGCAGAGAAGAGGCAGCTCAGGGCTTCTGTAGGAGAAAACGTGCAATTTGCATCCTGCACCAAAGACAACCGCCAGGCACCCGTGAATTCTCCAAAGCCCGGAGCACAAATGTGCTTTTCTACTATGTGCCCCTGGCAGTGTGCGAGAGGGTGCAATGGGTGTGCCCTTGTGGCTCCCTCCACACACAGCCTGAAGGTCAGGCCACCATCAGCGCACATGAAGAGGGAGGCACCCGGCTGATGCTTCAAACGTGTCTCCTGGCTTAGCTTCGGCAGCTTCTTCCGATGCCCCAGAGCTGCCCATGGGGCTGGGGATGTGGGTCCTCCTTGGCCCTCCATCTGGCGCGCAGGCGCGAAGGTCAGCAGGTTCAGCGCACGGTCAGTGAGCAGCAGGGTCAGGCCAGCCTGAGTGCGGGAAGTGCCAGACTGCATTAGTGGAAGAGAACATCAGGGACAAGGTGACAATCCTTGCCTGGGCTTCGCACCCACCCACCCACCCACCCATCGACGAGGGGCTTCAGTTGCAACCTCCTTCTCCAGCCCCCCTCTTGCCTCGGGGCTGCCCCACTGAGGCTCAAGGCCAGGCACATATCCTTCCCGCAGCCAAAGGCAGTCAGCCCCTCCAAATCACACACGTAACCGAGCCCCCTTTGGGACCCCTGGAGTGGCCCATGGTCCAACGCTGTTCCACTCGTTGCTGGGGTACAATTCAAGGTTTAACAAAACAAATTAACAGAGTTGGAAGGGACCTTGGAGGTCATCTACTCCAACCTCCTGCTGGAGCAGGCGACCCTATACCATGTCAGACAAATGGCTGTCCAGTCTCTTCTTGAAAGCCTCCAGTGATGGAGCACCCACAACTGCCACTGATAAACAGAAAAACAAAGTTGGAAGGGACCTTTGAGGTCTTCTAGTCCAACCCTCTGCTCAGGCAGGAGATCCTACTACGCCATTCCAGACAGAGGGCTGTCCGGTCTCTTCTTAAAAACCTCCAGTGATGAAGCCACCCACAACTTCTGCTGGCAAGTTGCTCCATTGGTTAATTGTCCTCACTGTTAGGAAGTTTCTCCTCAATACTAGATTCCTTCTCTCCTTGATCCGTTGCTTCTTGTCCTGCCTTCTGGTGCTGTGGAAAATAAATTGAACCCCTCTTCTTTGGGGCAGCCCCTCAAATATCATGTCACTCCTAGTCGTTCTTTTCATTAAACTAGACAAACTACCCAATTCCAGCAACCTTTGTTCTTTATGTGTTTTACAGTCCCCTAACTAATCCTCTTGGCCTCTCGGCACTCGTTCCAGATTCTCCACATCTTTTTTACATCATGGCGATCAAAACCGGATGCAGTCTTCCAAGGTGTTGGTTATCACCTTGAAAGCCCAGGGTCCAGGTGACTTGAGGAACCGTCTCTTTCCACTGGGTCTGCCCCCCTCCCCCCACCTGTGCAGGCCGAGAAGGGATGCTGAGGTCCCCGTCAATCAAGGAATTCCGGCTGGAGGAGTCTAGGAGAAAGGCCGCCTCTGCCATGGCTTGTGCACCTTATTTCCCTCCCCAGGTGAGATCCGACCTTCCATTGGCAGTTCCCGCCTCCCTTCTTGTATGTTCTCCTCCCTTCCTCCCCATCTTTAGCGATTTAACTTGTATTTTATTGCAATTTTACTTTATATTATACATGTTTTCATCCATTTATAGTTTCACAAATGAAGGCAAATCTACCTGCCCCACCAGGGTAATGTTGCAAGATCAGAGGTTTTAGTCTTCCAAGCTTCCAGATTCGTGCTGGAGCCCCGTCCGCAGGGAAGTTCTCTCTACTGGAATATTTATGGTTTCCTTTCAATGTTGTAATAATCCACCCAGAGTCACCTTGTGGCAAGATGGACGGCAAACGAATTTAATAAATAAAATAAATAAAATATTTTGACATTTAATAATGATCGTCCATGTTTTTATAATGATTGTTTTATACTATTTTTTTTACAACAGTTGTTTGTATACAAATGTTTATTTGATTGTTGTACACCAGCTGGAATAAATTCTGGTGAGAGGGTAGATACTGTATTTTGACTGATAAATAAATAAATAAATAAACATGGAAGGGCTGAATCTCTCAAGGTGGTTTTGGAAACACACACACACACACACCAAGGCAGTGTCCTTGCAAATGATTCTGGAAGTGAATCCAGAAATGATTCTGGAAGTGAATCAGAAAGAATTCTGGAAGTGAATTCCCTGAGTGGAAGTGGCTCCATGAACCTCTGAGAGGTGCCACCTTGATGACTGGTGGACTTCAACTCCCAGAATTCTTAAAACAGCATGGCTGGCTCAGGAATTCTGGGAGTTGAAGTCCACAAATCACAAAGGGTCATAGTCTCTCCCACCCCGCCCCCCCCCGCTCAAAGGGCTCCCATCTCTGCCTCCCCCCTTGTCACTCAGGCAGGAGAGGCTCTTTTCCAAAGGACGCCCGCGGGCGCCGGGATGGCAGAGCGAGGCCAGCGCCGTCCTGCCGCGCCACCTCCGACCGCCGGGGGCCGCTGTGGGGAGGGGGGCCGGCCTTGGCGTTCCAACCACTTCCGGCTGTGCCGGAAGTGCCGGGCGGAGCCATCGCTGCCAGCCGCCGGGTGAGGCGCGGGGCGACGATGTGGTTCATGTACGCGCTGAGCTGGCTCGCGCTCCTCATCCAGGCCGCCTTCGTCACCCTCGGCATCGGTGAGCGGAGCCCCCTCCCCTCCCCGCGGAAGACCCCGGGGGCCGCAAAGCCGCACTCTCGCCCTCCCCCCCCCGCCGGGAGCGCGATGGTCCCGCCCGCCCGACGTGGCGTCGCCCCCTCCTGGACGGAGCCTCCGCATCCAGAAGCAGTCTACCTCTGCCGCCCCCTGGGCTGATTGACGGGGGGGGGGGGGGGAGGAGGAGGGGCACTTTGGAGGCGGCTGTGCCCGGGCATAGAATGCAGGCCGGTCTACCTCTCAGGGTCGTTGTTGTAAGGGAGAGAGGAGGGAGGATTAGCTGGCTTCTCTCCCTTTTCTTTCTTTCTTTCTTTCTTTCTTTCTTTCTTTCTTTCTTTCTTTCTTTCTTTCTTTCTTTCTTTCTTTCTTTCTTTCTTTCTTCCCTCCCTCCCTCCCTCCCTCCCTCTCTGTCTCACAAACACACACACCCCTACACTCATTTATTTATTCAATTTAAATGCCACCCATCTCGCTCTCAATACAGATAGATAGATAGATAGATAGATAGATAGATAGATAGATAGATGATAGATTTGTATTGAGAATGAGATGAGTGGCATATATATATGTGTGTGTGTAACATTTTTTGCTGATAAATGAAAATAAAGGGAGACTAATAAATTACAAATGTAGGAACAATTAAAGTTACAGGATTTTTTTCCAGATTCCAGTCGTTCTGTGTAATATTATAGATACAGAGCTATAGGTGTTTTATCCTGCCTCTTTCTCGTTCTTTCTCTAAATCAGTCATTTATTCAATCTATCATCTGTCTATCAATCTATCAGTCTACTTTATATCGATCTATCGATCAATCAATATAAAATTTATCATCTATCAATCAGGGTTTGTCAACCTTGACAGCTTTAAGATGGGTGGACTTCAACTCCCAGAATTCCCCAGCCAACATTTGTTGAGCATCACTTATCTATCTATGTATCTTACCTTACCTTACCTTACCGTACCTTACCTTATCTTATGTTATCTTATCTTATCATCTATATCAGTGTTTCTTAACTTTGACAACTTTAAGATGAGAGTTGAAGTGAACTTTAATTCTGAGAGTTGAAGTGAACCATCTTAAAGTTGCCGAGGTTAAGAAGCACCTGTCAGTCTGTCACTCTATCATCTCTATTAACCATGATCTATCTATCATCTCTCTCTCTTTCTCATATCTATCTATCTATCTATCTATCTATCTATCTATCTATCTATCTATCTATCTATCTATCTATCTATCTATCTATCTATCTATCTATCTATCTATCTATCATCTACCTGTCTCTCAGTCTCTCCATCACTTCGTCCACCCTCTATCTCCTGCCAATGTCAAGGTGGGAAAAGAGATGTGATGCTAGCAATAGCTGCGTGGTTTTCGTGCCTGGGGAGAGGCAGGGCTGTGGTCTCCCCCATTCGCTCCTGCCTCCTGTCCTGTGGCTGAGATGGACGCCTGGAGGGACAGGTTGGCCCCATCGGAGGCTGCTCTCCCTGCCTGTCCAGCCAGGGGTGTGGGAGGAATTGGGCCTTGGCCTCCCCTGCAGGGGAGCTGACTCTGTTTAGGCAGCGTGGCAGGATGGCCTTATAGTAATAGCACTTAGACTTATATGCCCCTTCACAGTCCTTTACAGCCCTCTCTAAGCGGTTTACAGAGTTCAGCCTCTTGCCCCCAACAATCTGGTCCTCATTTTACCCATCTCGGAAGGAGGGAAGGCTGAGTCAACCTTGAGCCTGGTGAGATTTGAACTGCCGAACTGCAGCTAGCGATCAGCTGGAGTAGCCTTCAGTACTGCACTCTAACCACTGGGCCACCGCGGCTGATGGTTGGGTGTTTCTCCTCTTCCTCCCCCCTCCCTCCCTCCCTCTCAGCGGCTGGATTGTACTACCTGGCGGAGCTGATAGAAGAGTACACAGTGGCCACGAGCCGGATCATCAAATACATGATCTGGGTAAGCATCCACCTGCCTTTCACCTGGGTTTTCTGCAGGTCTCTCTGGTCTGGGGCAGGGAGGGGGGAGGGAGGGGGAGGGACACCCAGGGGGAGAGACACCTGGGAAGGTTCTCTGAAGCTCAGCTGGGCTCAAGACCGCTTTCTTGACTGACTGACGGCTCCCATCTCCCAGGGGAAAACATTTACGGGTAGTTCTCAACTTACAGCTGTTCACTTAGTGACCATTAGAAGTTACAACTGTACTGAAAAAAGTGACTTACAACCAGTTTTCACACAGTCTCCTGATCAAAATTCAGACTCTTGGCAACTGACTCACATTTATGACGGTCGCAGCATCTCTGGGCTCACGTGATTCCCCTTTGGCGACCTTCTGATGAGCAGAATCCACGGGGAAGTGAGGTTGACTTCACAACTGCAGTGATTCACTTAACAACTGCAGCCAGAAAGGTCGTAGAATGGGGCAAAGTTCAATGAACCACCGCCTTGCTTAGCGAAGGAAATTTTGGCCTCGATTGTGTCCGTACGTTGAGGACTGCCTGTATAGTATATATAATAAATAAATAAATAATAATAGTGGGTGATCTCTAGGGCAGCGTTTCTCACCCCCAGCAAGTTTAAGATGTGGGGAATCTTCAGCTGGCAGAGAATTTGCTGCGGTTGAGATTTAGAGCAGGGGTCCCCAAACGTGGCAACTTTTAAGACTTGTGGACTTCAACTCCCAGAATTCTCCAGCCAGCGTATGCAGACTGGGGAATTCTGGGAGTTGAAGTCCACAAGTCCTTCAAGTTGCCAAGTTTGAAGACCTCTGATTTAGAGGGACATTTTTCTTCCTCTTTTTGGATTTCCATGGTGTCGCTTTTCCCACTTCCTGCATGGCCAGAGGTGGCGAAGAGAGGGGCAGGTGCTGGGCGAGGAGGCTGCTGAGGGCCCCCCCCAGTGCCTGCTCTGAGCACAGGCGTTTATTCATCAGAGGGCCCCTCGTTTTCTCTCGTATCTGAAGGTTGGATCATGACATCCGGGCTCATTTTGGGAGATTTGAGACATTTCACTGCTCACCATCCAAGCAGCTTCACCACTCGGAGCAAATTCGCTGGGCAGAGAATCGTTGGAGGGTACCAGCTCCTGTCCACACCCACCTTGGGGGTCTCCTCCCCAAAACACGTTGCGATTTGTGGATTCTCAGTCCTTCTGTCCATTCCCACGACTCTCTGCCTCACAAGCTTTCTCTGGCTGAAGGAGCTGCTTGGATGAGGGGTGACATAATAGCAGTAGTGCAGTATTTGAGGGGCTGACAGAAAGAGGAAGATGTCCCCCTATTCTCCAAAGCACAAGAAGGCAGGACAAGAAGCAACGGATGGAAACTAATCAAGGAGAGAAGCAACCTGGAATTAAGGAGACACTTCCTAACAGTGAGGACAATTAACCAGGGGAACAGCTTGCCACCAGAAGTTGTGGCTGCTCCATCACTGGAGGTTTTCAAGAAGAGACTAGAAAGTCGTTTGTCCAATCTCTTCTTTAAAACCTCCAGTGACATGGTACAGGATCTCCTGCTTGAGCAGGGGGTTGGACTAGAAGACCTCGAAGGTGCCTTCCCGCTCTACTCTGATTGACTGTCTCTAATTGGAGAGAATGAGGGTTACCAAGAAATAGGGGTCTATGAAGACTCTCAGTCTTCCCAAGAAGCTTCCAGGATGAGAGGCGAAACGTCTTCAAAGAGAAACCAGAAAGTCCAGTTGCCTCTTGGAGGAAAAAAAACAAAAGAGCCCCTTTGGGACCAGAGATCGAGGGCATCCCTAATGGCCGGTGAGAATGACCTTGGGAGGTCCGGAGAGGAGGAGGTGCAAAGCAGCCAGGAGACCCCTCAGGTAGGAGGCAGTTGAGTCCCCTTCTAGCTGGATTCTGATGGAAGGGTCTTCCCCTAAGAAGGAGAAAGGAGTCCACCTTCCAAGACCTTTGCTTGGATGACCTGAGAGTCCACCTTGACCTCTCTCTCTCTCTCCTAGTTCTCCACGGCTGTGCTGGTCGGCCTGTATCTCTTTGAGCACTTCCCGGGTCTCGTGGTGGGCGTGGGTCTCTTCACCAACCTGGTCTACTTCGGACTGCTGCAAACTTTCCCTTTCATCATGCTGACCTCTCCAAATTTCATCCTGTCCTGTGGTGAGTGACCCCCCCTCCGCCTCCCCCACAGGCCTGGATGGCCACGGCGCCTTCCTCTCTGACGGTGACTTTTCCAAATGCGGCGGTTGTGTCCCCTGCAACCTTGCTCGAAAGAGATTTGGGGTTTGGGGCCCCCACACTCATCCCCACCCCCGCCAGGAAACAGCTCTCCCTCTTCGCTTCTGTTGTTGTTGGTTTAATTCAGGGGTCTCCAAACTTGGCTGGCTGGGGAATTCTGGGAGTTGAAGTCCAGGGGTCTTAAAGTGGTTGGGGACCCTTGCGTTAGATTATGAGAGGAAATCAGCTCTTGATTCATTCTGGAGTCTCTTGCTTGAGGCATGAAGCATTGACGCCCTGATTTTTTTTGGGGGGGGGAAGGGAGGTTTCCCCATAAGATGTATAACTATTCAGAAATACTGATTAGTCAAAGACTACCTGTATTCACTTCCTTTTTTTCCCTTGCCATCCAAATTTAGACTGGGAGATCACTTGGAGTAAGGACTGTTTGTCTGTCTGTCAATCTACCCATCTATCTGTCTGTCTTTTTGTCTCTGTCTCTCTATCATCTACCTAGCTGTCATCCGTCTATCTGTCTATCCATCTATCTGTCCATCCATCCATCCATCCATCCATCCATCCATCCATCCATCCATCCATCTATCTATCTATCATCTATCTATCTATCATCTATCATCTATCTATGACAGTGTTTCCCAACCTTGGCAACTTGAAGATGTCTGGACTTCAACTCCCAGAATTCCCCAGCCAGCGAATGCTGGCTGGGGAATTCTGGGAGTTGAAGTCCAGATATTTTCAAGTTGCCAAGGTTGGGAAACACTGATCTATGAGCCATGGTGGTGCAGTGGTGAGAATGCAACATTGCAGGCTAACTCTGCATTCCACTGCCGGCAGTTCGATCCCGACTGGCCCAAGGTCAACTCAGCCTTCCGTCCTTCCGAGGTCGGTCGAATGAGGACCCAGGTGGTTGGGAGCAAGAGGCTGACTCTGCAGAGTGCTTAGAGAGGCTTGAAAGCCCTGTGTGGCGGCATACAAGTGTCTTAAGGCCTGGCTCTCCATCTCCCTTCGTTCTGTCAATCTCAGCCTTACTGAAATCTAAGCTCTGAGTGATTCTTTGCTTTAGTTTTGGCCTCGGTTTTCTTTTCCTTTTTCCCCCTCTTTCTCAATCCTGTTTGAGAGATTTTGTAAGCTTACAACACTGGCCATGTTTTGTAATGTTTCTGGGGTTTGTCCAAGATGCGGGATTTTAACAGGGAAGGCCGAGAAGGTGGATATGACCGGAATTGCATGCTGGGAGTTGAAGTTCAGGAGCCTTAAAGTGGCCAAAGGGAGGCACCCTTATGTTTGACCAGGCTGGCTGGGGAATTCTGGGAGTTGAAGTCCAGGAGCCTTAAAGTGGCCAAATGTTTTGTCGCAATGAGGCCTAGGTACACACTTTTTTTTTAAAAAAAGAGAGCAGAGACCCTTTGAAGTCTGAAAATCAGGAGGAGTCTGGAAGCCCCTTTCCCCACAAACCAACTTTATTACGAGGCTTAAACCTTTGGGAGCTGCTAAGTTTCTGCTATCTCCCTGCGCAATGGTTCCGTCCCCGCGGTGTTTGGGTTCTGAGTGGGATCTCGGGGTCCCGCGCTTGCTTAACGAAGCCCCTCCGAATTGGTGAGCCCTTTCTCTCTCTCCCCCCCCCCATTTTGGCAGTGCTGGTTGTGCTGAACCATTACCTGGCCTTTCAGTATTTCGCAGAAGAATATTATCCCTTCTCGGAGGTAAGAGGGGTCTGGAGAGGGAGGGCGATTGCAAAGCCACGAGGGCCTGCTGTCTTTTCCTCTCTACGGGGAGTCCTCGTCTTACGGCCACAACTGAGCCCAACATTTCCACCGCTAAGCAAGACAGTTGCTCATTGAGTCATAATAGCTGATGTCCGGACCTTTTTTTTGGCCAGGGTTGTTAAGCGGATCGCTGAGGTTGTTAAGTGAACCTGGATTCCCCAATTGACTCTGCTTGTCAGAAGGCCGGGGTGCTGCAACCATAGTAAACCCATTGCCAGTTGCCAAGCCCCCAAAGTTTGATTATGTGGGGATGCTGCCATGGTCATAAGTGTGAAACTAGTCGCAAGTCCCTTTTTTCAGTGCTGTCACTTTGGACGGTCATTAAGCAGATGGTTTTAAGTCAAGGACCACCTGCCGCTGAGGAAAGCGTCTTTCCTGGGGCTTCTGAGCATCTTGGGACTTCGGTTGCGGCCGCAGCCACGGAGCTCCAAAGCAGCACCAAAGTCCTTGAGTTATGACCATAATGGAGCCTGCCTGTTTGATTTTTTGCGGCAGTCGTTAACACGGCATCGTAAGTACGAATCTGTGGTTCTTTGTGGGTGCGGTTTTACCAAAAGCCAGAAATAATTGCCGGTTTTCAGCAAAAGTGGCATAAAATGTGACCATGGGATGCCGTCGTAAAAGTGGCATTGCTACCGAGCATCTGGAGTGTGATCATGTGGCCTGCCCCTCCCCCTCCGTTGTAACTTTGGATTCAGGTCGTAAATCCCCTTTTTCAAGTAGGTCGGTAAGAGATCAGTTATAAGTCGAGAACCCCCCCCCCCAATACAGATAGTTTTCAACTTAACGGTTCATTTAGCGACCAAAGTTACGATGGCATTGAAAAAAGTGACTTAGGACCCCTTTTTCACACTTACGACCGTAGCGGTGTCCCTGCGATCACGTGGTTAAAATTCAGAGGCTCAGCAACTGGCTCACACTTAGGATGGTCGCAGCGTCCCCGAGGGGGGGGGGTTTGTCACGTGATCCTCTTTTGCGACCTTCCGATGAGCAAAGTCGATGGGGGAAGCCGGATTCACTGAACAACCGGGTTACTGACTGAACAACGGCGATGATTCGCTTAACAATGGTGGCAAGGAAGGTCGTAAAAGGGGGCAAAGCTCAGTTGAGAAACATCTTGCTTGGGCATAGAAATGTTGGGCTGAACTGCATAAGTCATAAGTCGAGGACCGCCCGTAGAGGGAGGGGGGAAGGAGGCTTGGAAGGCAATCAGGGGTTCCGTCTAGCCCCGATCTTTTGCTGGCCAGACTAAGCCAGTCGGTCTCAAAACGGAGCCGGTCTGGTTCCTGGCTGTGGCCCTGATGGGATGAACTGGTCCCCGGGGGCTTTGGGCCTGCAGGGGGCGCTCTGGGACGGCAGCTGGGATTCCTGGGGTGGCGTGGGGGGTGGGGGAAATGGGACTTGTCTGATGCTCTTTCTCTCCTGCCCCCCCCCCCTCAGGTCCTGGCCTATTTCACCTTCTGCCTCTGGCTCATCCCCTTTGCCTTCTTTGTGTCTTTGTCGGCTGGCGAAAACGTCCTGCCTTCCACCATGCAGCCTGGAGGTCAGTTCTCTAGCCAGAGCCCCACCCCCACCCCCCTTGTGGCCAGGGAAGGGGGCAAGACGACCCCGTGCAGAATTCACACCCAGCACAAAATCTGCAGCAGCTTTACTCAGTTGGTGCTGGGTCTCTGCGTAAAGGTGGTGGGGAGGGGGAGAGCGGCCATGGAACTGTTGAGGTGGGCTCCTCTGAGCTGGGCTGTTTTCTTGCAGATGTCGCATGACCCAACTGCATAACCTCATCAGGGTTGGAAGGGAGTGGGGGTTTGTGGAGAGGAGGAAGAGGCGGACTTGCGGGTCTTTGGTGCTGCTCTCTTGAGACGTTTCATTGCCCAGCAAGGGGACATCATCAGTGTTAGAAGTGGGGAGGATTTGCTCTCTGTTTATAGACAACATTGGTGGGAATGTCCCTGGTAGTTCCTCAATTAGGTTGTTGGAAGGGACCTTGGAGGTCTTCTAGTCCAACTCCCTGCTCAGGAGAGCGTAGTTAGTCATTCCTTAATTGGGATGTTGTTTGCTTGTCGATTGTCAGTCCAGTATTAATCTCTGGATATTGATTGCTCCCTTTTTGGCTTTTGGCTTCTCTCGTTGGAATGGTGTGTAAATGTTGTTTACCTCTACGTGCCTGTGGATGGCCGATTAGTCAGAGTGCCAGGCTTCCAGGAATTCCCTACTGTTTTTGGACTTGGCTTGCTCTAGGATGGTCACCGTTTCCCAGTTGAAACCATGGCGAAGGCTGCCCGTGTGTGGTGCAGTTGTGAAAATCAAGGAGTTTTTATCACAACGCACGGAGCAGCCAACAAACAACCTAATCAAGGAACCAGCAACAACATCCCACACGTATTTGACAGGACAAGCTTGTATATAAACAGAGAGCAAAGCCCACTCCCCCATTCAGCCCCGAGCTACAGGCAGTCCTCGATTTACAACAGATCGCTTAGTGACCGTTCAAAGTTACACCACCACTGGAAAAAGTGACTCACGACCGTTTGTCACACTTAACGACCGTTGCAGCATCCCTGTGGTCACGTGATTTACATTCTGACTCACATTGATGACGGCCGCAGTGATCAGTCAACGGGGGAAGCCAGATTTGCTTAACAACCCTGTTACTCACTTAACAAGCGCAGTGATTCGCTTAACAAATGTTAGGCCAAGGAAATTGGTCAGATGGGGGCAAAAGCTCCACAAATTCCTCACTTGGCAGCCACAATTTTGGCGTCAATTGGGGGCCGTAAGTCGAGGACCACCTGTCTAGAAAGAGGGCGCAAAGCCCGCTGCCCCGTCCAGCCCTGATAGTCAGTAGGAGTATTCTCTTTGAACGGTTGGTGGGCGTTGGGCTCCCTCCTGCCCTCTGGGTTCCCCCGTCTCCCTTGAGCTGGATGAGTGGGTGGGATGAGTGGGTCTGGGGGACGAGTGTTTTCTCCACAGGTGGGCCCTGGGGGCAGGGGTGGGTGGGTGGGTGGGTGGCTGGACGGCCCTTCTCTCTGATCCGTCTCCTTTGCCTCCTCAGACGACGTGGTCTCCAACTACTTCACCAAAGGGAAGCGAGGGAAGCGCTCGGGCATCCTCCTCGTCTTCTCCGTCATCAAAGAGGCCATCTTGCCCAGCCGACAGAAGATGTACTGATCTCCTCCCCTCCAGCAACCCCCAGATGATGATGCTCTTTCCCCCTCCCCTCCTCTTCTGGCCACACGCCTACCTTGCTCCCCAAAAAGGGGGACCGTTCTGAGCCTCCGCGTCCCCCTTTTTTCCTTACCTCGAGATCTGTTTGGGGGTGAACAAACCGGGAAAGAGCCCCGAGGCATTGCGGGGAGGGGGGGGGAGCCGGGCCTCCCAAGATCCCTCTCTTTCCTGTGGGTGGCTGGGGAAGGGGACGAGGATGGGGACTGCCCCTCGCCCACCCCTCTCAACGGGGTCCCCGATGAACTCTTAGCGTGCTTTTAAGCCAGGCGGCAGTTCCCGTCTTCGGGGTAGGAAGGGGTGCAACGTTTCGTAAGCTCTCTCTCTCTCCACTGCCGGACTTGTTCCAAAGTTTTGAGAGGAATCTACCCAAGAAGGAAGGAAGGAAGGACCGAGTGGACTTCTTAAGAGGCCGCCTTCTTCCGTAGCGGCTGACCTGAACCAGACCGTCCAGCCAGGAATGAGGAAGGGTCTGGATGGGAGGTTCCCCTCCGGGAGGCTGACTAAACTTCTGGTTTTGGTTCTTCTTTCAAAAAAAGGGAAAGCAGGAAGGATGGGTTCTGCACAAGCTTCCTGGCTCGGCTTTTGGGGTGTGTGAAAAGCAAAGCTGCATTTAGCCCGGAAGACTGCTGGCGTCTCCCCCAAAGCTTCCGGGACTTCAACCGTGGGGGGGCGGGGGGGGTCAGTGAAAATCAAACTGTACCTAATGGCCCCCAGGTTGGGGAAGAAACAAGATTGCGTGGGGGGAAAATTGTGAGGTTGTGCCTGGAATGCGGGAAGCCTGGGGGGTCGACTCTGCTCCTTCTCCCCTGGCAGTTGTCCGACTGCCTGGCCCATCTAGAGGACCTCCAGAGGCTCCCAGCTGCCGTGATGTTCTTGGCTGAAAGCGATGGGTGTCTCTTTCAGCACAGTCTGTGTTCAATAAAGGTGTTCAGTGACAACACAACAAGGAGACAATCCTCTTCTCACCTTTTTCTTCGGGGATTTCATTTGGCATCATTTTTATCGGGGGGGGGGAACTCAGGTAATCCTCGACTTGCGTCCATTTAGTGACCATTCAAAATTACCAGGGCACTAAAAACTTATGATCGTTTTTCACACTTAGGACCGTCGCAGCATCTCCCGTGATCATGTGATCAAAATTCAGGCACTTGACAACTGACTCAGATTTATGACGGTCGCAGCGTCCGGGGGTCATGTGATCCCCTTTTGTGACCTTTTGACAAGGAGGGAAGCCAGATTCACTTAACGGTGTTACTAACTGAACCACTGCAGCCATTCCCTTAGCCACAGTGGCGAGAAAGATGGAGAAACGGGGCAAAACTCGCTTAGGAACTGTCTCGCTTAGCAACATAAATTTTGGGCTCAATTGTGGCCGTAAGTCGAGGACTACCTGTATTTCGGGAGCCCTGCTGTGAATTGAAGACCAACGGATGCAGGAGAGGAACTGCCCTAACTGCACTTTTATTATTATTAATATTAAATGTTTCTGAGCGTTGCAGAGTCAACCCAATCAAATACTTTATAGAGACGGGGCATTGGAGGGGAGGGGGCTTTCCTGCCCCTTTGCTCTCTGGGGCATGGCAGAAAGCCCCCAAGGCCTTCCTCCTATGGGCTGGACGATTTGGAGGAATCGCTCTGGACGGAGGGGGTCTCTTTTGGGGACCCCAAGCTGGCCATCCTTGGGCTCAGAGCTTCAGCGCTGCAGTAGGTGGAGAAGTGGCTCTGCAGGCTGCTCAGGAAGATGGGATCCAGGGTGACCCGGAGGCTCAGGGCCATTTGGTCAGTCCACCAGTGCTCAGGCCCCGGGGCACGCCGGTGCTTCAGATTAAAGATGGGCACCCTCTGGAGATCCCTGGGCACCTCCATGCGGGGCGCCCAGGATTTGGGGTAGAGGCTGCGGTGAAGGACCTCGTAGGGCAGATCCGGCACGGCGTAGACCCTGCCGACGTTGTCAATCTGGATCACCGGATCCCCGAAAGGATCCTTGAAGAGGAAGAGGAAGGAGGTGAAGTCGTGTTGCCGCACCTTGTCGGGCTCCACGCCCAGCCGGATGTGCTGCGGCCGGAAGATGGAGGTGGCCGGCTGGGAGTTCAGGTTGGTGCTGAGGTTCCAGGGCTTCTGACGCCGGTACCTATGCTGCATGCTGAGGACCGAGTCGGAGTACTCGCCCCAGAACAGGGCGCTGAGGGAGGGGATGGGGCTGAAGATCTGGCCGGCTATCTTGCGGAGGGTCAGCGAGTGGCGCTGGACTTGCGACAGGTCCAGGATGGTCCGAGTGGGCAACGGCAGGCGCTTCTTCAGCATCCAGCTTTTGAAGGCGATCACGTTGTAGATGTTCAGCTCCCTCTGAAGAGAAAAGCCAAGGAGGAGCTGACCCTTTGGCATAACCGCCCTCTCCCTGACATGGGAGGACCCCCACCCTCTTGGCCCTCGGGCCCTAAAGGCCTGATCCAGCCACCCAGAGGCATGAACGTGAGACCTTCGGGTGGCCATAGGGATTGGATGAAACGCATACATGTGTAATAGGGAAGGCTAGAAGGTGGCAGGCACTGAGTTCTAGGCTCACCTTAGGCATTAAAAACAGCTGGGTGTTTTGGGGCCAATCATCAGAAGATAGTCAGAATTATTATCATTATCTCTTTTCATTAAACATGAAACTCAAGACAACTGAACATTTAAAAATGTATCACAAATATCATTGACCGGGTTTTAATTATGAATATGTATGTGTATATATATATGTGTATATATGTACTGTATGTATGTATGGCTGTGGGTGGGTGTATATTTGAGTGTGGGTGTGTATAATTTTTTTTTTTTATTATTATTATTATTATTATTATTATTATTATTATTATTATTATTATTATTATTATTATTATTATTATTATATAATTACTAATCAGAATAGACCTGGAAGGGACCTTAGAGGTCTTCTAGTCCAGCCCCCTGCTCAAGCAGGAGACCATTCCAGACAAATGGCTGTCTAAACTTTTCTTAAAAGCTTCCAGTGATGCAGCAGCCATAACTTCTGGTGGCAAGCTGTTCCACTGGTTAATTGTTCTCACTATTGGGAAATTCCTCCTTAATTCCAGGTTGCTTCTCTCCTTGATGAGTTTCCTTCTGTTGTTTCTTATCCTGCCCTCAGGTGCTTTGGGAAATAGGTTGACCACCCCTCTTCTTTGGGGCAGCCCCTCAAACATTGGAAGGCTGCTCTCACGTCCCCCCTGGTCCTTCTTTTCTCTAGACTGGCCATGCCCAGTTCCTGCAACCGCTCTTCGTAAGTTTTATATTCATGCTGTCGTATCTGTGAAGGTAAATGTGGAAGAAGTACCTGTTCTCTTTGCAGGAACTGCCTTTGCTTCATCTCGCACATGGCTTTGATGGCCTCCAGTTTGCACATCTCCTGCAGTTGGTGCCTCTTGTCGGCCTTCCACATGGCGTGAGAGAGACGCCTGGGGGGGGGGACAGAGCAGAGGGGTCAAGCAGGGACCCCTTTCCTAGCCATACGACCGTCCCAAAGGTGCTTTTTTCAAGAGGCAACTGGACTTTCTTGGTTTTTTTCTTTGAAGACGTTTCACTTCTCATCCAAGAAGCTTCTTCAGCTCTGACTGGATGGTGGGGAATGGAAGGATTTATGCTCCTTGCAGACAATGCTGGTCATTTGCATCCTTTCTGAGAGTCGTTGAGGCCACTTGGAGGTTTCTCTGAGTCCTCAGGGTCACCTGAGTGGGGCAAATGGGTCTGGGCCCTTCTTGGAACTGCTGAAAGGACTGTGTTGTAGAGTAGGGATAAATGATGTCATATGTATCCCTCCCCCTCTGTTGAGAGAGGACGGTTCAGTTTGGACGCAGATGGCCTCTTCAGCCCCTCTTTTAGGAGTATAAATCCTTCCATTCCCCACCATCCAGCCAGAGCTGAAGAAGCTTCTTGGATGAGAAGCGAAACGTCTTCAAAAGAAAAAACAAAACAAAAAGTCCAGTTGCCTCTTGAAAAAAGCACCTTTGGGACAACCAGGACCTGGATGATGGAGAATCCCCAGAGACATTTAACCATATGAGCTGCCTGTAAATATGGGGAGGGGGGCTTACATTTTACAGCTTACATTTTACAGCTTACATTTTACAGCTTACATGGGCTTACATTTTATAGCTTACATTTTAAACTAAAACCACTTGTCTGAAATGCTATAGGGTCTCCTGCTTGAGCAGGGGGTTGGACTAGAAGACCTCCGAGGTCCCTTTCAACTCTGTTATTGTGTTACGAATAGTCCTCGACTTACTACAGTTTATTTAGTGACCGTTCAGAGTTACAGCAGCACTGGAAAAAGTGTCTTATGACCGTTTCCCACGCTTACGACTGTTGCAGCATCCCTCACGGTTTCGTGGTCAAAATTAGGACGCTCGGTAACTGACTCATCTTTATGACGGCTGCCGTGTCCTTGGGTCATGTGATCCCCTTTTGGAGACCACCTGACGAGCAAGGTCAATGGGGAAGCCAGAGTGAGACTCACTTAACAACTGGCAAAATGAGGCCCAACTCATTTAACTGTCTCGCTTAGCAACACAAATTTTGGGCTCAGTTCTGCTCGTAAGTTGAGGACTACCTATATGCTTATAAATAACTCAAGGTGTTCATGTTGCTCATCCAACATACCTTCCTCCTTTTATTTTCCTCACAACAACAACCCTGTGAGGTGGGATGTGTGTGGGGGAGAGAGAGAGAGAGAGAGAGAGAGAGAGAGAGAGAGAGAGAGAGAGAGAGAGAGAGAGAGAGAGAGAGAGAGAGAGAGAGAGAGAGAGAGAGAGAGAGAGAGAGAGAGTGGCCCAAAGTCACCCAGCTGCCTTTCGTAGATAAAGTAGGACTTGAACTCATGGTCTCTTGCTTTCTAGCCTGGTTCCAACCACTAAGCCAAAAACTGTCAAGTTCTGGATTCCAGCTCTGGGGCCAGAGTTGGAGTAGATGACCTCCAAGGCCCCTTTGAAACTGGGCATGCCGTGGTTTCCCTTCCACCCCGCTTTGAAGCGACCGACTCACTTGGCACACGCTCTGTGGCCCCACATTTTGCACAGGTCGATGGGCTCCTGTCCCTCGTTGTCATGGGCATGGACATTGGCCCCGGCGTCAATCAAAACCTGCAGACAGTTTTCACGCCCCTCACTGGCAGCCTTGTGAAGTGGAGACACCCCGTTGTAATTCTGCCTGAGAAGCCAGAAGGGGGCAGTTTTAGGGAAGCCCTAAAGTTTGTTGAAAAGTCCTCCAGGGCTTTCCTGAGAGGACCTGTGAGAGACTGGACAGGACGCGGGTCAAGCGAGAACCTCGGACCAACCTGCAGACTCAGCTCTGAGATCCGAGGGGCTGCCGGACATTCAGAGTTTAGCAAAAGCTTCCCAGGCCCAGGGATTATATTACTGTGGGGGTGGAGGTGGTCTTGGGTGATTGATTGCTTCTTTTGCAGATGTTTCATGACCCAACTAGGTAACATCATCAGTGCTAGAAGGGAGGAGAGGGTTGAGCAAAGATCAAGACCTTGTTGGGTCATGAAATGTCTGCAAGAAAACCACCAAACTCAGAGAGTACCAAGGAGACAATAGTTTTTTCTTCTTCTTTCTTCTTCTTCTTCTTCCTCCCCCTCCTCCTCCCCCTCCTCCTTCTCCTCCTCCTTCTTCTTCTCCTTCTTCTTCTCCTTCTCCTTCTCCTTCTCCTCCTCCTCCTCCTCCCCCTCCTCCCCCCCAAACCCAACTCCCTTCAAGCACTGATGGTGTTACCTAGTTGGGTAATGAAATGTCTGCAAGAAAACCACCAAGCACAGAGAGCACCGAAGAGGCTCTCCTGTTTATTGGATTACTGAAAACTTGAAGGTCTCCTGCTTTTGAGCAGGGGGTTGGACTAGAAGACCTCCATGGCCCCTTCCAGCTCTATTCCAATTCCGATTCAGTGCCGTTGTAACTTCGGCCACTAAATGAACTGTTGTAAGTTGAAGACTACCTGTACAACACACACACACACACCCCTTGCCAACCCTCCAGAGATGCCCCCTGCCCAGCTTACACGTTGACGTCTGCGCCTTTGCTCAGCAGGTACTGGAGGCACTCCACGGCCATGGCCTTGCTCTCCTGGCCCAGCACCAGGTGAATGGGCCTCCAGCCTCTCAGGCTAGCCAGGTTGATGTCCATGTTGAATTTCTCGATCAGCATCTTCATGCAGTCCAGCCGTCCGTGCAGCGCGGCCGTGTGCAGCGTGGAGAAGCCCTGGCGGAGAAAGGCAGGGAGAAGGCACCAACGGGCGGATGGTCAGCCAGACTGGGAGGGCCCTTTGGAGGCTCTCCCACGGCAGAAGGGAGGAAGGGGGCTTGCTACCGCTGCCCTGTCACGATGTGAATTATTGCCAGTTGTGCAGATCTACTGTTTCTTGTATTTATGGTCAAGCAGACATGTGATATGTTCTACTATGCATGCCTGCATTCCAGAAGTAACCTCCTTCCTTCTCTTCCGCCATTTCTGCCGAAAGCAGACGTGACTTTTTCATTAGCCGATAAGATGTAGTTTACTAAGGATTCTTTTTGTTACTTTTCTACTGAAATAAATATTTTGTTAATTAGATTTGAATCTCGGTTTTATTTTCTAATGAGAATGACTTCAAAAGGAAGCAAAGATCAATTGACCTTCACGGGGGATTGACCCCCTCCTTAACATGCCCCCTCCCAATGTGGGCTTGTAGATTGGGAAGATGGCCACACTTAAGGTTGGGACTTAATCCCGGCCTTGGCTAAAATATTCAGATAAAAAGCACTCCTGTTTTCTATGTTTTAATTTACTGTATTTATTTGTATCCTGACTTTGTTACTTTTACAAATAACACAAGGGGGAAAACCTACGCAACACACCTTCCTCCTCTTGTTCTCTCCAGAACAACCCTATGAGATGGGCTGGGCTGGCCCAAAGTCACATGGCTTTCATGCCTAAGGCGCTACTAGAACTCCCTGCCTCCTGGTGATTGGCCCGAAGTCGCCCAGTTGGCTTGCATGCCTAAGACAGGACTAGAACTCATGGTCTCCTGTTTTCTGGACTTTCTTGGGGTTTTTTCCCCCTCTTAGAAGATGTTTTGCTTCTTATCCCAGAAGCTTCGTCACCTCTGACTGGATGGTGGGGAATGGAGAGATTTATATTCCTTGCAGACAGCTGGTCCTTTGCATCCTTTGAGAGGGTCATTGAGGCCACTTGGAGGTTTCTCTGTGTCCTCAGGGTCACCTGAGTGGGGCAAATGGGTGGGGGCCTTCTTGGGTCTGCTGAAAGAGTTCCTGTAGTCTGCAATTTTTTTTCTGGGAATCCAAATTCCCGCACCATTCTAGGGCATTCATCCCAAAGTGCATAGCTAAATTTCTTGGTTGATTTTTCTTGAAAAGGTTTCGCTTCTCATACAGGAAGCTTCTTCAGTTCTGGGTTATGGTTGAACTGAAGAAGCTTCTTGGATGAGAGGCAAAACGTCTTTAAAGAAAAAGCAGAAAGTCCAGGGGCCTCCTGAAAAAGCACCTTTGGGACAACCAGGACCTGGATGACGGAGAATCTCCATAGACTTTCTTGGTTGGTTTTTCTTGAAAAGGTTTCGCTTCTCATCCAAGAAGCTTCTTCAGTTCTGGGTTAGGGTTGAACTGAAGAAGCTTCTTGGATGAGAAGCGAAACGTTTCCAAAGCAGGGGGCGGCCGGGGGGGGGGGAAATAACACCAAGATAGTCCAAGTTGCCTCTTGGAAAAAGCACCTTTGGGACAACCAGGAGACCTGGATGATGGAGAATCTCCATAGACACCTTGCATTCTTTTATTTATTTGTTTATTCATTTATTTGTTTGTTTAGCCACCCATCTTGCCCCAAGGCGACTCTGGGCGGCTTTACAACATTAAAAGGAAGCCATAAATATATGCATAAATACAGTGATACTTTGGGACTCAACTGCTGTGAAATTCATCAAACTTTGTACTCAATGCATTTTGATTCAACATTTTGTCCCGGGACTCATTGTCTGGTACTCAACACAGAAGCTAGAAATTGTCGGTGTCGGCTGCCTTGTTGGAGCCACATTATTCCTTACTTCTGTACTCTTTGCTTTTGGTACCCATTACACCTCTTGGAACCTATTAACGATGAGTAAGTGCCGGGGTACCACTGTATTCAGGTAGTCCTTGACTTACCACAACGCAGCCCAAAATTTCAGTTAAGTGAGAAATTGTTTAGTTTTGCCCCAAATTTACGACTTTTCTTCCCTTAGTTGTTAAGTGAATCACCGTGGTTGATAAGTTAGTTGCCTGGTTGTTAAGTGAATCTGGCTTCCCCTTTGCCTTGGTTTGTCAGAAGAAGGTCGCAAAAGGGGATCACATGAGCCCAGGACACTGGGACCGTCATAAATGTGAACCAGTTGCCAGGCGTCTGAATTTTGATCGCACGACCATGGGGAGGCTGCAACGGTCGTAACTGTGAAAAACAGTCCTAAGCCCCCTTTTTCCAGTGCCGTTGCAACTTTGAATGGCCACTAAACGAGCTGTTGTAAGTCGAGGACTACCCGTACCCCCAATTCAGACGCCCTCCCTCCCCCAGCCAGCCGAGCAAAGGAGGGGCACTGAGTCAGGGGCAGCTTCTTGGCAGGAGAAAAAGGGGGAACCCAGGTTTCCAAAGCGGGGGTGGGTGGGGATTTACATTAATGTCTGCCTGGTTGGGGGTCTCTGCTTTCTGCAGGGTGATCTGGAGCCATTGGGTCTGTCCGGTGCTGGCGGCGTAGTGCGAATCCTGGGTCTGTTTGGCGGAGGCCTGTCTCGACGCCTGGGGCTTGACGCTGCTAAAAGACAAGACAGAGAGGCTGTTGGGTTTCCCTCCCCCCACCGTCTCCCCCTCCTCTCTCTGGTGAAAGGCTGGTGGACTTTGAGGAGGGGTGTTGGGGTGGAGGGGGGGCAGAGAGTCTGGGAGTCTGCAAAGGTGGGGGCCAGCTCAATCAGGAGGGATCTAGAAGCACCCTTTCCGATGACTCCCCTCCTTTGATACCCAGGCAGGAGTTGTGGAGGGGTCGGAGAAGGTGCTTCCAGAGCCCCCCCCCCAGATCGTTTTTCTTATAGAAGAGAGCTTTTGGCAGGAATAAAATTGAGCGCATTGCTCTAAAGGCAGAGGGTGGATTGGATGACCTCTGAGGTCCCTCCCAGCTCTTTGGGGGGGGGGAGCTGTTGTGCAATCTTTGAAGCTCCAGCACCCTCTGGCTTGACTGTTTCCCTGGTGGGATCTTTTCCTTGGAGACTGGAAGTTTAAAGCCCCCCCTGACGAGCTGAGGCCGAATGATGGCTGTCCACCACAGTGACCATCATCCCCAGACACAGGGAAAGGAGGCTATTGTAGTCCAGGAGAGACCTCTTCCTTCCTCCCCTTGGAGATCCCCGGCAGGCGCTGTCCCGGTGCTGAAGGTAGCCTGCGCTGGCCGAGGGAGGTTCTGGCGGTGTGGAAGCGGTCGAGGTTCCCCCCAGGCTGCGCGAGGAGGGATGATGGGCGCTCTGGTCCCCCGCCCCGCCCCGCCCCGCCCCGCCCCGCCACTGGCCTGAAAGAGACGGCGGAGAGGGCGTGGGAGGTGGAGGTGGCCACGCGGCGCGATCCGCGAGTCTTGGACCGGTGCCGTTCCGGCTTCCCACCCAACATCGCGGCAAGCGGGCAGCCCGGCAAGTGCGGAGCGTGGTCAAGGCGTTGCCTGGCAACCGTGCCCAGGCTCAACCCTCGGATGGGCGGAGTTCTCGCGCGGAGGGGAGGTGACAGGAGGAGTGGGGAAGGGGGGAGGGGAAGAAGGGAAGGGAGGAAATGGGAGAGGGAGAAGGAGAAGGAGAAGGAAAGAGGAGAAGGAAAGAAGAGGAGGAAAGAGGAGGAGGAAAAGAAAGGAGGAAGAGGAGGAAGAGGGAAGAGATAAGAAGAAGAGGGGAAAGAAGAATAGAAAGAAGAAGAGGGGGAAGGAGAAGGAAAGGAGGATGAGAAGGAAGGGGAAGAAGGGAAGGGGGAGGGGAGGTAGAGGAAGGAGAAGGTGAAGGAGAAGGAAGAGGAGGAAGGAGGAAGAGGAGGAGGACTCTTCCGGCCTCCCACGGGAGAAATCCAAGGCCAGGCGTAGAAGTCGCAGCTTCTGTCCGTAATGCTGTGAGTGGCCTTCCCATGAGTTGGATTCCAATCCCATTAACCGAGGCTTGACCTGGCCAAACTTTGCCTGTCCGTTCCCCCCCCCCCCCCCATGCAGCCTTTGGCACTTTCGAAGTCTGGGTTAAGGGCGAATTCTGCTGAAATTATGGAAGCAGCCAAGGTCCCAGTTCTGCTACTTTACTCCTCAACATACGACCAACATTGGACCTGAAATTTCTGTTGCTAAGCAAGGCGGTTGTTATGTGAGATGCCTGATTTTAGGACCATATTCCCCATGGTTGTTAAGTGAATCATTCTAGATGTTAAGCGAATCTGTGAATCCAACCCCGATTTTGCTTGTTGGAAGCCAGCTGGGGACCCTGTAAAGGAAAGTCACACAACCCGAGACTCTGCAACCATCGTCAACCCAAGCCGGCGGCCAAGTGTACAAATTTGGACCATGTGATATACGGATGCTGCAGGAGTCATAAATGTGAGGACTGGTTGTAAGTCACTATGTTTATTGCTGTTGTCATTTCCAATGGTCAGTAAGCGAGTGGCTTATAAGCTGAGGACTCTACCCACAATAATGCAACTGGGGTGGGAAGTGGATCCTAGCACTAGGAAGACCCCGCCCAGCTGCTCCCCTTTGGTTGAGCAAAGTCCTTGGGGGGGGATGGAGCCGGTCCTTTTGCTGACCAGAAGGGACGCTGCCTGTGGTCAAAGCCAGGCCACCTCAGCAATCTTGAGTCTGGGGTGCACGGGGGCTCCTGCAAGCGGCTCGTCCAGTTCACCTTAGGAGAGGAAGGGAAAAGAATTATGCCAGATCAGACAAGAATCATAGAATCCTAGGGTGGAAGGGACCTTGGAGGTCTTCTAGTCCAATCCCCTATGCAGGCAGGAAACCCTCTACTATTCCAGACAAATGGTTGTCCAATCTTTTCTTTAAAAACCTTCAATGATGGAGCATCACAACTTCTGGTGGCAAGCTGTTCCACTGGTTAAATGGGCTGCCATTTGTCAGAAATGGTGTAGGGTCTCCTGCTTGGGCGGGGGGTTGGACTAGATGACCTACAAGGTCCCTTCCAACTCTGATAATGTGTTAAATTGTCCTCTTGAG
>JALIGW010000006.1:72413535-72418855 GCA_023053685.1 Diadophis punctatus similis | reverse complement strand
GTTGACCCCCTCCCTCTTCTTTGGGGCAGCCTCCCAAATACTTGAATACTGCTATCAGGGGTCCTTCTGTAGTGACTAGTCAAAAGAAGGACTAGTAGTGACCCCTAGTCCTTCTTTTCTCTAGTCTGGCCAAACCCATTTCCAGCAAGCGTTCTTGGTATGTTTTATCCTCCTCCAGCCCCCTAATCCCCTTTGTTGCTCTTCTCTGCACTCTTTCCAGAGTCTTTTTTGCATTATGGTGACCAACACGACCCCGTGGCCCAAGGCTGGCCGGGCACAACACAATCACAAAGGCTGCCTTGAGTTTGAAACAGTTGGCATCCCATCTGCCAGAGGAAGGGTCAAAAACAGTCAAGATGGCAGCCACAACGGTGGCATCAACGCTTTGCTCATTATTTTTTAACCTGTGTTGTGTGTTAAAAGGATGCGGGTGGGTCACTATGACCACTTAGTGGCCCACCCCTGTCCTAAGAAATCCCCTCACCCTGAATTTTCTCCAATGAGCAGGGAGTGACACAAAATGCTCTCGACAACACTGCCCCATAGATGGATTCACCCATGCATCTGTTTTCTCATCAACGGGACATCCCAAAATTGGACAGCTGTCTTCTGCAGGATGAGAGACCCCCAATCGAGGTGCAGGTAGCAAAAACCATCCAACCCATGAGGGCAGCCCAAGATCGGTTCCTACCTGGTAGATCTTTGCTGGTCTCTGAGAAGTTTGTCTGGTTGGGGTGGGGGTTTCTTGGGACCCCTACTGCTGAAGCTGCCTGGAGCCCCCCATCCGCAGCTGGGACGGATGGTTCTGGCAGGACCGGGGTCTGGTCCACTACACGCCGCCGTCTCTGCAGGAGCTTCTCAAGTTGGTTGTCCACCAGGAGCTTCTTCTGGCTGCCCTTACGGCGGCTGGATCGTCTACGTGGCCTCCTTGGGGAACTCTGGGGATCAGAACAGCGGGACGGATGGAGGCAGGCAGACCCTGGAGACCCTGTTTGGTCTCCTGGTGAAGGCACCAGGCAAGAGACTGGGAGTTCTAGTCCCGCCTTAGGCATGAAAAATGGCGGGGTGACCTTGGGCAATGATCAGGAGACTGGAGTTCTAGTCTCACCTTAGCTATGACAACTGTCTGGGAGACTTTGGGCCAATCAGCAGGAAACTAGGAGTTCAAGTCCCGCCTTAGCCATGAAAGTCTACTAATTGATTTTGGGCCAATCATCAGGAGACTGTGAGTTCTAGTCCCGCCTTAGGCATGAAAGCCAGTTGTGGCTTGGCTCTTACAGCCAATTGGTGTTGGAGGCAGCAATCAATGTCACCATAATGGAGAGGAAGCCTTTTGGCCACTCTTTCCATAATGATGCACGCTGGCGGATGAGTCGGCCGGCTTTTAGATTCTCCTAATATGTTTTGAGGGACCCTTTATCGCTTCCTAGGCTGCTCACCCAACTGAGTCAGTGGTGAAAGGTCCCGTGGTGCCCTAACGCCCTGTTGACCCAGGAGAATATGGCAAGGAAGGAAGGAAGGAAGGAAGGAAGGAGGGAGGGAGGGAGGGAGGGAGGGAAGGGAAGGGAAGGAAGGGGAGGGGAGGGGAGGGGCGGGAAGGAAGATTATAAAACTATGAAGCCTCCATGTTTTGAGACAGTGTGGGTAGTCCTCGATTTACGACCACAAGTGACCCCCAAAATTTCTGTACCTAAGCAAGACAGTCGGTAAGTGAGTTTTGCCTCATTTTGTGACCTTTCTTGACACAGTTGTAAAGTGAATCAGTGCTGCTGTTAAGTTACTAACACGGTCGTTAAGTGAATGTGGCTTCCCCATTGACTTTGCTCGTCAGAAGGTCGCAAAAGGGGATCACACGACCCCAGGACACTGCAACCGTCACAAATATGAGTCAGTTGCCAGGCGCCTGCATTTTGATCACCTGACCCTGGTGGTGTTGGCAATGGTCGTTAAGTGTGAAAAATGGTCACAAGTCGCTTTTTTCTGTGACACTGTAAATGAACCGTTGTAAATCGGGGACTGCCTGCAATTGTTGCCACGTAAGGAAAGAATTCTGCTGGTTCTCAGGCGAAGAGAAGGAGAAACCTACTGCGAAAAACGGCCCTAAGTCACTTTGGACAGTGCTGCTGTAACGTCGGTCACTAAACAAATTGTTGTAAGTCGAGGACTGCCCGAAGAGGTTGTGCACACACACACACACAGACACAGACACAGACACACAAATGAGGCTCACCAGGAGGTCTTGCAGCTCCAGGGCCATGCTCCTTCGCTTGTTGGCCGCAGCAGACGGAGGCTTTGGGGAAGAGGAGCTCCGTGGAAACCCACCCGTGGCAGGACTGGATCCGCAGGGGCTGCAACGTGGCTTTCTCGCAACCCCTCAGCCGCACCTGCCGAAGGGGGCATGAACTACAGGCGGTCCCTGACTTACAACAGTTCATTTAGTGACCGTTTCAAGTAACGACGGCACTGAAAAAAAGGGGACTTACGACCTTTTTTCACACAACCGTTGCCGCGTCTCCAGGGACACCTGATCCAAATTCGGGTGCTTGGCAGCTGACTCACATTTACGACAGTTGCAGTGTGATCCCCTTTGCGACCTTCCACAAGCAATGCCCAGGGGAAGCTGGATTCACAACTGTGTTGCTAACTTAACCATTGCAGTGATTCACTTAACAATGGTCATAAAATGGGGATGAAACTTGCTTAATACATGTTTCACTTAGCGACATAAATTTCCCAGTCTGTTCCAGTCATATGTCAAGGACTACCTGTATTGGCCAACCCTAGATGCTTGCCCCCCTGCCTTCCCCCTCCAGCCCCCTCCCCCTCCCTGGCCTTACCTGGGGGGGAGGGTTCGGGCCCCCTCCTCACTGGGCGCAGGGCCACTCCGCTCTTGATCCGGGCCATCATTTCCTCCACGGCTCTGGCCGTCGCATCATTGGAGCAAAGCTCTCCTGCCCACAGGGATGGAATAGATTGGCCCTCCAGTTCTCTGGTCAATTGGGGTTTTCTAATGTACGGGCAGTCCTCGACTTACAACCGCGATTTAGGTGTTTTTCACATGACCGTCATAGCAACCCATAATCACGGGATCAGAATTCACATACTTTGGCAGCTGACTCATATTTATGACGGTCGCAGGGTCCTGGAGTCATGTGACTTCCTTTTGCGACCTTCTGACAAGCAATGTCAATGGGGAAGCCAGATTCACTTAACAACCGTGTCATTACGTTAACAATTGCAGTGATTCACTTAACAATGGTGGCAAGAAAAGTTGTAAAATGGGGCTAACCTCTCTTAAAAACTGTCTTGCTTAGCAACAGAATTTTTGTGCTCAGTTGTGGTCGTAAGTCAAGGACTACCTGTAATGTCTCAAAACATGGAGGGCTCATAATTTTACAATTTCCATTCCTTCCTTTCTTCTTCATTTGTTTCTTCCTTCCTTCCTTCCTTCCTTCCTTCCTTCCTTCCTTCCTTCCTTCCTTCCTCATTTCTTTCTTCCTTCCTTCCTTCCTTCCTTCCTTCCTTCCTTCCTTCCTTCCTTCCTTCCTTCCTCCCTCCCTCCCTCCCTCCCTCCCTCCTTCTCATTATAAGAGCAGAAGGTGACTCCCTTTGGGGAAATGTTCTGAATAGCTCTGTCCCCCCCATCCATGGGGGTTTGTGGGGGTTTTGGGGGCCAGGTGCACTCCCCGTCCACTTACCCCTTTTCCAGGCTGTGCTCCTCTCCTCTCTCGCAGGGCCACCAGGGGGCTGCAAATGGCAGGCAGAGGAGGAAGGTCAAGCTTTTTCAAATGCCCATCCCCCCCCCCCAGTTGGGGTCCTGCTTTCCTGTCCTGCAGCCCCCCTCCCCAACTCCCACGCGGCTTCCCCAAGCTCTCCTTGCAACCTGCGTCCCAAGGTGATTGGCAGCAGCCCCAGGCGATTGGGCTCCTTACTTGGAGGAGTGGATGGGGCATCTCTAGGAAAGCCTCTCGACAGGCACGCTGGGGAATTACAGGTGGTCCTCGACTTACAGCCGTTCATTTAGTGACCATTCAAAAATGCAACAGCACTGAAAAAGTGACTTATGAGCAGTTTCCCCACTTACGACCGTTGTAGCCTCCCCATGGTCACGTGATCCAAATCCGGATGCTTGGCAACTGATTTACGACGGTCGTAGTGTCCCGGGGTCTCGTGACCCCCTTTTGCGACCTTCTGACCAGAAAAGTCTTTGGGGGAGCCAGATCCACTTAACAATCGTGTGACTGACTTAACAACTGCAGGCATTCATTTAACAACAGTGGCCAGAAAGGCCGTAAAATGGGGCAAAACTCACTTAATGACTGTGTTGCTTAGCCACAGAAATTTTGGGGACCCTGCAACCGTCATAAATAGGAGTTGCCGAGTGTCTGAATTTGGAGTAAATTACTATAGGGAGGCTGCAACGGTCGTAAGTGTGTGAAAACGGAGGTTAGCCATTGGCGTCATTGCCCGTTGTAACTTTGAATGGCCACTAAATGAATGGTTGCAATTCGAGGACCCCCTGTACGACTTCGCCAAAGTTGCTGCCTTCCAGATGGAAAGAACCAGCCCGCTGGCTTCCCAGAACAGAAGGACAAAAAGGGGCCAGATACTTACTGCGTCTTTGCTGGCCAGGTGGGAGGTGGCAGAGGGGGTGGGGGGTGGAGGGGGAACCGGGACCACCGGGTGCTCCTCTGGGGTGTTGGGGGCCTTGGCCCCCCTCCTCCAGGACTTCCACTGCAAGAGAAGGCGGAGCTTAGGAGGCAAGGCTTCATGTGCATTGCTTTCTATGGATTGAGAAGGACAAGAGGTGTCTCGCCTCCTTTGCAGAAATTGTTTGGGGTCTGCCTGTCTGGCCTTACAGGTCTCGGATTCCGACGGAAGGAAATATGTCTCGCTGACGGATCCTTGGAGCTATCGGAGCTTGGTTGCTTTCTGGCAGACGTTTCATTACCCAACTGGGTTATATCATCAGTGCTAGAAGGAAATGGGGTGTGTGGAAGAGGAGGAGGAGGAGGAGGAGGAGGAGGAGGAGGAGGAGGAGGAGGAGGAGGAGGAGGAGGAGGAGGAGGAGGAGGAGGAGGAGGAGGAGAGGAGGAAGAGGACAACTGTAGGGTCCTTCGTGCTAGCTGAGCTTGGTGGTTTTCTGGCAGACATTTTATTACCCAACTGGGTTATATCATCAGTGCTAGAAGGGAGGAGGAAGAGGAGGACTGAGGGGTCCTTGGTGCTAGCTGAGCTTGGTGGTTTTCTGGCAGACGTTTTATTACCCAACTGGGTTATATCATCAGTGCTAGAAGGGAATGGGGTGTGTGGAAGAGGA
>JALIGW010000006.1:72408535-72411035 GCA_023053685.1 Diadophis punctatus similis | reverse complement strand
TCTGGCAGTGGCCGTTCCACCAACTGGGCCTCCAGATCCTTCACCTGGAAGAGTCAAAGGTCCAGCAGTTGAATCCTTGGGGAGAACGTCCACCAGGAAGGCTGGGCGTGTTATGGGTCCCATCAATTAGGGATGTCCATCTGGCTGGTAGGACCACGAGAACAAAGGCCTTCTCGGTGGTGGCCCCTTCTTTATGGAGCTTCGTTCCCCTTCTGGTACGATTGGCCCCCCAGTTGCTTGCTTTCCCATTAAGACCCTGAAGAACGTGGTTTTGTCAGTGGACCTGGGGACCACGAATGGAGATGGAGCCCATCAAGTGGTTGACATGATTGTCTTACTGCTGCCATGAGGGTGGGGGCTGTTTCCCGGTTTTTATGTTGTGGATTTTTAATGTTGTACGCCAGGGGTCTCCAAACTTGGCAACTTTAAGACTTGTGGACTTCAACTCCCAGAATTCCCCAGCCAGCCGTGAGTTGAAGTCCACAAAATTGCCAAGTTTGCAGACCCCTGTTGTAAGTCAATATTGAGTTGGGTGGCCATGTACATTTGTTTAATAAATAAATCCCCCCTCCCCAATTCCAGAACCTCCTGGGAGAAGACAAAGGAGCAGCTTGCCATCCAAGGGGAGGCATACTTGGGCCCCGTTGGCCTTCAGACCCCATTGGAACCCATTCCGAATCCTGCCCCATCTTCTCCCCTCTCCCAGCTAAGCAGAGTTGGGGGCCTCTTCTGCTCCCTGGGGGCTTTTCTGCTAAAGGCGAGAGCCACCAAAAGTTGATTTTGAAGGGAGAGGGGAGGGAGAAAGCCCAGTCTCACTTTGGCCTCGTGCTCCATCTTGGCTTCCTCCAACTCCTTGGTCATCTTGGCTACTTCCTGCAAGGCCAGGAGAAGCTGAGCATCGGCTCCCACGTTCTGCATCAGAATCAGGCTCTGCCGATTGGCCTCCTTTTGCTTCACCAGCATCTAACAAGGGAGGAAACCAGGCTGAGGGGTCTTCTTGCAGACGTTTCATTACCCAACTAGGGAACATCATCAGTGTTAGAAGGGGGGGTTTGCTCTCAATTTATATTCTAGTAACTTTGGTGAGAGTGATATCGGAGGTTCGTTGGTTGGGCTGTTTTAACAGAGTTGGAAGGGACCTTGGAGGTCTTCTAGTCCAACCCCCTGCTTAGGCAGGAACCCTACACCACTTCAGAAAATGGTTATCCAACATCTTCTTTAAAACTTCCAGTGTTGGAGCATTCACAACTTCTGGAGGCAGGCTGTTCCACTGATTAATTATTCTGTCAGGAAATTTCTCCTTAGTTCTAGGTTGCTTCTCTCCTTGTTTAGTTTCCACCCATTGCTTCTTGTTCTGCCCTCAGGAGCTTTGGAGAATAGTTTGATTCCCTCTTCTTTGTGGCAACCCCTGAGATATTGGAAGACTGCTATCATGTCTCCCCTGGTCCTTCTTTTCATTAAATTAGACATACCCAGTTCCTGCAACCGTTCTTCATATGTTTTAGCCTCCAGTCCCCTAATCATCTTTGTTGCTCTTCTCTGCACTCTTTCTAGAGTCTCAACATCCTTTTTACATCGTGGCGACCAAAACTGGATGCAATATTCCAAGTGTGGCCTTACCAAGGCATTATAAAGTGGTATTAACACTTCACGTGATCTTGGTTCTGCCCCTCAGTTAATGCAGCCGAGGATTATATTGGCTTTTTTGGCTGCTGCAGCATACAGCTGGCTCATATGTAAATGATCCCTTATGGCAGATCTGAAGAATTCTCCACTCAGCCTTGAGTCAGCCGATGCCAATCTCCCAATCCCAGATCCATTCCTCAATTTTCCTTCAGGGATGGGTTGAAACATGTGGGGAAACACTCATTTAACCCTGGCTGAGCTAAGGATCGCTTAAGGCTGCCTCACCGATGGGCTGGCATCAGGGCCCGATAGAAGCCATCTTGTGTCCGGGTGTTGAGGACCCCAAATTAGATAATCACATGATTTGCACTTTGGGTGACCTCCCCTGCTCCCCCTCTGGATGCCCAGGTGGGCTGGAATAGACAGAACAATGCCTCAGAGCGGTGTTTCTCAACCTGGCTCTCTTGGACAGGTGTGGACTTCAACTCCCAGAATTGAACTCATTCAACTCCCAGTTGTCCACATCTCTTCAAGTGGGTGAGGATAAGAAACATTGCCGTGTGTGTGTGTGTGTGTGTGTGTGTGTGTGTGTGTGTGTGTGTGTGTGTGTGGCATTGAAGAGAAATCAGGGGAAAGGGGGAAAGGACCTCCATGGGGCACACGGCAGAGCTTCCCTTCTCCCTTACCTTGAATTCCACTTTAATTTAATTTAATTTAATTTAATAGATTTGTATGCCGCCCAACTCCCGGAGGACTCTGGGCGGAGAGTTGTCTCAAAACAGTTTTTCGAGGAGGGTCCTTGTATCCTTGAGGGTTTTCAGACCCCCACAAATTCCTGTCCCAGAGTCTAAAAAAGAGAGGTGCCCAACCGGAA
>JALIGW010000006.1:72296035-72403535 GCA_023053685.1 Diadophis punctatus similis | reverse complement strand
CCGAATTTGAATCGCTCTCCGATTCCCAAATGACTGCAGGGAAAAATAAAGAAAGTTTAGTCAGTTTAGAGCTGGAAGGGACCTTGGAGGTCTTCTAGTCCAACCCCCTGCTCAAGCAGGAGACCCTCTACCATTCCAGACAGGTGGCTGTCCAGTCTCTTCTTAAAAGCCTGCAACTTCTGGTGGCAAGCTGTTCCACTGGTTAATTGTTCTCACTGTTAGGAAGTTCCTCCTTAGTTCCAGGTTGCTTCTCTCCTTGATGAGTTTCCATCCATTGTTTCTTGTCCTGCCTTCTGGTGCTTTGGATAATAGGTTGACCCTCTCTTCTTCTTTGTGGCAGCCCCTCAAACACTGGATTACTGCTATGATGTCACCCCTAGTCTTTCTTTTCTCTAGACTGGCCAAATCCAAATCCTGCACTCGTTCTTCATGTGTTTTTGGCCTTTAATCATCCTGGTTGCTCTTCTCTGCACTTTTTCCAAAGTCTCAACATCGTTTTTGTACTGTGGTGACCAGTTCCAGTGATCACACCTGAAGTCCAGGTCTCCTCCAAGCAGAGTGTATGTGTGTGTTTGTGCAAGGAGACACACGTTGGGAGGGAAGGGATTGCGTGGGAAGTTCTCCTGCACAAGCCCAACTGAGATCCGTGGGAGACTGGCCATGGGGCCTTGGGAGATCAACGCAGGAGAAGCTCTTGCTGATTTAGGAACAGCATTTTCCTTTCCAGGTAAAACGACTGATTTAAAACAGGTAGTAGTCCTTGATTTACAACACTACTTCGTTTAGTGATCAGTGCTAGAAGGGAGGGTCTCATTTTATCTCTCATTTTATATATGTCTTACTTGCTTCAAGGGACCACCAAGGCAGCTCCCACTAAAACTGACAGGGCAAGCCACGAATATATACAACGAGAGCAAACCACACTCTGTCCTAGCATTCGTGACATTACCTAGTTGGGTCATGAAATGTCTGCAAGAAAACCTCCAAGCTCAGGGGGCACTAAGAACTCACAGCTCTCCTTCTCCCCCCCCTCCTCCTCCTCCTCCTCCTCCTCCTCCTCCTCCTCCTCTTCCTCCTCCTCCTCCTCCTCCTCCCCCCTCCTCCTCCTTTCTAGCACTGATGATATTACCTAGCTTGGTCATGAAATGTCTGCAAAGAACCCACTGAACTCAGAGAGCACCAAGAAACCCATAGTCTTCCTCCTCCTCCTCCTCCTCCTCCTCCTCCTCCTCCTCCTCCTCCTCCTCCTCCTCCTCTTCCTCCTCCTTCTCCTTTCTAGCACTGATGATATTACCTAGCTTGGTCATGAAATGTCTGCAAAGAACCCACTGAACTCAGAGAGCACCAAGAAACCCATAGTCCTCCTCCTCCTCCTCCTCCTCCTCCTCCTCCTCCTCTCCCGCCCACTCCCTCCTAGCATGATGATGTTCCCTAGTTGGGTCCTGAAACACCTGCAAGAAAACCACCAAGCTCAGAGAGCACCAAGGAGCCCACAGTTCACCGTTCAGCCCTGAGCTCCAAAGATTCCCTTCCCTTGGCTGTCGTGCTTCGTATCCTTTCTTTTCATCTTTCCCTCCTCAGGGCTTCCATTCTGGGAGCGGCTTCCTCTTCTGTTTTGTAGAGGAGCGAGTGTGCAAGAGGAAGAAATCGCCAGCAGTCCCTGACCCCATCCCTCCAGCAGATACACGCATCTTAATTCCCTTTAGAAGCAGATCAGAATTAAAGTCCCATTCTGACTGGTAAAAAACCAATAAACTGCTTTTAGGTTGGGTCAAAAGAGTAGCGTGGTCACTTTAATGGAAAAGGATTTTTTAAAAATTAGCCAAATCTGTCCATCAGCAGAGGTTTTTAAGAAGCGCGGACAGCCATCTGTCCGGAATGGTATAGGTTTTCCTGCCTGAGCAGGGGGTTGGACTAGAAGACCTCCAAGGTCCCTCCCAACTCCGTTATTCTGTATTCTGTTATAGCCTTGACGGCAGCGTGAAGACCTCTGTTATTCTATACAGGTAATCCTTAACTTACAACCATTCATTTAGTGACCGTTCAAAGTCAGAACAGCATTGAAAAAAGTGGCTTAGGGCAGTGTTTCATACTTACGACCATTGCAGCATCCCCAGGGTTACGTGATCAAAATCGAGATGGTTGGTTCATATTTATGACAGTCGCAGTGTCCCGGGCTCATGTGATCCCCCTTTGCGACTTTCTTACCAGCCAAGTCAAGGGGGAAGCCAGATCCACAACTAACTGTGTCACTAACTTAACAACTGCAGGGGTTCACTTAACAACGGTGGCAAGGAAGGTCGTAAAATGGGGCAAAACTCAATAACTGTCTCGCTTAGCAATGGAAATGTTGTGGTCATAAGCTGAGGTTTCTCTGTAATTGTCCCTTCCTTCTAAAGCTATTTTGCCCTTCCAGGGCAGCCCCCTTACCTCCAAATGGGGCAAAATCAGCCTCAGGACGTTCCATGGGGCAGAGACCCCCAGATCCCTCTCTGCCTCTTCTGCTGGAGTGTCTCCACCGTTCTCTCTCTCGCTCTCTCCTTGTCCTTTATTCATCAAAAGTGAAAGCTCAGCTCTTCCTGCCCAGAAGGTCACACGCTGGAAGGATCTTGCCTTCACCCCGCATGCTTTGCAGAAGTGAAACTCTCCTCCCCGGCAACCCCATCACAAGGCCGAGCAGAATCACCCTGGTGTGGTTGCGTGGTTTGATGTTCTCCATGTCAACTGTCCCGACCAGCCCACCCAAAACAAGGAAAGACTCTCGGGAGCTTTGAATCCCTAAAAGGAAAACTTTACTGGATACACTGTCCAATGATGAGACACCCTTTTGTTATGGGAACAGTCCATCTCCTTCTCCAGCACCTGCAGCCGTGACCTTGATGGTTTCCAGGCTCTCCCCATCCATGCACAAATTCTCAGCACTCCAGGCCACCCTCCCCTCCCCTGGGTCACTGGCAAGTTGAATAGCGACAAGGTTTGAAAGAAGCGAAGTAGTTCAGTCGTGACACCCCAACTGAGGGAGGTCAGCTAAGGACCTTTCCTTGGGCAGCTCTGCTTGGCCATGCTGAGATCAGAGCGCTGGATGGGATGGGCCAGAGGTCTGATTCAGGGAGACACACCTGATGTTCTTCTAAAGGGATCCTCATCTTAGACTGTCGATCCCTTTGCATGCCCCCCCCCCCCGTGATGATGGGTTTAGATCAACAGGAGCTGCAGGACCAGAGGGTCTCCCACTGGAGAGAATTTCTCAGTCAACTCCCCCTCCCCACAACTCTGGAGTTTCTCCATCCTTCTAGCAGCCAAGAAGCGTTGATGGTTCTGCCACCATCATTTGGTTCCTTCTGTGGCCAAAGAGCAGAAACAAGCAAAGTTAAAGGCTGTGGACCAGGGATGTCCACAAGGTATGTGGGGGAAGGAATCAAGATGGTGGCCACGATGGTAAAATTGAAACATCTCTCTCTCTCTCTCACCCACATACCCAAAAATGAGGTACATAAAAACCGGTTGTCTCGATGATGAACCCTGGGCTTGGGCGACACAAGAATTGGGAGATGACTTTTGGGGAGAAAGTCTATGCTTGGAAAGGGTCCAAGGGAGCTTTCCCTGCCCTCCCCCCACCGTGTTAATTGTGTGAATTAACCTTAGTTTTCCCAGGAGGTAAGCAAGGTCACCGAGCAAATCAATCCATCCATCAATCAGAATAGAGCTGAAAGGGACCTTGGAGAGTGTAGGAACGAAAGAAAGTCTAGTCACAGAGATTTATCCAGAAGAAGTTCTCAGAACTTTATTCGTTTTTATTTGGAAGAGGACCCCGGGTATCACCAATTGTTCCACCACCTGAAAAACGAGTGGGTGGTCTTTTTGGACAGCTGCCAAGCAGGAAATCAAGATAGGGCACTCAGGGGCCTTTGCAAAATGGGGTTTGGATCGGATTCCAACGCAAGGAACGGGCTTCATATTCCAAGAGGGGTCTTCTCCCCACGCACTGAGCACCTTTGAGCCCAGCTCTCTCCTGAATCAGGGTTCAGACAGGCTGGGACTCAGAGGGCTGTGTCGGAGCTGGGATGCCCTTTAGCCTCGCGGGGGTAATACTCGGCCAAGATGCTTTCCGGGATCCGTTTCAGCAGTTCTTTGGGGAAGATACGGAGCAACTGCCATCCTATGTCCAGAGACTCAATGATGGTCCTGTTCTCGTAGGCGCCTGGGAGAAGCCGGCCACAAACACATTACGAAGTGCGTGAAGTTTTATATCAAAATAGCAGTAGCAATTGCCCTTAGACTTATATACTGCTTCAGAGTGCTTCACAGCCCTCTCTAAGGTGGTTTACAGAGTCAACATATTGCCCCCAACCATCCAGGTCCTCATTTGACCAACCTCATAAGGACGGAAGGCTGAGTCGACCATGAGCCGGTCAGGATCAAACTCCTGACAGTGGGCAGAGTCAGCCTGCAATATTGCATTCTAACCACTATGCCATCATGACTCATCTATCATTAATGATAGGTAGATGGTAGATGGATGGACGGACAGACGGACAGACAGACAGACAGTCAATAGATGATAGATAGATAGATAGATAGATAGATAGATAGATAGATAGATAGATAGATAGATAGATAGATAGATAGATGATAGATAGATAGATAGATAGATAGATAGATAGATAGATAGATAGATAGAGATAGAGATAGATAATATAGATATAGATATAGATAGATAGACAGACAGACAGACAGACAGACAGACAGACAGACAGACAGACAGACAGACAGACAGACAGACAGACAGACAGACATAGCCCTTAGACTTATATACCACTTCACATGGTTCACAGCCCTCTCTAAGCGGTCTACAGAGTCAGCCTCTTGTCCCCAACAATCTGGGTCCTCATTTTACTGATCTTGGAAGGCCTGAAGGCTGAGTCAACCTTGAGCCTGGTGAGATTCGAACTGCTGGCAGTGGAATGCAGTTAGCCTGCAATCCTGCATTCTAACCACTATGCCATCAGGGCTCATAAAGTATATTTTATTCCTTATGCTGTCTCCCTCTTTCCTTACACCATTAACAGACTCCACAATGGACTGAGACCAGCGTTTCCGCTAGAGAAACGAGAGTCACGCTGACAGTTAAGTTAATCGAGTAAAAATAGCAAAGGGGAGGAAATATTTTACTCAAACTTCCTCAACCCCTCCACCCCAAATAGATTACCCAACCTCATCCACACGTCAGAGAAGAAGCTGTGTAAATTCCAAGCAAGAATGGTAAGAACCAAATAGAAGAACCAAATAATAAATAAATAATAAATAATAAGAGCTGAAGAACTGAAGAAGCTTCCGGGATGAGGAGAAGCGAAACACCTTCAGAGAAAAACCAGGAAGTCCAGTTGCCTCTTGAAAAAAAAGCCCCCACCTTGTCCAGGGCTTTCGCCCACCTACCTTGAGCAATGAACTGCCTCTCAAACTTCTGCAGGAACTCCAGGTAGAGAAGGTCATCGGCGGAGAGCGCCTCTTCTCCCACCACGGCTTTCATGGCCTGGACATCTTTGCCGATGGCGTAACACGCATACTGGGCACAAAGCAAGAGAATCACTCAGAATCCTGACCTGGGTCACATCAAGAAACAGGGGGTCCCCAGTAGCCCCTCTGGACAGAGTGGGGGGGGTTGTCTTCCAGATGTGCCCCCCAAAAAATCTCGGTTTGGTTGTGCTAACCATGTATTATACAGGTGGTCCTTGACTTAAATTGGGCTCAACATTTCTGTTGCTAAAATGAGACATTTGTTAAGCGAACTTTGCCCCGTTTTACGACCTTTCTTGCCACCGTTGTTAAGTGAATTCCCTGCAGTTCTGAAGTTAGTCGCACGGTTGTTAAGTGAATCTGGCTTCCCGCATTGACTTTGCTTGTCAGATGGTCGCAAAAGGGGAACACGCGACCCAGAGACACTGTGACCGTCATAAATATGAACCAGTTGCCCAGTGTCTGATTTTCTTTTTTGATCACCTGACCGTGGGGATGCTGCAATGGTCATAAGTGTGAAAAATGGTTGCAAGTCACTTTTCTCAGTTGTAACTTTGAACGGTCACTAAATGAACTGTCGTAAGTCAAGGATTGCCTGTGTTCTCTAGGGCAGGTCAGATGCTTACTAACTTCAGATAATATAGCATTCTG
Organism: Diadophis punctatus similis; assembly: GCA_023053685.1. Lineage (NCBI taxonomy): Eukaryota > Metazoa > Chordata > Lepidosauria > Squamata > Dipsadidae > Diadophis > Diadophis punctatus. Next base: position 72,397,367 of record JALIGW010000006.1, on the reverse strand, counting down.
TTCAGAGGTCCTTAAAGTGGAAGGACCGCTTGATGATACTTTAGACACAACAGAATAACAGAGCTGGATGGGACCTCGTAGGTCATCTAGTCCAACCCCCTCCGCCCAAGCAGGAGACCTTACACCATTTCTGACACATTTTTTTTTTTTTACCAATTGATTCGAAACATCCCCGTGGTCCTTCCTGGTCATGCCTTCTCCAATAGCTGATTTCATCAGACGGGAGAGAGATGGCAGCACGTTGATGGGAGGGTAGATCTGTGGCCCAAGAAAACACGGATCACGAAGGGACAAGAATGAGGAATCTGTTTTGGTGACAGCTGAGAGCCCTAGATGAAATGGGGAGGAAGGTCTGGAGGGCCTTAGAGCTCCTAAAACGCCTGTACTTTATATAGTCATCTAAAGCACAACAATCCCCCTCCTCTTTTAACGACCCCATAATCCCTTGCGGGGGTGGGGGGGTGGAGTCTGGGCAACTGAATGGAGCTGAGTGTTTACTGGCCGGATGCCCTTCCTGTCGCCAATGCAGAGTTTTTTTCAGCAAATATATTCTCAGTGTACCCAGAGAGAGAAATATCTGCCTCTACCGAGGACCTAAAGCAGCAAAATCTATGAGTTGAATTCCTGGTAGAAGGTTTGAAGGCCCCAGGCTAGAAATCAGGAGGCGGTGAGTTCTAGTCTCTTGTTAGGCATGAAAGCTTTGGATCAATCACCAGGAGACGGTGAGTTCTAGTCCTGCCTTAGGCATGAAAGCTGGCTGGATGACTTTGGGTCAGTCCCAATCTCTCTCTTTCAGTCCAAACCATTTCACTGGGTTGTTGTTGTGAGGAAAACAAGAGAAGGAAGGAGGTCCGTGTATGTTCACAACCTTGTTATTTATAACAATGATAAAGGGGGTGGGCCTATCACACACGCAATGGCCAAATCGATATATATATAAAAATTTAGAAGGCCTGCTATGTGAATCTGATGGTTCCAGGGTGCCTTGTCTCCTGCTGGTCACGGTAATTGACCCGGGTCAGTTTTTCATGAGTCCCCGGAGGTGGTGGGGAAGGCGGACCTTTCGACTTCCCAGAAGCCCTGATGCCCCCACAAGGACAGGAGGAAGAGTCAGACCATTTACCTGCCTATTGTGAAGCTGTCGGTCCACATAAATTTGCCCTTCAGTTATGAAGCCGGTCAAATCTGGAATAGGATGGGTGATATCTGCAAGGGAGACACAAGAAGATGCCACTAGCCATAAGCAAAATAACAGAGTTGGAAGGGATCTTGGAGGCCTTCTAGTCCAGCCCTCTGCTCAGGCAGGAGACCCTGTCATTTCAGACAAATGGCTGTCCAGTCTCTTCTTAAAAACCTCCAGTGATGGAGTCCCCACAACTTCTGGTGGCAAGCCGTTCCACTGAATAATTGTCCTCACTGTTGGAAATTTCTCCTTAGTTCTTCTCTCCTTGATGAGTTTCCATCCATCGCTTCTTTCCTGCCTTCAGGTCCTCTCCTTGATGACTTTTCCACCCACCACCCCAGAACCTTGGACCCGGCATAGTCTTGACTTCAGATCTACAAGCGAAAGTCTCCCTGGGATCTCCCCTCCCTCAGCTTCCTCCTAAGGACCATCCATCTCAACTCATAATTTATCTAGCTGAGGTAGGATTTCCTCTCTGATTTCAGAGTCCCTTGAGAATTAGGAGAACTTGTGGGGGCACCAAGGAGGAACTGAGACCTGTGTCTAGTGGCCTGCTTCTCAATTCCCACAGCCCACCAACTTTGGAGGTCCAGATCGGAGCATCTAGTTAGGTTGTGCTTGAAGGCATCTTGAGTAGAAAGAGGCCAACTGTCTCCGGGTCCAATTCAAGGTGTTGATCACCATCTTTAAAGCCCTTCATGGCTTAGGACCAGGCTATCTCCGGGACCGCATTCTGCCTCACACTTCCCTCCGACCGGTTAGGGCCCACAGAGTTGGCCTCCTCCAGGTCCCGTCGGCCAAGCAATGCCGGCTGGCGGGCCCTAGGGGGAGAGCCTTCTCTGTGGTGGGCCCCGCGCTCTGGAACCAACTTCCCTCAGAGACCCGAACTATCCCCATTCTGCTGGCCTTCCGAAAAGCTGTTAAGACATGGCTTTTCCTGCAGGCTGGGGGTAGAGCCTAATCCACTCGAGCTCACCCACAAGTATATATGGTTCTTGTATGATTGTTGGATGGTTTTAATATTGTGTTTTTTAATTTTTATATTTGTTTTTAATGTAATATTTATAGTTGGTTATTCTTGTATTTTCTCTGCTGTACGCCGCCCTGAGTCCCTCGGGAGTTGGGCGGCATATAAGAAAACCAAAATAAATAAATAAATAAATAAATAAATAAGACAGACAGTAATAGTAGAGGCCCAGATGCCGAAGCTCGTAAAATGGGACAAAACTCACTTGTCTTGTTTAGCAATGGAAATCTGGGACTCAATTGTGGTTGTAAGTTAAGAACCACCTCCACCCCAGTTGCATTTCCCATCATCCATGGTCCCAGAGGTCCCCCTCCCCTTTCTCCACACGGTGTCCCTGACCCTGCATGGGTTTCTACCCCGGGATCTGCTATCTTGGCCGAGAGTTTGACCTCTTGCTGCCCTTCCTCACCATCATTGGGCATTGTCAAGATGGGTATCTGCGTGATGGAACCGTTTCTGCCCTCCACTCGTCCTGCCCGCTCATAGATGGTGGCCAGGTCGGTGTACATGTAGCCAGGAAACCCCCGTCGTCCAGGCACCTCTTCCCTGGCTGCAGAGACCTATGGAGGGAAGACCAAGAGAGAAGACCTCATGGGGCAGAGAGGAAACCAGCTCTAACCCTCCGCCCCACCCCAGGAGACTCGGCTCAGAACTGACCCACTGACCTCCCGCAGGGCCTCGGCGTATGAACTCATGTCAGTCAAGATCACCAGAACGTGCTTCTCACACTGGTAGGCCAGGAACTCGGCAGTGGTCAGAGCCAGACGGGGCGTGATGATCCGCTCAATTCTGCAGGAGAATACCAGAGTTGGAAGGGACCTTGGAGGTCTTTTAGTCCAGCCCCCCTGCTGAAGGAGGAAAGCCTAAACAATTTCAGACAAAGGGATCTCCAATCACTTCTTAAAAGCCTCCAGTGATGGAGCACCCACAACTTCTGGTGGCAGGTTGTTCCACTGGTTAATTTTTCTCACTGTCAGGAAATTTCTCCTTCGTTCCGGGTTGCTTCTCTCCTTGATGAGTTTCCATCTGTTGTTCCTTATCCTGCCTTCGGGTGCTTTGGAGAATAGCTTGACTCCCTCTTCTTTGTGGCAGCCCCTCAAATATTGGAAGACTGCTATCATGTCACCCCTAGTCCTTCTGTTCATTAGCCAGGACATACTCAATTCCTGCAACCATTATTCATATGTTTCTGACAGTGAGAACAATCAATCAATGGAATGGAAGTTGCCTTCGGAAGTTGTGGGAGCTTCATCACTGGAGGCTTTCAAGAAGAGACTGGACAGGCATTTGTCAGAAATGGTGTAGGGTCTCCTGCTTGGGTGGGGGGTTGGACTAGATGACCCACAAGGTCCCTTCCAACTCTGTTAATCTAATCCTAGCCTCCAAGCCCCTGGGGTCTGGGGGTGCTGTGGTTCCCATCATCCTGTCCCCCAGGACCCAGGCTACGGACTCACGTGGGGTCATTGGCCAAGTTGAGGAAGAGGCAGACGTTCTCCATGGACCCGTTCTCCTCGAAGTCCGACTTGAAGTACCGAGCCGTTTCCATGTTCACCTGCCAATGAAGAAGACCCTTACGGAGCCGTTTGCCAGAAGGAGGCCATCTCCCCCTATTCCCTACTCTTTCGTTTCAAGCTCTCATGGATTCACTTTAGGATCTCAGATCAAAATACAGAAAGTAAAGGAAAAGGAAAAGGTTACTGTTGTTGTTGTTGTTTTTAAATCTATGGCTTGAGTATTTCTCTTGCTGGATCAAAATCTGGCTTCTCATCTTCAAATAGATTTAGCCAAAGGTGTAGGTTGCAGATTTTCGATTCTCCAAAAAGTCTTTATTGGAGTATTTCTCAACTTTGGTAACTCTAAGATGTGCGGACTTCAACTCCCAGAAGCTGGGGAATTCTGGGAGTTGAAGTCCCCACATCTTAAGAGTTGCCACATTTGAAAAACAGTGCCCAACAACAATAAAATACATTCCTAGAATCCCAGCACACTCGTTTCTTAATTTGCCTACAATGGATATCAATCTTGAAAGCCCATCTAAGTTTTTATTGTTCTTGTCTGATTTTTGCACTAAAGAAAATGAAAGCAGGATCACTTTCTCTTTCTCTTCCTTCCTCCGGCAAACTTCCCCAATGCCGGCTCTAAATTCTTGCACAGATAACTTTGTCAAAAACCAAAATATGGGGAACCGAACTAGTTCCCCAAACTCTAAACTTCTATGATCATGAAAGGTACTTTTTTTTTTTTTTTTGCAATGTGGTTATTTACGATTAGCCACAAAATGGGGAGATTTTTGAGAGTTCCTTTAACAAAATGCATTGGAAAATGCATTGAACGTTCAGGAAAAGCAGGGGGTTTTTTTCTGTTTAAAAGTGAAGGCATTTTCAGGTCCTGAGTGTTTGTGGGTGGGGGGAATTTATAAGACCCAAGTAAGAAGGAAAACCAGCTTTTTTCAGGCTTTGGTCCTATATATATATATATTTGTCCACTTGAGGGCACAATGAGAAAAAGATCTTGCTGTGGAATTAAAAACAAGGGTTGTGCGAATTATTGCTCTGAAAACCCAGCAAGATGGAAATTATTTCCTCCATTTTGGAAGTCAAAGTCTTGTCAAGAATTCTTCCATTCTCTCTTCTCTCTTCTCTTCTCTTCTCTTCTCTTCTCTTCTCTTCTCTTCTCTTCTCTTCTCTTCTCTTCTCTTCTCTTCTCTTCACTCCTCTTCTCTTCTCTTCTCTTCTCTTCTCTTCTCTTCTCTTCTCTTCTCTTCTTTTCCATTAATTTTCTATTCTATTCGGTATTCTCTTCTCTTCTATATTCTCTTCTCTTCTCTGTCCCAAAGGTGCTTTTTTCAAAAGGCAACTGGATTTTCTTGATGTTTTCCTTGAAAAGCTTTCCCTGCTCATCCAAGAAGCTTCTTCAGTTCTTTAGTTCAGTTCAGTTCAGTTCTTCAGAAGGAGGAGGAGAAGGAGGAAGAGGAGGAGGGGAGGAAAGTCTGTGGGGTCCTTGGTGTTCTCTAAGCTGGGTTGTTTTCTTGCAGACGCTTCATGACCCAACTAGGTAACATCATCAGTGCTAGAAGGGAGGGGTTTTTTTTTTCCTTTCTCTTTATGTACAAGTACTTGCAGTATCGGTGGTAGTTCGTCTTGATTGATTAGGCATCTGTTTACTCTTGAATTGTTTGCCTGAGTTGGAAACGGAAGCCGCCAACAACTGCCCGGTGATGGTTGTTGCTTATCTTCAAATTAGAAGGAAGTCCTTGCGCGATGAGCCACCATGGAGAGCTAGGATGGGCTCAGAGGTTGTGGCAACAGCTTCCAAGGCTGAGCCCATTTCTGCATCTGGCATTATAATGTCCAAAGGTGCCATTCAACCATCGTTGTGCCAAAGTAACATTGATGGGGACAGACTTTCTCCAACAGTGGCCTCTGGATGCTCTGAAGCTACCCAAAGTCTCCACACTAGGTGACTCTTAAGTCAAGAGGAGTAAAATTCCCAGGGAACACAGAGTTTCTCTGCAAATGGCATGTTTAGCTTTGAATCAGGTGCTCACAGCTGAGGAAACGGTAGCATTCAAGAGGATAAATGGCTCTCCAAGCTTGGCAACTTTAAGACGTGGGGACTTCAACTCCCAGAATTCCCCAGAGCCAGCCAGGTGGAGAGGAGGAGGAGGAGGAGGTGGGAGGAGGAAGAAAAGGACTGAGGGGTCTTTGGTGCTCTCTTGAGTTTGGTGGCTTTCTTGCAGATGTTTCACGATCCATCTAGGGAACATTATCAGTGCTAGAAGGGAGTGGGGCGGGAGGGAGAGGGGGGGGAGGGGGAGGGGAGGAGGAAGAAGAGGAGGAAGAAGAAAAGAACTGTGGGTTCCTTGGTGCTCTCTGAGTATTGCTGTTTTGTTGCAGACTTTTCATGACCCAACTATGTAACATCATCAGTGCTAGAAGGAAATGGAGAAGGAGGAGAAGAAGGGGGGGGACATGCTGGCTGGGGAATTCTGGGAGTTGGTCCACAAAGTTGCCAAGTTTGGAGACTCCTGTAATACACAAAATGTGGAGAACAGAGGAGAGGTTGAGTAAAGGAATCGGACACACAACTTAGCGGCTGAACAACAACAACAAGAATGAAGAGAAAGAAAGAAGCAGGGATAAGAGCAGACAAGGGAGAAGGCCTCACTGCTTGTTCTCCCTGGGAACTGGTTGTACAGGCAGTCCCCGACTTACAACTGTTCATTTAGTGACCATTCAAAGTTACAACACCACTGAAAAAATCTACTTATGACCGTTTTCATACTTATGACCGTCACAGCATCCCTGTGGTCATGTGATCAAAGTTTGATGCTTGGCATGTGACTCATAGTTATGACGGTCGGGGTTGGTGAGCCCTTTTTGGGACCTTCTGTTGAGCAAAATCAAGGGGGAAGCCAGCTCCCCTTTACAAGCATGTTACTAACTTAACAACTGCGATGATTCATTTAACAACAGTGGCAAGGAAAGTTGTAAAAGGGGGCAAAACGCACTTAACTACTGTCTCGCTTAGCAACGGAAACTTGGGGCTCAGTTGTGGCCATAGGTCGAGGACTACCTGGAATGTTAGAAGTGGGACTTGGGGGGAAACTTTGAAGGAACATCTCAGCCGCAGGTCCTTCTGTGGGAAACGTTGGGTGGCCTCGCTGTCTCTGGCCAAGAGGAGCTCCGGCATCCAGAAAGAAGCAACTTTCAGAGTTGGGAGGGACCCTGTAGGCCATCTAGTCCAACCCCAATTCCCCCCCCCCAAGCAGGAGACCTTACACCATCTCCAACAAATGGCAGTCCAGTCTCTTCTTGGAAGCCTCCAGGGATGAAGGGATTTCCAGAGCTCTTGGAGGAAAGATTGGGGAAAGAGACACTGCGGAAGGCAGGACTTACCCCCATGGCAGCGAAGACAATGGCGAAGTTCTCCTCGTGGTAATCCACCACGTCTTTGGATTTCTTCACCAGCCCAGCCTGCCTGCAGATCTGAGCTGCGATCTGGGATGAAGAGGGAAGAGAGAGGCTGTGGGAAGAGATGGGAACGGCAGGCGGCCCTTTGGAGAGTCCAGGAGGCAATTCCTCTAACCTGGGCTTACTTCTCTAAGGCTCTGCAGAGTCTCCTTGGTGCCCTCTGAGCTGGGCTGCTCTTGCAGACCTTTCATTACCAAGCTAGGTACCGTCATTGGGGGAGTGGGGTTTGTGGAGGTGGGGGGGGGAAGGAGAACTCTGGGGTCTTTGCTGCTCTCCAAGCTGGGCTGCTTTCTTGCAGACATTTAGATACCCAACTAGGTAACATCATCAGCACTAGAAGGGAGTGGGATTTGCAGGGTTAGGGAGGAGGATGAGGAGGAGTTGGAAGAGGAGAAGGAGGAGGAGTATGAGGAAGAGAGGGAGGAGGAGGAGGAGAGGGAAGAGGAGAAGGAGAAGGACGAGGAGGAGGAGGAAGAGGAGGAAGAGAAGGAGGAATAGAAGGAGGAATAGAAGGAGGAGAAGGAGGAGGAAGAGAGGGTGGAGGAGGAGGAGGAGGAGGAGGAAGAGGGAGGAGGAGGAGGAGGAGGAGGAAGAAGAAGAGAGGGAGGAGGAAGAAGAAGAGAGGGTGGAGGAGAAGGAGGAGGAGAGGAGAGGGAAGAGGAGAAGAAGAAGGAGTATGAGGAAGAGAAGGAGGAGGAGGAGGATGATTTTCGGGGTCTTTGGTGCTCTCTAAGCTTAGTTGTTTTCTTGCAGACGTTTTATGACCCAACTAGATAACAACATCAGTGCTAGAAGGGAGGGGGCTTTACTCTCATTTTATCTACTAGTGACTTGTTCTTCCTGGTTTAAGGGACCACCAGGACCACTTCTACTATGACAGGGCAAGCCATTTCCTCCTAGCAGTGATGAAGTTGCCTAGTTGGGTCATGAAACGTCTGCAAGAAAACGACTAGCTCAGAGACCACCAAGGAGCCCTCGTTTCAATCCTGAGCTACAGAGATTCGCTTCTGTTGGTTCAGCATCGTGTACCAGGAAATTGGAAGACTTGCTTCAGCTGTAAGATGGGCGGCATATAAATTCAATGAATAAATAAATGAAATTGGAATCCATTGAATTGATTTCAATTCATTGTTATCAGTAAAACAAACTAAGCATTCACCTCTCCCCCATATATGCATGGATAACCTATCAATCACATTTATCTACTACCATACTAATGCCATCTCAGGCAAAGGGTTGTCCAATCTCTTCTTAAAAACCTCCAGTGATGAAGCACCCACAACTTCTGGTGGCAAGCCATTCCACAGGTCAATTGTTCTCACTGTCAGGAAATGTCTCCTTAGTTCCAGGCTGCTTCTCTCCTTGTTTAGTTTAGTTAACTTTAGTTAAGTTGACCCCCTCCTCTTTGGGGCAGCCCCTCAAATACTGGAAGGCTGCTATCATGTCCCGCCTGGTCCTTCTTTTCTCTAGACTAGCCATGCCCAGTTGCTGCAACCGCTCTTCATGTGATTTAGTCTCCAGGCATTTAATCCTCTTAGTTGCTCTTCTTTGCACTCTTTCTAGAGCTTTCTGGAACTAAAGGGGTCTCCAAGCATTCTTCAAGGGTGAGCGTTACCCCAAGAACCAACACTAAAAAAAAAAAACCCACTGTCCTTTGAGCCAAGTCAACCCTGGTGGCTTCGTGGAGACATCTAGTGTCACTTCCTTGGGGACTGTTTGAGCAGAGTTAGGCCTGGTTTCCTTTGGGGATTTTGCTTTAGAATTTCCTAGGCTATTTTACAGCCCTGGAGTAATGACATTGAAGGGTGGTTTTCCTTCTTTCCCCTCAATTTCCTTAGGAGACAGATGGGGATGTTCAGATAGCTGGACTGCCACCTCCCATCCTTTCAGAGAGAAACTCCTAGGACAGCCGCTGACTCCGGACTTCAATGGAAGAAGAGAGGGAGTTGGAGGGGCAGCCCTAGGAGGTCTTCCTGCAGGTCAGTTTCCAAGGTCGGGGCTTCATTTCTTCAGAATATCTCCTGCACATCTGCTTTTCCAGGGGTCTCCAGCCCCAGCATGTGAGTTTGGCAAAAGAATGAAAAGGTCTCTCTCAAAAGACCACCAAAACCTCCAGGACAAGAGTCCTCTCAACCGATGGCGCAAAAGGGAGGGGGGCTCAGCAGGGCTATACCTCATTGTGGGGGAGACCAGCGGCGGAGAAGATGGGGATCTTCTGTCCTCGGGCGATGCTGTTCATGACGTCGATGGGGGAGAGGCCCGTCTGGATCATCTCCTCGGGGTAAATGCGTCCATGAGGGTTGATGGGCTGCCCTGGAGAAAGAAAAGAGGGAGGGAGGGAGGGAGGGAGGGGAAGGAAGGAAGGAGATAGGAAAGGAAGAAAGGAAGGAGGGAGGGAGGGAGGGGAAGGAAGGAAGGAGATAGGAAAGGAAGAAAGGAGGGAGGGAGGGAGGGAGGGAGGGAGGGAGGGGAAGGAAGGAAGGAAGGAGATGGAAATGAGAGGAAGGAGGGAGGGAGGGATGGAGGGAGGGGAAGGAAGGAAGGAAGGAGATGGAAATGAGAGGAAGGATGGAAGGAGAGAGGGAGGGAAGGAAGGAAGGAGGGAGGGAGATGGGAAAGGAAGGAAGGAAGGAGGGAGGGAGGGAAAGGAAGGAAGGAGAAAAAGAGGGAGGGATGAGGGAAGGAAAGAAGGAAGGAAGGAATTATCCCAGTGTAAATCAGTGCTTAGTTTCTGAAGGACTAAAAACACAATTTAGTGTTTCAAAGGGATGTTGCTAGGCCCACTCCCAGCCCCCCAGTTGGGTTCACCTTCTTCTTAAAAGCTTTTGCCAACTCAAAGCACAAAAGGGGTGACCTTCAATTTCTTAAAATCACGACCAACAAGTCATTCTTTTAAAGCCCAAGCCCCCTCATTCCATCTTCTCCGTTGTTGGGTTGCCAAACAGAACAGCAACATTTTAGCTGCCATAGTTGGCTTCCCAGCCGGGGTTTCATCTCCGCTCAGTTTAATGTCTGAAACGTGGACAAAGCTCGGCCATTGGGTGAGCGCCCACGGGTCAACTCCCCCACTCGGCCCTTGGGTTTCTTCCCCATGAGGCACTGCCTGCCACGATTCACAGCTCCACTGTGCCCTGTGCCACCCTCCCCGTGCCACCCTACACAACCCAACCAAGGGGGCTCACCGTTAATGTCCAGGAAGTCCTCGGCCATCACCACGGGGCCTTTGTCGATGGGCTTAGCCGAACCGTTGAAGACTCGGCCTGCAATGAGAAGCAACCATGGGGAGGAGCATCCCAGAGACCTGGTGAATGATGGAGGGGGGGGGCAGAAGAGAGGAAGGGTCAACTGTGAACAGCAGACGGCCCCACATGCTTGGAGAACCCGAACAGGTGGCCAGTGTCTTTCCAACTAAACCCAACTGAAAGAATGTCCTGCAAGAAGCAATTCGGCACTTCAAGACCTTAGGCTGCATCAAAAGAGGGATAGAATCAAGATCACGTGAAGTATTAATACCGCTTTATAATGCCTTGGTTAAGGCCACACTTGGAATACTGCATCCAGTTTTGGTCGCCACGATGTAAATAGGATGTTGAGACTCTAGAAAGAGTGCAAAGAAGAGCAACCAAGATGATTAGGGGGCTGGAGGCTAAAACGTATGAAGAATAGTTGCAGGAATTGGGACTAGCCAATCTAGAGAAAAAAAGGACTAGGGGGGACATGATAGCTGTCTTCCAGTATCTGAGGGGCTGCCCCAAAGAAGAGGGGGTCAACTTATTCTCCAAAGCACCTGAATGCAGGACAAGAAGCAACGGATGGAAACTCATCAAGGAGAGAAGCAACCTAAGGAGAAATTTCCTGACAGTGAGGACAATTAAAAAGTGGAACAGCTTGCCACTGGAAATTGTGGGTGCTCCATCCCCGGAGGCTTTTAAGAAGAGATTTGTCTGAAATGGTAGAGGGTCTCCTGCTTGAGCAGGGAGTTGGACTAGAAGACCTCTAAGGTCCCTTCCAGCTTGGTGATTCTAAGTGTAGCCTTCCCTTTAGAGAAGAGGGACTCAACTTATTCTCCAAAGCCCCTGAAGGCAGGACAAGAAAAATGGATGGAAACTACCGTATTTTTTGGAGTATAAGACGCACCTTTTTCCTCCCTAAAAGAGGCTGAAAATTTGGGTGCGTCTTATACTCCGAATGTAGCTTTTCCGAAGCTTTTTCCCCCCAGCCCTAAGGAGGTGTTAACGATCTTCCTGGCTTCCTACTCCTCTTTGCAGGCTTGTTTTCATTCCTACTCCTTCTGAAAAAAATGCTGCAAAGACTTAGGGCAGAAAAAACTACTTCGGAGGGAGTAGGAATGAAAAAATCCTGCAAGCCAGTAAGATCGTTAGCACCTTGTTAGGGCTGAAAAAACCTTTTTTATTCCTACTCCCTGGAAGTAGTTTTTCCTGCCCTAAGTCTTTGCAGGCTTGTTTTCATTCCTACTCCTCTGAAAAAGGCTTTTTCAGCCCTAACCAGAGGATAAAATAATGTGCTGAAGCTGAACAGACTAAGGACGCTAGCCAGATGAATACCTGGTAGGCAGATTTCCCCCCCCCCTATTTTCCTCACCCAAAACTAAGGTGCGTCTTTGAAAAACACGGTAATCCAGGAGAGAAGCAACCTGGAACTAAGGAGGAATTTCCTGACAGCGAGAACGATTAGCAGAGTGGAATGACTTGTGTCCAGAAGTTGTTGGTCCTCCATCACTGGAGGCTTTTAAGAAGAGATGAAAGAGCCACTTGTTTGGAATGGTAGAGGGCCTCCTGCTTGAGCAGGGGGTTGGACTAGAAGACCTCCGAGGTCCCTTCCAATTCTGTTGTTCTGTTATTGTGCCTCCAACCGGACAACCAGAGCGCAGCTGAATCCAAGCAATGTCACCCCAGGAGACCCCCATGGAGGCCTTCCTGGGCAGACCCGTGAATGACCCGGCCCAGAAGAGCAGAGACCTCAAGAAGACCCTCCAGATTGGGGCCTTTGTCACCGCACATCAGGAGGTCTCTCCTGGGAAAGAGCTTGGGAGATGTTGGGTCACATCACCCTCAAAAGGAGCCGGAGGGCCTCGGATTTCCATCCCCATCCTCAGGTTCCTGCAGCCCTTGACTTGGAGATCCCCCAGGTGTCAACGCCAGGTAGCTTCCATCTCCTTCCCCCAACAATCCACCTGAAAATGAGATTCTGTGGACCAAGGCAGCTATTCAAGAGCTACTTCATTTCCATGGGGGGTTTTTTCCCCAAGTTCCTGATCGCTCTGCATCCTGACTCAGTGGGGGAAGACCAGCCTGGAATGTTCCCTCCCCTCAAAAGCAGGGGGTTGGACTAGAAGACCTCCCAGGTCCCTTGCCACTCTGTTATTCTATGAAGCATTTCTGGTGGATTTCCTCTCCCCTTGGTCCCTGGGCACCTTCCTGTCACTCAGGGGTGTCAAACAGAAGGCCCACGGGCCGGATCTGGCCCACTATATGGTTGGATCCGGCCTGTGAGGCCATCCTGGAAAATGCTTTGTCCCGCTCTACCAGGGCGAAGAGGAAACATGGCAGCAGTTTGGGAAGTGGTGTCAATCTGGCCACGCCCACCCAGTCTGCCACGCCCAGTGAGTGACATCAAGCTGTCCATGCCCACCCAATTGGCCATGCCCGGCCTGCCCCGTGAGGTCAACCACAGCCCAGATGTGGCCCTCCGGCTGTACCTGGAGCAACCGATCATCGAGATTCACGGCTGCCCCTCCGTCGCCTACCCAAAGAGGTCCTACCTACCCAGCATGTCCTCAGACACCGGAGTGCGGAGAATGTCCCCAGTGAACTCGCACGAAGTCTTGTGGGCATCGATGCCAGAGGTCCCTTCGAACACCTGCAGAGGAAAGGTCTCAGGCCAAAGAGCCAATTACTGGCCATTAAGGAGGATTAGCAGCAGAAAGGCTTCATGTCCAGGACCCCCCCCCCTCCCTCCCTGCCTGCCCATGCCTCTCATTCAGGACCCTCTCTCACACACACACACCCGTGGGATTGCCTGGTCTGACCCCTTGCAAGACAATCGTCACACCTCTGCCAGGGGTGGGTGGGTGGGTGGATGGAGAGCTCTCCTCTCCCTCCCCATGTCCAGGACAGATCTGGTGGCCTCTAAGCCCCTTCTGTCCAAAGGTGTGGGGGTGGGAGGATTGCCACCCCAAAGTCTCCACCCTGGAGGAGTGGAGGTTGGCAGATGACCTGCTGAGGGTTCTGGCAGGTCAACCCTGCAGCTGCCTGGAAGCAGCTTAAACAGAGCGGAGCAAAGAGGGCAATTCGCAGGTGGACTTTCAGGGGGGCTATGAAAACATCAGCGATTGGCCAAAGACTAATTCCCAAGCAGGGAGGGCCTCTTCTACTCCCCTCCCCAACTAGATTGGCTTGCTTGGTTTTCTTCCACTCTCCAAAGCACCAGAAGCAGGGCAAGAAGCAACGGATGGAAACTAATCAAGGAGATGATCAGAATCAGGACAGAGCTGGAAGGGACCTTGGAGGTCTTCTAGTCCAGCCCCCTGCTCAAGCAGGAGACCCTCTACCATTTCAGATAAGTGGCTGTCCAGTCTCTTCTTAAAAGCCTCCAATGTTGGAGCAAGCCGTTCACTGGTTAATAGTCCTCACTGTCAGGAAGTTTCTCCTGAATTCCGAGTTGCTTCTCACCTTGATTAGTTTCCATCTGTTCTTTGTTGTCCTGCCTCCAGGTGTTTTGGAAAATAAGTTGACCCCCCCCTCTTCTTTGTGGCAGCCCCTCAAATACTGGAATACCGCTATCATGTCCCACCTGGAACTAAGGAGAACTTTTCTGACAGTTAGAACAATTAACCAGTGGAACCAGTGAAGTTGGAAGTGGAGGTTTTTAAGAAGAAACTGGACAGCCACTGGTCTGGAATGGTTAGGGTCCCCTGCTTGAGCCAGGGGTTGGACTAGAAGGCCTCCAAGGTCCCTTCCAGCTCTTTTATTTTCGCCCAGAAATTTGGAAAAGATCTTTGAAATCTGGCAAAAATCCGTGTCATCTCCAAACAGCAGCGAAGACTTTGATTTTTTCTGTATCATTTTTATCGTCTTCCAGAGGTCTTCTGGAACAATGAAACCCAGATTTTGTCGGCCTGGCTTCTGGTCCAGCTCACCCCTGTTTCCCAGGTCAAAGGGCTGGACGACGTTCAGACAGCCCAGAATGAAGATGGGCTGTTGCTTGAAACCTTTTTTTTCTGCTTGCAAAGTCTCATCATGTTTCTATCATTTCTGGCTTCAGGCAAGGAGGAAAGTGAGTCACGAGTGCCAGCAAAAGAGGGTAGCTGCTAAGATTGGGCAGCTTCGCCCACATCACATTTTCCACACCAGATGCACAAGATAAAGTATTAGAATAATAACAGCTGAGATCCTGGGGTGATATCTTGAACACCATCAAATCACATCTGCCTATCCCAGGTTTCATTACCCAGCTGGGTAACATTATCAGTGCTAGACAGGGAGTGGGGTGTGTGGCGAGGAGGAGGAGGACTGTGGGGTCCTTGGTGCTCTCTGAACTTGATCCTTTTCTTGTAGATGTTTCATGACCCAACTAGCTAACATCATCAGTGCTATAAGGGAGTGGGATTTGTGGAGAGGGGAGGGGAAGGAGAGGAGGAGGAGGAGGAGAGGAGGAGGAGGAGAGGAGGAGGAGGAGAGGAGGAGAGAAGGAAGAGGAGGAGAGGAGGAGGAGGAGAGGAGGAGAGAAGGAAGAGGAGGAGAGGAGGAGGAGAGGAAGAGGAGGAGGAGAGGAGGAGGAGGAAGAGGAGAGGAGGAGGAGGAGGAGGAGGGAGGAGGAGGAGGAGGAGGAGGAAGACTGTAGGGTCCTTGGTGCTTTCTGAACTTGGTTGTTTTCTTGTAAATGTTTCATGACCCAACTAGGTAACATCATCAGTGCTAGAAGGGAGTGGGGTTTAGAAACAAGTGGCTGGTCCTGTCAGTTTTGTTGGTATTCATCTAGATCCAGTCTAGACATCTGGCTGACTGGGTGTGGCCACCCGTAGTAATAATAATGAAGAAAAACCACAAAATCAAAAAGCTGCAAATAGAAATAGAACGACTGTGGGGGGGAGAAAACCTCAGAAGGTTAGCACCTATAGTCATAGGCGCCTTGGGTGCAAATGCCAAAACATCTGGAGCATCACCTGAGCACTGGCGGCGTTGACAAATCCACCATCAGTCAATTGCAAAAAGGCAGCTTTGCATGGGAACAGCTGAAATCCTGCGGACGATACCTTTAATCTGATTAAGCTACCACATCTGCCTATCTCAGATCCTTGGGAAGGGACTCGATGGGTGGACAAAAATGCCGGACCCTGTTTCCACATCTGGCGGACTGTGCAATCAGCCGTAATCATTTTATATACTGCCTGACTCCTGGCGTCCCTTGGAAATGTACGATTTGATCCTCAAAGTGGCTGAATATTTAGCAAACGACTCTGTTCTCCGTGTAGCTCCCTGCTCTCTTCCAAATCTCTCCAGGACCAGCGGCTGCTGGAATGCAGGATAAAAAGAAACATCATGGAAATGAGATAGAGAACCTCTAGGTGGCCCCCAGAAACAGAGGGGCTTAAGGACCCTAAACCCAGTGACACAAAGCTGTCTTTTCATTCTGGGGTTGAGGGTCAACCTGAAGGGGTCCACAAGGGAGGGTCCGAAGCATCAAGAGGGCAGCTGCCACAGTCTGATCCCAGTTCTCCCCATTGTTGACATGTTTCGGGGTCCCTTTGGCTTTTGATCGGACCCCGCAGGGACCCTGCTTGGAGTGGGAAGTCCAGAACAGACCGGGAGCCGCTTTGCAAAATCCTCTTTTGTAATTGAGCTGACAATCCTTTCCCTTTGATGCCTTGGCTGAAGTTTTGGGCCGGTTTCCAGAGGAAGCCACGTGTCAACTTGAGTCTAAGCTGCGTGTCTTTGTGCCTGCAATCCTGGTTTCTATTTAGAGCCACGGAGCCAGCCGCCATGCACTGAATCCCCCTGGCTCAACCCAGCTGCCAGCTGACTGGTTGGCACCCGGGACGTGAAAGATTAACCGGTCTTCTTGGAACAGGCATCCTTCGTCACCCCGATGCCCTCTCCGTGCCCTGGGCTACTCTCCCAGTCTTCCTCAGCCCACATGGCCACTGGACATCCCCTGCACGGCTGGGCACTGAAGGACAGGAGGCCAGAGCCTTCTGGCCATGCCATGAGCTAATGGGGACAGAGCAGAAAATCCTCTTGACGGGTGGAGTTGAGGAAGCTCCTGCTGCAGCTGGCTTCTGGGTGGGCTTAACAGGGACAGAATAACAGAGTTGGAAGGGGCCTTGGAGGTCTTCTAGTCCAGCCCCCTGCTCAAAAGGGAGATTCTGTACCATTTCAGACAAATGGCTGTCCAGTCTCTTCTTGAAAACCTCCAGTGTTGGAGCACCTGGTGGCAAGCTGTTCCACTGGTTAACTGTTCTCACTGTTAGGAAGTTTCTCCTGAATTCTAGGTTGGATCTCTCCTTGACAGGAAGGAAGGAAGAAGGAAGGAGGGTGGGAGGGAGGGAGGGAGGAAGGAAAACAGAAGGATCAGGAAAGAAGGAAGGAAAGCAAGTTAGATAGGAAGGAAGGAAGGAAGGAAGGAAGGAAGGAAGGAAGGAAGGAAGGAAGGAGGGTGGGAGGGAGGGAGGGAGGAAGGAAAACAGAAGGATCAGGAAAGAAGGAAGGAAAGCAAGTTAGATAGGAAGGAAGGAAGGAAGGAAGGAAGGAAGGAAGGAAGGAAGGAAGGAAGGAAGGAGGGAGGGAGGGAGAGAGGGAGGAAGGAAAACAGAAGGATCAGGAAAGAAGGAAGGAAAGCAAGTTAGATAGGAAGGAAGGAAGGGAGGAGGGAGGGAGGGAGGGAGGAAGGAAAACAGAAGGATCAGGAAAGAAGGAAGGAAAGCAAGTTAGATAGGAAGGAAGGGAGGGAGGAGGGAGGGAGGGAGGGAGGAAGGAAAACAGAAGGATCAGGAAAGAAGGAAGGAAAGCAAGTTAGATAGGAAGGAAGGAAGGAAGGAAGGAAGGAAGGAAGGAAGGAAGGAAGGAAGGAAGGAGGGAGGGAGGGAGAGAGGGAGGAAGGAAAACAGAAGGATCAGGAAAGAAGGAAGGAAAGCAAGTTAGATAGGAAGGAAGGAAGGGAGGAGGGAGGGAGGGAGGGAGGAAGGAAAACAGAAGGATCAGGAAAGAAGGAAGGAAAGCAAGTTAGATAGGAAGGAAGGAAGGAAGGAAGGAAGGAAGGAAGGAAGGAAGGAAGGAAGGAAGGAAGGAAGGAAGGATGGATCAGAAAAGAAGGAACGAGGGATGGAAGGAGGGAAGGAAGTATCAGGAAAGAAGGAAGGGAAGCAGGTCAGGAAGGAAGGAGTGAGGGAGGGAAGGAAGGAAGGATCATAAAGAGAAGGAAAGAAGGTTCAGGAAGGAAGAAGGAAAGGAAGGAAGTGTTGAGTATTGGAGCACCCACAACTTCTGGAGACAATCAATCGTTCCCCTGGTTAATTGTCCTCACTGTTAGGAAGTTTCTCCTTAATTCCAGGTTGCTTCTCTCCTTGATTGGTTTCCATCCATTGATTCTGGTCCTGCCTTCTGGTGCTTTGGAGGATAGGTTGAGCCCCTCTTTGGGGCAGCCCCTGAGATATTGGAACCCGGCTTCTTGTCTGTTTTCTCCAGAACCTCCAGGAAGTTTTTGGAAGTCCAGGAAAGACTTGGGAAGATACTCTACTAATTCTCAGGAAATCAGATTTTTTTAGCAGATGCATTTGCAAGGCTGGGAACAGTCCAGGGATATCAACAGAACAATATTGGGATTTATTTTATATCCTTCGGGGAAGGTCCTCAGAAGAGTGTGACCATCATCATCATCACACTGCCAGAGTGTGAACCCTCGTGCAAACAGAGAATCGTGGTGCACCTGTCCTAACTCACAAGCATGGTGATCAGAATTATGAGCAAAATTTCAATTTATCCCAGGATGTGACCGTTTGCAATCCCTGAATCACTACAAACATGAGATCCCACTTCTGCGTTCCTGGACTGCTCTCCCACAGTTGTTTGAAGGACAGCAAACTGGCTAGACCCATCCAATAAGTCTTCAACTTACAACCGTTCACTTAGGGACCGTTCAAAGTTACAATGGCACTGACAAAATAGCTGTTTTTCACAAAAGAGATGTTTATTATTGATTGGGTTTATATCAAGATCCGCTTCCACTCACCTGGACGATGGCTTTGGAGCCGGTCACCTCCAGCACCTGCCCACTCCGATGGGTGCCATTGGGCAGGGTGAAGTTGACGATCTCCGCATACTGGGCAAACTGCGAGGGAGACACAAAAGGCAACTTATGTCCAGGTCTAAACTCCCATCGGCCTCCCCTCCCCCACCCCTGGCAAAGTTTGGGAAGGGGTACATAATTGCGCACCTGCCTGTCTGCCTCTGTCTGTCTGTCTGTCTGTCTGTTTATCTATACCATCTATCTATCTATCTGTCTGTCTGTCTGTCTGTCTGTCTGTCTGTCTGTCTGTCTGTCTGTCTGTCTGTCTGTCTGTCTATCTATCTATCTATCTATCTATCTATCTATCTATCTATCTATCTACTATTTATCTATCTATCTATCTATCTATCTATCTATCTATCTATCTATCTATCTATCTATCTATCATCTCACTTTAACAATCTGTCTGTCTAGCAATCTATCATCCACCTATCTATCTCTCCCTATCTACAGTATCATATCTGTCTATTTATCTGCCTATCATCTCTATATTTCTCTCTCTATCTATCATACCTATCATCTCTCTCTCTCTCTCTCTCTCTCCATCCATCCCAAAGCCAAAAGGCTACCACAGGACTAGCGCCAGTTAGACTGACCTCCCTACAATTTACTCAGAAATCAGTTTTTCTTTTCAGTGGAAAGCAACATTAAAAAGCTCAGCCTCTACGCTGCCTCCCCAGTTAACCGGCTGGTGGATTCATCTTGTGATGCTCACAGCTCAGTTTCTGGCACTGGGTCTTTCATGCCAAAGGAATTTGGTGGTCAAGTCACACCTTAGCTTCAGTTTTGGATTCTCTAGAAAGCTCTTTGGACTCCAAATCTCTGGGATTTGGATTCCACCCCGACCTCTATGGCTTTTTCTGTGCTCTGCTCCCAAATAAACCTTGTAAAATGACCCAGAAACAGATCCACTCTTCTAGTGGAACAGATTTCAAAGTGGGTCCTCTTTGGCCGCTAGAGGCCGCCCTGTCGCCTGCTGCCTGACCACCGCTTTGGATTTTTGAGTTTTCGACTGCTAGCGACTGACTGGGTGGATGGATGGATGAGAGGGAGGGAGGGAAGGAGGGAGGGTGGGAGATAGATAGATAGATAGATAGATAGATAGATAGATAGATAGATAGATAGATAGATAGATAAATAGATAGATATAAGATAGATAGATAGATAGATAGATAGATAGATAGAGAGATAGATATAAGATAGATAGATAGATAGATAGATAGATAGATAGATAGATAGATAGATAGATAGATAGATAGATAGATAGAAGATAGATAGATAGATAGATAGATAGATAGATAGATAGATAGATAGATAGATAGATAGATAGATAGATATAAGATAGATAGATAGATAGACATAAGATAGAGAGATAGATATAAGATAGATAGATAGATAGATAGATAGATAGATAGATAGATAGATAGATAGATAGATAGATAGATAGATAGATATAAGATAGATAGATAGATAGATAGATAGATAGATAGATAGAGAGATAGATATAAGATAGATAGATAGATAGATAGATAGATAGATAGATAGATAGATAGATAGATAGATAGATAGATAGAAGATAGATAGATAGATAGATAGATAGATAGATAGATAGATAGATAGATAGATAGATATAAGATAGATAGATAGATAGACATAAGATAGAGAGATAGATATAAGATAGATAGATAGATAGATAGATAGATAGATAGATAGATAGATAGATAGATAGAAGATAGATAGATAGATAGATAGATAGATAGATAGATAGATAGATAGATAGATAGATATAAGATAGATAGATAGATAGACATAAGATAGATAGATAGATAGTAGATAGATAGATAGATAGATAGATAGATAGATAGATAGATAGATAGATAGATAGATAGATAGATAGATAGACTATCTATCTATCTATCTATCTATCTATCTATCTATCTATCTATCTATCTATCTATCTATCTATCTATCTATCTATCTATCTATCTATCTATCATCTCACTTTAACAATCTGTCTGTCTAGCAATCTATCATCCACCTATCTATCTCTCCCTATCTACAGTATCATATCTGTCTATTTATCTGCCTATCATCTCTATATTTCTCTCTCTATCTATCATACCTATCATCTCTCTCTCTCTCTCTCTCTCTCCATCCATCCCAAAGCCAAAAGGCTACCACAGGACTAGCGCCAGTTAGACTGACCTCCCTACAATTTACTCAGAAATCAGTTTTTCTTTTCAGTGGAAAGCAACATTAAAAAGCTCAGCCTCTACGCTGCCTCCCCAGTTAACCGGCTGGTGGATTCATCTTGTGATGCTCACAGCTCAGTTTCTGGCACTGGGTCTTTCATGCCAAAGGAATTTGGTGGTCAAGTCACACCTTAGCTTCAGTTTTGGATTCTCTAGAAAGCTCTTTGGACTCCAAATCTCTGGGATTTGGATTCCACCCCGACCTCTATGGCTTTTTCTGTGCTCTGCTCCCAAATAAACCTTGTAAAATGACCCAGAAACAGATCCACTCTTCTAGTGGAACAGATTTCAAAGTGGGTCCTCTTTGGCCGCTAGAGGCCGCCCTGTCGCCTGCTGCCTGACCACCGCTTTGGATTTTTGAGTTTTCGACTGCTAGCGACTGACTGGGTGGATGGATGGATGAGAGGGAGGGAGGGAAGGAGGGAGGGTGGGAGATAGATAGATAGATAGATAGATAGATAGATAGATAGATAGATAGATAGATAGATAGATAGATAGATAGATAGATAGATAGATAGATAAATAGATAGATATAAGATAGATAGATAGATAGATAGATAGATAGATAGATATAAGATAGATAGATAGATAGATAGATAGATAGATAGATAGATAGATAGATAGATAGATAGATAGATAGATAGATAGATGATATAAGATAGAGAGATAGATATAAGATAGATAGATAGATAGATAGATAGATAGATAGATAGATAGATAGATAGATAGATAGATAGATAGAAGATAGATAGATAGATAGATAGATAGATAGATAGATAGATAGATAGATATAAGATAGATAGATAGATAGACATAAGATAGATAGATAGATATAAGATAGATAGATAGATAGATAGATAGATAGATAGATAGATAGATAGATAGATAGATAGATAGATAGATAGATAGATAGATAGATAGATAGATAGATAGATATAATGTATTTACTGTAATCCACCAGATCTCCTGCAAGGATTGCCCCCTATGGGACAGATAGGGAGGGGAAGAAAAAGACAGGGAGGGGAGGGAGGGAGGGAGGGAAGGAGAGAGAAAGGGAGAGGGAGGGAGTGATGGAGGGAAAGAGAAGGAGAGAAGGAGAGGGGGAGGGAGGGGGCATTGAATGCTTTCCTGCTATTTCCTAACACTCCCCCCCCAAAAAAAAATGGGTGCAGATGCTGCGGCTGAAGCCAGGTGTCGCTGTTCTGCAGCTTAGGCCAAAGCGACAGGGCCCAGTGACAGCACTGGGGAGGGGGGAACTCCCCTGCAGAGCCCAAAATGGCCAATCGGAGACGGTGGCAGCCACCAATGGTCAGTGAAGCATGCTAGATCATGCCCAGGGCAAAAATGCGCTCTGATGAGAGAGGAGGCCCCAGTTTAAAATGGGAAAAAGCTAAAGACGCCATGCCGTTGTATTTACGCAAGCGGGGATGAAACACAACAAACGTCACACTTGGTGTTGTGTAGATAGAATCAGCCAAGGAAGGCCACCGTTGTCTGCAGGAATCTTTGAAAAAAAAAAAAGTGTGTGTTGGTGTAGACCTGTGGACTACAAGTCCCAGGATTCCTGAGCCAGCTGTTTATGACACTGCGACCATCATAAATATGGACCAGTTGCCAAGTGTCCACATTTTGATCACCTGACCACAGGAATGTTGCAATGCTTGCAAGTGTGAAAAACGTCACTTTTTTCACTTTTTTGCTGTTTTTTTGCTGCGTCACTGCAGGAAGTGTTGTACTGTTACAACTGTTACAATCATTTAGTGACCTCTCAAAGTTACAACGGCACTGGAAAAAATGTCTTATGACCATTTTTCACACTTACGACCATTGCAACATTCCCCATGATCACGTGATCAAAATTCAGACGCTCGGGCAACTGACTTGTATTTATGACGGTTGCAGAGTCGCAGGGTCACGTGATCCCTTTTGGCAACTTTCTGACAAGCCATCTCAAGGGGGAAGCCAGATTCACTGAACAACCATGACAAGAAAGGTCGTAAAATGGGCAAAACTCACTTAACAACTGTCTCACTTAGTAACATAAATTTTGGCCTCCGTTGTGGCCATAGGTCGAGGACTACCTAAATTGCACGGGGGTGGGTGGGTGGGAATCGGCTGTCACCTACCTTCACGTTGTCCAGGACTACCAGGGGTCCGTTCACCCCACACACGGTCCGGTACGCTGCGGAGAAAGGGAAAAGCAGAGACAAAGTTGTGATGGAAAAGAACAAGAGTTCTGGGCTGGAAAAAGAAATCTGCATATTGAGTTATTTACGGGGTTCCTGTGTTTAAGTAATTGAGCTTAAAACCTTGTAATGTAATTCATAATTTAAAAACAGAAATCACCCATCCCTCTTTTGCATCTGCTCCCTTGGTAGGTTCCTCCCTTTGGCCGATGGAGAGAGAGACCCTTAGAGTGTTTCTACTCTTGAGGCCACCATAGACAGGCACAGTCTATCTGCAGCAAGAGGTAGAGAAGAATAGAATACAGAAGAACAAGAGCTGGAAGGGACCTTAGAGGTCTTCTAGTCCAACCCTCTGCTAGAACAGGAGACCTTGTACTATACTCGACAGATGGCTGTCCAGTCTCTTCTTAAAAACTTCCAGTGTTGGAGCATTCACAACTTCTGAAGGAAAGCCCTTCCACTGATTAATTGTTCTAACTGTCAGGAAATTTCTCCTTAGTTCTAAGTTGATAAGTTTCCATTTGTTACTTCTTGTCCTGCCTTCAGGTGCTTTGGATAATAGGTTGACCCCCCCTCTTTTGTGTGGCAGCCCCTCAAGGATTGGAAGATAGTTATCATGGCCCCCCACCATAATTTCCTGGGAGTTTTAACCCATAGTAGGCTGGAAGAATAACAGGGTAGGAAGGTACCTCGGAGGTCTTCTAGTCCAGCCCTTTGCTCAAGCAGGAAACCCTATAACATTTTAGACAAACGGTTGTCCAGTTTCTTCCTGAAAACCTCCAGTGTTGGAGCACCCAAAACCTCTGGAGGCAAGCTGTTCCACTGGTTAATTGTCCTCACTGTCAGAAAATTAGGAAGCTTCTCTCATCCATTGTTTCTTATTCTGCCTTCAGGCACTTTGGAGAATGGGTTGGACCCCCCCCCTTCTTTGTGGCAGCCCCTCAAATATTGGAACCCTGCTATCAGGTCTGCCTTAGTCCTTCTTTTCACTAGACTAGAGATATCCAATTCCTCAAACTCTTCTTCCTATGCTTTAGCCTCCAGTCTCAATCAACCAATCAGAATAGAGATGGGAAGGGACCTTGGGGGTTAGTCCAACCCCCTGCTCAAGCAGGAGACCCTACACCAGTGATGGTGAACCTATGGCACGGGTGCCACAGGTGGCACGCGGAGCCATATCTGCTGGCACGCGAGCTGTTGCCCTAGCTCAGCTCCAGTGCGCATGTGCGTTCCTGCCAGCTGATTTTTGGCTCACGCGGAGACTCTGGGAGGCAATTTCGGCCTCCGGAGGGCCTCCAGGGTGGCGGGGGGAGCGTTTTCGCCCTTCTCAAGTTCCAAGAAAGCCTCTGGACCCTGCGGAGGGCAAAAAATGGGCCTACTGGGCTCACTGGAAGTCGGGAAATGGGGGAGTGGGGGGGGTCACGCACGCATGCACAGGGGGGTGGGGCAAGTGGGGGGCTTTGAATTATGGGTGTGGGCACGCACAAGCATGCGATAGCGCCTGCACGCACTATTTTGGCACCCGAGGGAAAAAAGGTTCGCCATCACTGCCCTACACCATTTGAGACAAGTGGCAAGTGTATTTTGTATTCTATTTGTATTTGTTTATTTTGTCAAGCATATATGATTATAAGCAAAGTAAAAACAAATATAGACATGATTGTATATATATATGTAATAGTACAAGCATGAATAAGAGTAAAAGAGGTAAGAATATATGTGTACATTAGGACAGGAACGGTAGGCACGATTGTGCGCTTATGCACGCCCCTTACCGACCTCTTAGGAATGGGGAGAGGTCGATGGTAGATAATCCGAGGTTGAAGTTTTTGGGGTTAGGGGAAGAAACTACTGAGTCAGGTAAAGTGTTCCAGGGGGTTGACAACTCTGTTGTTGAAGTCGAATTTTTTGCAATCAAGTCTGGAGCGGTTTACATTAAGTTTGTATCTATTGTGAGCTCGTGTATTATTGCGGTTGAAGCTGAAGTAGTCGTTAACAGGTAGGACGTTATGGCAGATAATTTTGTGAGCTACACTTAGGTCAGATCGAAGGCGGCGTAGTTCTAAATTTTCAAGTCCCAAAATTTCAAGTCTGATTTTGTAAGGTATTCTGTTGTGAACAGAGGAATGTAATACTCTTCTTGTGAAGTAGAGTGAAGTGGAGCCTATACAATTTGAGAGGTTTCTAGATGACTCCTGATCATCTTGCCTGTCTTGAAGCCATAGAGGGTTTTAATCAGAGGGGGGGATTCAGCAGATTCTGGCCAGTTCTGGAGAACTGGTAGTGGAAATTTTGAGTAGTTTGGAGAACCGGTAAATATGACCACTGACTGGCCCCACCCCCATCTATTCTCTGCCTCCCGAGTCCCAGCTGATCGGGAGGAAATGGGGATTTTGCAGTAACCTTCCCCTGCCACGCCCACCAAGCCACGCCCACCAAGCCACGCCCACAGAACCAGTAGTTAAAAATTGAATCCCACCACTGGTTTTAATGGTAAGAACCAGCACCTTAGAAGACCACCTGAGGGGGGAAAACACCTTGTCTTTGTCCCAAATCTTCACTTTGATGAAGCGCTGAAGAGACAAGTCAGTCGACCTGGTTTTGCATCGCTGTACCAATAAAGGTACATTTCTTTGTAGAAATTAATAATTCAGTAGTAGTTTAACTCAAGGTAATTTATCTCCTGTGGGGTTTCTCCAAATTTGGGTGATCTTCTACCTAAGAGTTTGAAATGAGAAAATTGGGGGAAATATTGGGCCTTTTTTTGAAAGCCATCAAGATAGAAGATACTTCTCTTAGAATAACAGAGTTGGAAAGGGACCTTGGAGGTCTTCTAGTCCAACCCCCTGCTTAGGCAGGAAACCCTACACCATTTCAAACAAATGGTTGTCCAATCTCTTCTTAAAAACCTCCAGTGTTGGAGCATTCACAACTTCTGGAGGCAAGTGGTTCAGATGTTGTAAATGCTCCAACGCTGGAAGTTCGCCAATTGTTTTCCTCCTGTCCTTCTTCCATCTTTCCTTCGTTCCTCCCTTCATCTCAAATCTCTTTCAGCAAAGCTTTTCGCTGGCCTGGGGAAGCCACCAGGACGGAAAGAGGCCAGAATGCTGCCACACTTGTCTTGTGAAAGGAACACAAGCTTCACACTAGCCATCTGTGCAATTCGGAGACCGCCGTGAGGTCAACAGGCGGCATCACGTCTTCTACGTTCTTCTCGGATCTTCAACCACCATCTCCGAAGGTTTTGCTTCCTGCTCTTTGCAACCGGCTGTTGGGCTGGATTCCCTTCCGCAGAAATGGACACCCGTCAATGGTTTCCACCAGGTTTAATCTTCTGGTTTTGTTCAGAGGGCGAGTCCCCATCTGAAGGTCAGCGAGAGAGCGCTCCAGAGGTAGCCCTCAGCAGCTTCCCAAAGAGGCCTTCCTTCACGGGCCACCACCTCCCCCCTCCAGCCCGGTTCCCCGTCAACTCCATGAGGTCTGACATCCACAGCCACCATTTCTGTAAAGGTTGTGACCTGCTCAGTAGGCTCCACCAAGCCTGGCCTCCTCGGCAGACACATCTGTGCTGTGGGGCCTCACCAGAGGGCAGAGGGCAGGAAGGCCAGGCCTCCTCTGCTGTCCTAAATACTCAACGTCCGGTTTGTGTTTCTGCAGCGCCTGGAAGAGCTATTTCTCTCGGTTTCCCTGTTGCAAGGAAAAACAACAACAACAACCAGCCATGTTCTAATACCCGGGCATCCTTTTTTTGGAAAGCCACCAGAGATCTGCAGACCTTGATGGTTCTTCTCCGGGTCTACCCAGATGGTCACCCCTCTGGCTTTCCTTCTCGGGGCACAGCTGGCTGGCTTGCTTCCTCCGTTGGCCAAAGGGGCTCGCGTATAATTAAGGCGGGATTAGCATTCCTGGCCCCAAATGCCCAGGTGGGCACACAGCTGCGCTGGGAATTGTGGAGACATCATTTGCCTTGACAGCCAAGCGAGACTGGGTGAAAGGTTAGATGTCCTGGCTGGGGTTTGCTGGACCATCAGTGGAGGAGAAGCCCAGCCGTGATGGAAAGTAGCTAGAGCTCCTAAAGAGCTCAAGAAGCCAAACCCCAAAGCCTTGAGAGTAGAAAGGGGGGTGCAAAGTCCAAGGAATTGGGGGTCCAGCCAGATCCAGAACTGCAAGTTTAGAGATATCCTGCGAGCTGGAAGATCTTTCTTTCTTTCTTTCTTTCTTTCTTTCTTTCTTTCTTTCTTTCTTTCTTTCTTTCTTTCTTTCTTTCTTTCTTTCTTTCTTTCTTTCCTTCCTTCCTTCCTTCCTTCCTTCCTTCCTTCCTTCCTTCCTTCCTTCCTTCCTTCCTTCCTGATAGAGATAGATAGATAGATAGATAGATAGATAGATAGATAGATAGATAGATAGATAGATAGATAGATAGATAGATAGATAGATAGATAATGGAGAGAGAGAGAGATGATAGAGAGAGAGAAAGAGAGAGAGAGATGATGGAGAGAGAGAGAGATGATGATGGAGAGAGAAAGAGATGATGGAGAGATGATGGAGAGAGAGAGAGAGAAATGGTGGAATGACATAATGTTGATGAAAATAGACTAAAAAAAGGAAGCAAAACTGATCTGGTTCCTATCCTAGTTTGTAGCTTTGTAGCTCTCCTTTCGTGATGTTGGCCAAACCAATTGATGGGGATCCCCCTAAGGAAGCCCAACAGGTGCAGAATAAACCCTTCCCCCCCTATTTCTTCCCCCTCCCAAATGAAGGGCTTGAGTCCTCTGCCCAGTCCAGCCTCAGGCTTCCCCAACTGGGGGCTTCCAACCAGACTGGGACCCTCGTCCGAGAGCATCACAATGCTGACAGTTGAGCCCCTCCTTGGCCGAGGATCTCAGGGATACTTCTGGAGAAAGGAGCATCAATGTTTCTGCCTCCTTTGGAGAGACCCCTCCCCGCATTTGTTGAGGTTTGGGGTAGTTGCTACCTTGGTGTCTTGAAGGGATCTGCGGACGATTGCCTGACATTCAGGGAAAGTGGAACACCTGTACTGCAGGTTGTCTTCAGGAGCCCCCCTTCCTCCCCACCCAGCCCCCCACCCAAATTTCAAAGGCTGGCTTTGGAATTCCTATAGAGGAAGAGGAGGGTCCCAGGCGGAGGGTCCCTCCTGCTCAGCCACCCCCTTGTCCTCCTCTCCTTTGTCACTGTCTCCATGTCCCTGCATCGCTCAAGGGAGTCACCCCCGCACTGGGCAACTGAGCAGGCTTGGTCAGCAGTGCCCAGGTGTAGAGCAGGAGATACCTGGAAATCCTCCATGGGGGAGGGGGGCTGGCTTTTATGAGCAATGCCCCTGCAACGACCAACAGGCATCACCTGGGCTTTGGTCTGAAGGGTGTAAAGCAAGAGGCCTTGCAGGGCAGATGAGGAAGTTGGAGACTGAATTCCAGGTAAGGAAAATGACCATCATCCATTATTTATTTATTTATTTATTTATTTATTTATTTATTTATTTATTTATTTATTTATTTATTTATTTATTTATTTATTTATTTGTTTATTTGTTTATTTGTTTGTTTGTTTGTTTGTTTGTTTGTTTATTTGTTTATTTGTTTATTTGTTTATTTATTTGTTTGTTTATTTGTTTATTTACTTATTTACTTACTTATTTACTTACTTATTTATTTACTTATATACTTATATACTTATTTACTTATTTACTTATTAGACTCTCTAAGCGGTTTACACTATTAAGCAATGTATATTTATATTGCCCCCACAATCTGGGTCCTCATTTTACCTACCTCGGAAGGATGGAAGGCTGAGTCAACCCTGAGGTGAGATTTGAACAGCTGACCTGCTGATCACAGTCAGCTAAAGTGGCCTGCAGTACTGCACTCTAACTGCTGCGCCACCTCGGCTCTTAAAATCATCATCATGCATCCTCCTCCTCCTCCTCCTCCATCATCATCCATCATCTTCATCCATCATCATATTTATCCATCATCTTCATCCTTCATCATCTTCTTCCATCATCACCATCATCATCTTCATCCACCTTCTTCATCCTTCATCATCATCTTCATGCATCATCATCCGTTATCATCATCATCCATGTTCATCATCATCCATGATCATCCATCATCCATCCACCTATCCATCATCCATGATCATCATCTTCATCCATCTTCATCTTCATCCATCATCCATGATCATCCCTCATTTTCATCATCCATCTTCCCCATCTTCCTCCATCCTCCTCCTCCTCCTCCTCCCCCCTCCTCCTCCTGGAGCTGCAAGGGGTCAGGGGAGGCAGGCCGACCCCCAGAGAGCAGCCCTTCAGATCATCCAAAGACCTCTGGAAGAAAAGGGGGCTTTATTGCTTCACAGCACGACACGTCACTAAGTGGGTGGTCGGGGGAGGGGCCCTTTGGCCAGGTGGAGGGACCCGAGGAAGCCCTGGATGACAGGGATTTTGGGCACAGAGGACAGGGGATTCTGCAAAGTGTGTGTGTGTGTGTGTGTGTGTGTGAAAGAGAGGGTCTTTGAACCTGGCCCCCTCCTCCTCCTCCTCCTCCCTCAAATTCTCCGCTCCTGCCATCCGTAGCCGAATTAACCCTGACCATTGTGTGCTCTGGTGGGGTGAGGGGAGAGGGAAAGGGGGGGGGAGCGAGGAGTAGAGGAAATTTACCCAGCTGACAAAGAGGACAACCAGCTTCAGGACCCCCAGCTCACTAATTGCTTCCCCTCCACCAGCCCCCCCTTCCTGGCCTCGCATCTGTTGGGTGGGGTCCCACTTCCCAGACAGCCCTTCAAGGGTTCCTCTGCAAAGTCCGTTCTTGGCTCCTGGCAGGGTCTTCACAGGCTGAAAGAGCCAGGCAGGATCAGAGACCCCCGCTCTTTCCCTCTCCCCCCTCTTTTTTCCTTTTTTTTCTTTCTCTCTCCCTTCCTTTTTCTTTCTCTCTTTCTCTTCTTTCCCTCTTTCTTTCTTTCTTTCTTTCTTTCTTTCTTTCTTTCTTTCTTTCTTTCTTTCTTTCTTTCTTTCTTTCTTTCTTTCTTTCTCTTTCTCTTTCTTTCTTTCTTTTTCTTTCTTTCTTTCTTTCTTTCTTTCTCTCTCTCTCTCTCTCTCTCTCTCTCTCTCTCTCTCTCCTCTCTCTCTCTCTTTCTCTTTCTTTCTCTTCTCTCTCTCCCTCCCTCCCCCCCTCCCTCCCCCCCCCGCCTCTCTCTCTCTCTCTCTCTCTCTCTCTCTCTCTCTCTCTCTCTCTCTCTCTCTCTCTCTCTCTCTCTCTCTCTCTCTCTCTCTCTCTCTCTCTCTCTCTCTCTCTCTCTCATTCTCTCTCTTTCAGAAAACCTCCCAGGGTTAGAATGTGTACATCTGCCATCCTTAGGGCTCATGACTGACAGATTCCTTGCTTGGGTATTTCAAACCCCAGTCTTATCTTTAAGCAGAACCCAGCTGGGTGTCTCTAATATCAACCAATTCTACCTCTGCCACATTCATGGCAATATAGAAGGAACCCGGGATGACTCAAGGGGCGAGATCCACCACTCAGCCAGAAAGGGGGGGGGGGGGATTACGTTTTTTCCTTCCCAATTTCTCCTAATTGTACTTCCTCAGAGCTTTTCTGCCTCCAGATAATAAACTTTTCTGACAGACGTCCCCGGTTGCACGTTCATTCTCAAGATCCAGCTGACAAGCCACCCAGGTTATGGCATCTGAATTCTTTCAAAATCCTCCGGCTATCTGCAATGAAATCATTACAGACAGTGATAGCTGCAGTGGTCAAGGGGGCTGGGGGCCATGGGAGCTGGAGTCCAATCCTTCCACCGAGGGCACGTAGGCATATCTATTTCCAGCCTGTATAGATACCCCTAAAGCAGGTCTCCAACCTTGGCCATTTAAGACTTGTGGACTTCAACCCCCAGCCAACAGTGAGAACAATCCACCGATGGAACAGAAGTTGCCTTCAGAAGTTGTGGGAACTACATCACTTGAGACTTTCAAGAAGAGACTGGACTGCCATAGGCAGGGTCTCCTGCTTGGGTGGGGGGGGGGGGTGGACTAGATGACCTACAAGGTCCCTTCTAACTCTGTTATTCTGTTCTGATGATGATGATGATGATGATGCAAGAAGATTTAACTCAACTATCCTCACGTTGATTGACCAACTTCGCTGAGAAGTCTAGGAATTGACCCAAAACATGGAGAAGCACCAGAAATAGTTGATGCTCCATTCCAGATCTGTTCCTTTCCTTGTTTCTTAGACCTTGGCCTCCCCAAAATATTGCAAATAGCAACAGGCAAACATGTCCCCTTTGAAGGAGGAATCCCAGAGTCCAGAGGTGGGTTCCTCCCGGTCCGCACCGGTTCTATAGAACCGGTAGTAAACCGGTGATGACATCATGGAGCCGGTTCTGTCAGTTCCGGTCTGTGGACACCGCCATCTTTTATTTGGATTTTGTTTGGATTTTTTAAAATTTTTTGCTTGTTTTTGCTTCTGCACATGTGCAGAAGCCGAGTTTTCGGCACTGCGCATGTGCTGCCATTTTGTTTTTGGCTTTTTTTTTTTTTGCTATTTTTTGCAAGTTTTTGGCACTGCGCATGCACGTGCCCCTGCGCGGCGCAGCTATGCGGCGCGGGAGGAAGCGAACTGGCGGCGAGGTAAGTTAGAACCCACCCCTGCCAGAGTCATAGGGCTGGGAGGGACCTGGGAGGTCTGCTAATCCAACCCCCACACAGGGCAGGAGCCTTATATATACAGGTAGTTCTCACAACCAGTATAATTGAGGCCAACATTTCCATTGCTAAGTGAGACAGTTGTTAAGTGAATTTTGCCCCATTTTACAACCTTTCTTGACACAGTTGTTAAGTGAATCCCTGCAGTTCTTCAGTTAGGAACACGGTCATTAAGCAAATCTGGTTTCCCCGTCGACTTGGCTTGTCAGAAGGTCGCCAAAGGGGATCACGTGACCCCCCGGGACACGGCAACCGTCATCAATACAAATCAGTTGCCAAGCTGCTGAATTTTGATCATGTGACCATGGGGATGCGGCAATGGTCGTAAGTGTGAAAAACAGTTGTAAGTCCATTTTTCAGTGCAGCTGTCACTTTGTCAACGGTCACTAAATGAACCGCCGTAAGTCGAGGACTACCTGCAGCCTTATAGAGATCATCGTTCCCTGTTGACCACGATGGCAACCATCCAGGCTAAAGTATTATCCCTGTTTTTGCTCTGCAGGAATCCAGGATTCTTGGGGAAAAACCCCTTGGCACAATCTCTGCTCATCCAGGCAATCATCAACTTTTCCGATGGTCCCTATCGGGCCCACTTTTCCAGCCCCTGCAGGACCCTCCCCCGACCCCCCCACCCCTGCCCAGGCAACCTGCCTATTGTGCGATGTGTCACTTGTCAAACACATCGCCCGGCCAAGGCAAGCGAGGCTGGTGAAAAGCCCAGCGGGCGGCTGCACTATGCCACTAATTAGGGGCAGCGGCAGAGGCTTCCCATACACACCTGCAGGGTCATGTGACTCGGCGGGAGGGGGGATGAGGGGGGGTTGTGGTGCCGAGGGATGGACCGGACAGGGAGGGTTTTGCAAAAAGCAAAGCCTTGCGTGTCTAAGCGCATTTGCAGGCAGGGTTTGATGCCGTGTTTTTTCAAACTTGGCAACTTGAAGGGATAAAGACTTCAACTCACACTCACAGCTCACAGCTCAATAGCAGCGATTGCGAGAGGGATCTTGGAGTCTTGGTAGACAGCCAACTAAATATGAGCCAGCAGAGTGCAGCAGCAGCCAAAAAGGCCAACGCAGTCCTGAGCTGCATAAATAGAGGGATACAATCAAGGACCAGAGAGGTACTAGTACTACTCTATAAAGCCTTGGTCAGACCACACCTAGAGTACTGCATTCAGTTTGGTCACCACACTACAAAAAAGACATTGAAACTCTAGAGAAAGTGCAGAAGAGAGCAACCAGGATGATAAAGGGTCTGGAAAATAAAACATACAAAGAGCGGTTGCAGGAACTGAGCTTGGCCAGTCTGGCGAAGAGAAGGACCAGGGGTGACATGATAGTAGTGTTCCAATACTTGAGGGGATGCCACAGAGAGGAGGGAGTCAGGCTGTTCTCTATGGCACCAGAAAGCCGAACAAGGAATAATGGATGGAAGCTGACCAAGGAGAGATTCAACCTGGAAGTGAGGAGAAACTTTCTGACGGTGAGAGCGATCAACCAGTGGAACAGCTTGCCAGCAGAGGTTGTGAGAGCCCCAACACTTGTGACCTTCAAGGGGAGACTGGACTGCCATCTGTCTCAAATGGTGTAGGAACTCCTGCTTGAGCAGGGGGTTGGACTAGATGACCTACGAGGTCCCTTCCAACTCTAATAATAAATCTAAATCTAAACTCCCAGAATTCCCCAGCCAGCCTGCTTTCAGATGATTCTGAGCAACCGAGAGGTGAAAAAAAACCCAGCCTTCTGCCTTCCTTCCTCCCAGTAGGAAATTCCACTATTTGCTGTTGTGTCAGTTAATGACAAAACCCGGGGAGACTTTGCAGCCGCTCAAGCCGGCTGGTTCTTGCTTGAGCCGCTCGATCCCAGCTGCAGGACCTGTTCAAGGTCATGGGAATCTCTGGATGAGAGATTCATAACCCATTTATACAGGTACTCCTCGACTTACGACCACAATTGTTAGGTTCGTAACACTGTTGCTAAGTGAATCCGCCTTCCCCGTTGACTTGGCTGGTCAGAAGGTCGCAAAAGGGGGTCGCGTGACCTCGGGACTCTGCGACCGTCATAAATATGAACCAGTGGCCAAGCGTCTGAATTTTGATCAACTGACTATGGGGAGGCTGCAACGGTCGTAAGTGTGAAACATGGCCGTAAGTCAATTTTTTCAGGGCCGTTGTCACTAAATGAACGATTGTAAGTCAGGGACTAGCTGTAGTTCAAAACCTGGCATCTTTTGGGTGGGAGTTGAAGTCCACCAATTTTAAAGCAGAAAAAAGTTGGACTGGAACCGGGGTCTCCAACCTTGGCAACTTTAAGACTTGCGGACTTCAACTCCCAGAATTCCTCAGCCAGCAAGTCTTAAAAGTTGCCAAGGTTGGAGATCCCTGGACTGGAATAGCCTTCAAGGTGCCCTTCCCATTCTGTAATTCTTTTTTTTAAACTGTCTCCAGGGCCCATGCTTCTCAGCCACCCAAGATAATAAGACCCATAATCCACCAACCTCTGGAAAAAAATCGCCCACTCTAGGAAATTCCCAACTGGCAGGACATACATGAGGGAAACAAGAAAGCAATGTCCATCTTGCAAATCAGCCAGGGTTTTAGCCTTGCCACTGGGACATCTGACCATGCGCGAATGCCACCCGGATTTGAACCCGGGTCTTTTCTCTCACGCAAGCAAACAAAGCCGTAACTTTCTCGCAGCTAGAAACAGGTGCCTAAAAATGAGAGCATTCACCCCGTTGCATGGTTCCCTCACCCCCCAAAATACACTCACTCAGCCTGGGATGGGTGATGTAGTTCCGAGTTATGGCTTGGAAATGTTCCTTGACCCCATCTGGAGCTCCTGGCAAACCCCGGATCCCGACATCCACCTTGGTAGCCATGTTCCTTAAAATAATGCTGGTTTGCAGGAAAGCAAGCCAGCGTCCGGCAGTTTGCAGGGTTTTATACCAGATCCAGAGGCTAGCAGGACAGTTCTGCCCTGCCCTGGGTGTGTTGCCTTTGCACACAGCAAAATCTGTTTGCTGTAAACTTGGAGGCAGCTGCAAAGCTGGTCAGCAGGTTAGAAAGTTCCTGCCTCACCTGTGTTATGCAGGTTTGTACCAACAACGCTGTGATTTCTCTAGGCTACGAACTCAGGACGGCCTTGGCTTATTGCCATTATTTTCCTGCTGTGCAAATGCGTTTCGGAAATTGGGGGAGGTGTTCTTTCTGCCTGGTTTTGCCAAGACTCCTTGACCTAGGAGACTCTTGGAGAAAGGCATTGTTAAAGCCATCGGAGGTGAAGTCCTGTTAACTTTTTCAAACTTGGCTGCTTTCAGATAGCTGGACTTCAACTCCCAGAATTCCCCTGCCAGCCATGCTCTCAATTCTGCGATTTGAAGTCCACCTATCTTGAAAGTGGCACAACTCCAAGAAGAAAGGCATTATTAAAGCCATGGGAGGGGAACACCTTCTCCTGTTAACTCCTATTCACTTACTTTTTTCAAAGTTGGTTGAAAATGGACGTCAACTCCCAGAATTCCCCTACCAGCTGGCAGGAGAATTCTGGGAGTTGAAGTCCAGCCGTCTTAAAGGGGCTCAAATCCTTGACCAAGGAGATTCTTTGAAAAGGACAAGAAAACCAGGTTTAGCAGGGATAGTTTTGTGCCATTAAATCGGATGGCTGTCAGGGGAATTCTGGGAGTTGAAGTCCAGCCGTCTTAAAGTTGCCACGTTTGAGAAACATTGCTGTAGATGACAATGGCGCCAAAGAAGAGGTCTTTAATTGTTGGGTGGAGGGGAGGGTTGCACTTAATTTTTCTGGTGTGGGGTGTGGGGGAGGAGAGAAAAAGATTATAAGTTGACATGGCTGAATTCTCCTGTCTCCTTTTTCTGAAGTTTGGGTCTTTTGGTTAGGAAAATGCTCTTTTTAAACACACGTTTTGACAGTGTCTGAATTTTAGGAGAAAGCAGTGGATTGTAAAAATAGGATTGTGCAACCAAAGCTAAAATTCACAGAGGATGATATTGTTTTGAACGACGGACGGACCTAATTACGGCCACATATCGAAGCTTCGGCACTGGAAAAATAAATCGATGGCTTTTTCACTTAGTGGATTGAAAATCTGATGGTCCTCCCCAACGAGTGGATTGTGTACAGGTAGTCCTCGACTTACGGCCACAATTGAGCCCCACGTTGCCATTGCTAAGCGGGATGGTTGTCAAGTGAGTTTTGCCCCGTTTTACGACCTGTCTTGCCACAGTTGTGAAACAAATCCCGCCGTGGTTAAGCAACACAATTGTTAAATGAACCTGGCTTCCCACTTGACTTTCCTTGGTCAGAAAGTCACAAAAAGTGATCGCGTGACACACACACCGCTCCCAGGACCCTGCGACCGTCATAAGTACGAGCCGGTTGCCAAATGTCCAAATTTTGATCATGAAAAACGGTCGTGACTTTTTTCAGTGCCATTGTAACTTTGAACGGTCACTAAATGAACTCGTTGTAAGTTGAGGACTACCTTAATAGAGGTAGATTTTGAGCAGGTGCTTCTTGACTTACTAACGCTCACTTAGTGACCATTTGAAGCTATAAAGGACTTGCAAAAAGGCTAGTTCAGTGTCCAGCAGTCACCTTACTGTGATTTAGGACAGGGGCCTCCAACCTTGGCAACTTTAAGACTTATGGACTTCGATTCCCAGAATTCCTCAGCAAAGCAAAGCAAAGCAAAGCTGGCTGAGGAATTCTGGGGGTTGAAGTCCACAAGTCTTAAAGTTGCCAAGGTTGGAGGCCCCTGATTTAAGACTTTTTAGGAAAAAAAAACCAGTATTTACATCCGGCTTTTGGCAGAAATGCCCCATAGTCAACAATGGATTCACTTAACAACGGTAGAATTCGTTTAGCAACCAGCACCTCCCAAAAAAGGTGGCAAAATCTGATTGGCCCCATGATGACCTGTTTTATGATGGTCTTGATTTATGACCATAATCACAGGCTCAATACAGTCGTATATGAAGGACCAGCTGTAAGGAAAAATATAATGAAATAGGGGAGTCATTTGTACAGGATAAAATAGGTTTAAAATGATAATCATGTAAATAAATCCAAAATATAAACATTTTGAATACTGGCATTAGACAGGTATATATAGAATAGTAACTGTTTATTGCTGTAATGGTGTATTGTAATATGTTTCTTTTGTTCTCTTGTTTTTGCACATTTTTGTTCAGACCACTTTGAGTGTTCCCACCCTTGGACGATGTGTGTATCACAATCACTTTTGTGTGGGTTTTGTTGTTGTTGTTGTTATTGATTAAAAAGCAGTAACAATCATTAAGTAAGTTTGGTTCTTTCTTTGTTTTAAAAGTAGGTTTATGTTTTCTTCAAAGCAGGTTTCACATGTTTTCTCCCTCAAGTGCGTAGGAAAAGTGGATTGGCAAGCTTTACACAATTGTGGAAAATGTTTGAAGAGGGACAATTTGGGTTTGTGTCAGTGGGTCTGTGTGTGTGTGTGTTAGAAATGTCAGGGGTCTCCAACCTTGGCAACTTTAAGACTTGTGGACTTCAACTCCCAGAATTCCTCAGCCAGCACTGGCTGAGGAATTCTGGGAGTTGAAGTCCACAAGTCTTGCCAAGGTTGGAGACCCCTGTGTTAGAATAGATTATCCATCTGTGATGAATACATAATTCTAAAATTTGAAGTCAACACCTCAATCTCAAGACACCCAAGGTCAAACAGGGGTAAGGGGGACCCTCTCCCTCTCCCACCCACCGGTGTTAAGAGGCCCTTTTGGAATATCTATTCATTCATTCATTCATTCATTCATTCTCATTCCATTTCTACAACCGCCCATTTCAATCAATGACAATTTCAACCAAGAGGCTGACAGGCAGTTGGCTGTGCCCTCTGGACCCTTCCTGGATGAGCTGCCTCTGATGATGATCAGTGAGAAGGTGGTTTCTTCCCTGGCTTTGCAGCCCTGCTCCTTCAGCCCATTATCCCCAGCCGGTGGGGGACAGCCGCAAGAACTCGAACTCCGGGCAGTGAGAACAATGTCTGGGACTCTGACTGGGACTCTGACCTGGCTTCTGGAGGGAGGGAGGGAGGGAGCAAAGGAGGAAGGAATGGGAGGCAGGAAGGAGGGAGAAAGGGAAGGGAGGGAAGGAAGGAAGGAAGGAAGGAAGGAAGGAAGGAAGGAAGGAAGGAAGGAAGGAAAAGAAAAGGAGGAAAGGAAGCAAGGAGAGGGAGGGAGCAAAGGAGGAAGGAATAGGAGGCAGGAAGGAGGGAGAAAGGGAAGGGAAGGACAAAGGAAGGAAGGAAGGAAGGAAGGATGAGAGGAAGAGAGGGAGGGGATGCTAAGATAACGGAAATCATTTCAGAGCTTCCTCACTTCCCATAAACGTTATGCCCACTTCTGCCATAACCAGGGTGGGTGGGTGGGTGGTGGCGGCAACGTCCTTCCTGCAGCCCCTTCGCGGGCTGAGCCCCCGACCTCCTCTCACCGTTTCAAAGGCGCTTCCCTCTCCGAAAGGCGGCCTCTGCCCCCCCCCCCTTCGCCCCCCGCCCCCACCCGCGTCTCTTTGGCTTGGTGAGGCTACGGAAGGAAACCCTCCCCCCTCCCCCACCTTGTCCCGAAGCCCTCCCCCATCCCCCCAGCCCAGTCACAGTAAGGAGCCGGCTTTGTCAGTATTTGTCCTTTTAATATTTCCGTGAAAGGGTCGCATATCCATGCACGCGCGCGCAATCACCCACTCCCACTCCCACGCACACACACACCGGGGACGGGGTGGGGGCAGTGGACATTTGGTAGACGGTGTCGGGCGTTCCACTCGCAAGCCGGACGGCCACTCGGTGGGGGGGGGGACGGGGGGGCAAGGCGTCCTTGTCTTGGGTGGGGGAGGCTCAGCGCATCCTGCTGGCCGCGATCCTGAGGCAGGCCCCCGAGTTTGACGCCCCCCGCCCCGCTTTCACGGGCTGGGGGTCTGGGGGCCGCGCGGCGGACTGTCTTTCCTCTGGAGGCGCGCGTAGGGCTCGAAGGCGGACGGCCCCAACCCGTAGCCGGCCGGGAGTTTGTGCAGGCTCCCCCCGAGGGGGCTGCCGAAGCAGAGGGGGGCGGGGGGCAGGCCCGAGGCGGCCAGGGCGGAGACCTGCAAGCTGAAGCAGCCCGTGGCCGGCGGGCTCTCCGGGGAAGGGGGCCCGTGGCCGGGAGTAGCGCCGACGGGCTGAGAGCTGGGCGGGAGCAGCGCGGGGGGCACCGGCCCCGAGAAGAGCCTGCCTTGCTCCAGCAGTCTCAAGAGGTTGCAGGTGGCGAAAGCCTCCGAGGTGGCCGAGGGGCCGCCGCGCTTCTCCGACTCGCGGCTCTGGTCCTTCTTCTGCTTGGTGCGCCGGTTCTGGTACCACACCTTGACCTGAGGAGGAAGAGGAGGAGAGGGCTCAGCAGCGCCCAGGACCCCTCCCCACCTGAGCAGAACGCCGCTCCCTCCGGCTCGCCTGCCCCCCCCCCCGCTTAAAGGTATAGAGCGGGAGGGGTCTTCAAGGAACGGCCTTCTGCAGGGGGCTGGAAACCAATGATTACGCCCCCCCCCAGAAGTTCATCCAATAGTTCTCCACCTCCGCAGCTTGAAGGTGGCTGGACTTCAACTCCCAGGATTCCCCAGTCACGGGGGTGGGGGGGTAAGGTGAAGTGAGGTGAGGGAAAGGAGGAAGGAAGGAAAGAGCGTGGAGGGAGGGAGGGAGGTTGTTTTCTAGATGAACCAAGCACTGATTTGTAGCAGGGAGATTATCTTGACAGAGATAACAGGAGGTATTGCCCAGGGCCTAGGCAAAAGGGGCTGAAACCTTTTTAAAGTCCAGAATGAGATAATATTTAGAGGGGAAGGAGAAGGAGAAGGAGAAGAAGAAGAAGAAGAAGAAGAAAGAAGAAGAAAGAAGAAAGAAGAAAGAAGAAAGATTAATAATAGTGGTAGTAGCCCAGCAGAATCTGTTCCTCCGGCCAGCCTGAATGAAAATAGATTTGGCCTTTGGGTGGCCCTGATTCGCCTGCTCTGGTCTACCTGGCAGGGCTGGCAGTCCAGTGATACAATCTTCCTTGCTTTGGGATTTATCGGGCTAAAAATAGGACCCGGATGACACCAATCCATGGGGCTCAGAGAGGATTGTGAGCCCTTCCCAGAAGGGGGAGAGAGATTGCATGACGCAGTCAGGAAGGTGTGTGTGTGTGTGTGTGTGTGTGTGTAATGGACAGTTTCTCTGAAAATGCAGCTGCTCAACCCTGCCCAGTTCCTGGAGGGGGGGCATCTTTTGCCTCCCCTTTGACAGAGTTGCATCAATCTGGAGTCTGTCCAGGGTCTTGTCCAGCTCACCCAAGGCCCCAGTGGGGAGGGAGGGAGGGAGGGAGGGAGGGAAATGTCCAGGATGCTGATGGATGCAGGGCGGGGGGGGGGGGGATGTCCCACAAGTGTCCTGGGAAAGGGAGGAGGAAGCCTGCGAAAATTGCCAATTTAAAACAGGAAAGAGGGTTCTGTTCCAGAATGCAAAGGATTAGCATTGTGCTGAACATAAACATGGTATATTCCTCCCTCCCTCCCCTCTCTCTTTCTCTTTCTTTTCTTTCTTTTTCTTTTTCTTCCTTCCTTCCTCCCTTCCTTTCTCTCCCTCATTTCTTCCCTCCCTCCTTCCCTCTCTTTCTTTCTATTGATTGATTGATTGAATTTATATTGCTGCCTATTCGCCCATGGCGGCTTACAGAATATAAAACCACATTTAAAACAATAAAAACTATTAAAAAGAATCAAATTAATATAATATAATATAATATAATCACCAGCCAGCCCCGGCAACAACACATCACATGAGCCATTTAATGGGCTCCATCCCACCCTGGGTTCCCCAGGCCCGCTGGCAGAACCAGAACTTCAGCACCTTCCGGAAGAGAATTGGAGTGGGGGCCCTTCTAATCTCTGGGGAAAGGATGTTCCAGAGAGAGGGAGCCACTATGGAGAAGGCCCTTCCTTCCTCTCTCTCCTTCTTTTCCTTCCTTCCTTTCCTTCCTTCCTTCCTCTCCTCCTTCCCTTCCTCCCTTCCTCTCTCTCTCTCTCTCTCTTTTCTTTCTTTTTTCCTTCCTTCTTTCCTCTCTCTCCTTTTCCTTCCTTCCTTTCCTTCCTTCCTTCCTCTCCTCTCCTCCCTCCCTCCCTTCCTCTCTCTTCTTTCTTTCTTTTTTCCTTCCTTCCTTCCTTCCTTCCTTCCTTCCTTCCTTCCTTCCTTCCTTCCTTCCTTCCTTCCTTCCTTCCTTCCTTCCTTTCTTTCCTCCAGTTCCCAGCAGCTTCCTTGTAAGACTTCCTACTCCTCTCTTTCTGTCTGTCATGGCAGCTGGTGCAAACATTGCCAAGTTTCTTGGGCTCCTGAGCTTTTATTAACTGGGCTGGTTGGCTTGCTTGCCTCCACTCCCTCCCATTCTTTCCTTCCTTCCTCCTTGATTAATTTTCATCCATTGCTTCTTGTCCTGTTTTCAGGTGCTTTGGAAAATAGCTTGACCCCCTCCTCTCTGTGGCAGCCCCTCAAATATTGGAAGACTGCTCTCATGTCTCCCCTGGTCCTTCTCTTCTCTAGACTGGCCAGGCCCAGTTCCTGCAACCGTTCATCGTATGTTAGCCTCCAGTCCAGTTCAAGGCCACCTGTGTCCTTTCACAGAGAGATGCTTCACCTGTGATTTTGTCCCCCCCTGGGATGCTGTAGCAGAGCCCTGAGCAGCTCAGGTGAGCAAGCCCCCCTCCTGGGGTTTAGGAAATGCCCTGCTGAGCCAGTCCTGGGAGGAAGACCCGGGAGGGGGTGCCTGCGGGGGGGGGGGGGAAGGCAGGGGGGGGTAGGAAATGCCCTTTCTGCCTTTGGCTAAGTCTCCCCTGCTCAGCTGGGCTCAGCAGGAACATGAACCTGTGGGGGCAGCCGGTTGGATCTGCCGGCCAGGCCTGCCTCTCGGGTCCTGACCCCTGACACGGCGGGGTTAATTACGGCACTGGCATCTTCTGCCAAGGTCGCTGCCTGCTCTCTCCGAGGAGGTGGGGGGGGGGCGGGGAGAGAAGAGGTTCTCTGTGCCAGACGAGAAGCGTCCAAGAGGAACATGAGTTGGAAAGGACAGTCCTGCCTGGCAAACAATGACAATTCAGGCACGGATGGCAAATCCAGTCTGAACACGTGGCTGTTTATGCGATGGACAATGATAATAACAATATTGAAAAGGACCTCGGAGATCTTCTAGTCCAGCCCCCTGCTCGAGCAGGAGACCCTCTACCATTTCAGACAAATGGCTGTCCAGTCTCTTCTTAAAAACCTCCAGTAGTGGAGCAGCCACAACTTCTGGAAGCAACTTTGGTTCCACTGGTTAATTGTTCTCACTGTCCGAAAATTAGTGCAGTCATCATCAGTGGTGTTATGGCAGTGGCACTGATGATGTTGCCTAGTTGGGTAATGAAACATCTGCAAGAGAACAACCAAGCTCAGAGAGTGTCACGCAGTGATTTTATTGCCTGTTATATGTATATGCAGGGAGAAGCATCCCTATCTAATATAATGGTTTATTCCTGAGCACGTGATTGATATGTTCTTGTACACATGTGTGCATTCCAATCTTTCCTTCTGTTCCTGGCTTCCATCGAAGCAAGACCTACTTTTATATCAGACATGTAAATAATGAGGATTTATTGTTTTTGTACCAAAATAAACATTTTTACTTAGACCTTAAACTGCGGTTTCTTTTCTAATGTCTGATGTCCGGGAAAAGATCTATTTCTCCTTTGTGAGATTAATTATTGCTTCTGTCAGAGAGCACCAAGGACCCCTCAAGAAATCAAGGAAATAGAAAGAGGGCTCTTTCATGAGCCCCCAAAGAAAGTCAAAGTCTTCTTCAAGTTGAGTTCAGCTCTGGCTGTCTTCAAGGACGTGTTGGTAGCTTTCTTAGCAATATCATGAACCTGCTTTGTCTCTGTCTTCTTTCAAGATGTGTTAGGTTTCCTCATGGCCTCCCATCCAAGAAAGGATTGGAAGCTCAGCTAGGTCTTCTCTCCTCAGAGGGATTACGGTGTCCCAAACATGATTCCCAAACTCCCGAGAGCAAAGAAAGATTCAGAAGAGACCGACCGGCAACCCCATCTTTGGGAATGTGGCAGGGGAAAAGAGACAGATCTCTTCGTTTCCAAGCAACTGACCATTTTTCAGATTTTCAAGGAAATAACCTAGACCTTGAATTCCTTTCAGAATAGCAATAGCAATAGCACTTAGACTTATATACCGCTTCATAGTGCTTTTACAGCCCTCTCTAAGCGGTTTACAGAGTTCAGCCTCTTGCCCCCAACAATTTGGGTCCTCATTTTATCCACCTCAGAAGGATGGAAGGCTGAGTCAACCTTGAGCCTGGTGAGATTCGAACTGCCAAATTGCAGGCAGCTGGCACTAGGCAGAAGTAGCCTGCAGTATTGCACTACTGCGCCACCTCGGCTCTTGTATGAATGTATGAAAAGCCCAACGGGATTGATACCCACAGAACCAGGTTGGCCAATCCACGTCCGGAAGCATCCAAGCAAGAAGTTAGCTGGCAAAGTTAGCCAGCAACCGTTTGTCTGAAATGTTATAGCATTTCTTGCTTGAGCAGGGGGTTAGACTAGAAGACCTCCAAGGTCCCTCCCAACTCGGTCATTCTGTTATTCTTAAGCTACTCGTGAAAATGAGAAATATTCTCTTCCCTAACTCGGAAAGGTTCCTGACCACAAAAGCTTTCTGTTTATTTCGATATGAGCTTGATTGGCTTTTGTGTTATTGTTTCTATAGTCCTCAACCTACGACCACAACTCAGCCCAAACTTTCTGTTGCTAAGTGAGTTTTGCCCCATTCCCGACCAAGCTTCTTAAGAGGAGAAGCAAAACCTTTTAAAGGAAAACAGCTGCCTTTTGGGGAAACCAATAACCCTGGATGATGGAGAAGCTCCATAGAGAGATCTGTTCTGGTCGGTTTTCAGCAGCCGTTAGAAGGCCCAACTATGGTTATTGAGATAGTCACAAATTGGGCACCATACAAACAGACATTGTAGGCTGGGAAACCCCCTGAGCGACCAGACCAGCCTCAAATGAAATGGGTGATCTTCCCAAACCCCATCGGTCCCCAGAGAAGCGGACTGGATATCACTCCTTGGAAACACACATGGTCCCTGTCTCTGGGGCTTCTCCATCATCCAGGTCATGGTTGTCCCAGAAGTGCTTTTCCAAAAGGCAACTGGACTTTCTTGGGGGATTTTTTTCCTTGAAGTCCACATTCTGGCCAGAGAAGACCACTGGTTTGAAAGAGGGGTCAAAGAGGCCACCTAGGTTAAAATTGAGCAGCCCTCTCTCAACCGAGGGGGAGGGATATGACACCCCCCATCCCCTGTTCACAACAGAGTCCTTTCGGCAGTTCCAAGGAGGTTCCACACCCATTTGCACTCTGATTCAAGTGACCCTGAGGGCACAGATAAACCTCCATGTAGCCTCAACGACTCTCAGACCAGATGACTGC
This sequence comes from Diadophis punctatus similis, assembly GCA_023053685.1. Taxonomy (NCBI): domain Eukaryota; kingdom Metazoa; phylum Chordata; class Lepidosauria; order Squamata; family Dipsadidae; genus Diadophis; species Diadophis punctatus. Next base: position 72,353,204 of record JALIGW010000006.1, on the reverse strand, counting down.
AAGGAATGTAAATCCTTCCATCCTCCACCATTCGCTCAGAACTGAAGAAGCTTCCTGGATGAGAAGCGAAACGTTTTCAAGGGGGGAAAAACCCAAGAAAGTCCAGTTGCCTTTTTGGAAAAAAGCACCTTTGGGAAAATTTTAATCCCTGAAGTCCATTCCTTCTTGCCCCCTGAAACGGTCCCGATCTTCTAGACCAGGGCTGTCAAACTCGCAGCCTGCAGACTGGATGCGTTATGCGCTGGCCATGCCCAGGCCCAGTTTAGCGAAGGGGGAAAAAGTCGCAATACGTCACATGACGACACAAGTTTGACACCCCTGTTCTAGACCATCAGGTCTTCAGAGCACAAAAAACACAAGAAGTGCTGAAGTCACCAGAGAAGCCCAAGGGAAGTTACATCCCAGTCTCCCACCCCTTTCTCCCTCCCTCCTCCCTCCCTCTCTTTCTTTCTCTCCCTCCCTCCCTCCCTCCCTCCCTCTCTCTGTCCCTCTCTTTGTGTCCCTCTCTCTCCCTCCCTCCTCTCCTCCCTCTCTTTCTCTGTCTCTCTCTCTCTGTCCCTCCCCTCTCCCTCTCTTTCTCTTTCCCTCCCTCCCCCTCCCTCTCCATCTCTTTCTCTCTTTCTCTCTCTGTCCCTCTCTCTGTCCCTCTCTCTTCCTTCCTCCCCTCTTCTTCCTCTCTTTCTCTCTCTCCCTCTCTCTCTCCCTCTTTTTGTGTCCCTCTCTCTCCCTCCCTCCCCTCTCTCTCTTCCTCTCTCCCCTCTCCTTCCTTTCTCTCTCTCTCTCCCTCCCTCTCTCTTTTCCTCTCCTTCTCTCTCCCTCTCTCTTACCTGGGTCTCCGAAAGGTTGAGCTGCCTGGCTAATTCTGTCCTTTCTCGGCCCACGACATACTGGCATCGCTGGAATTCCAGTTCCAGCCGATACAGCTGTTCCGCGGTGAAGGAAGTGCGGGTCCTCTTGGGCCGGTCCAGATCCAGACCTTTGGGAAGGACAATCTCCCGGATGGTCCCTTTCGCATCTGGAGGAACCAACAAAGACAGACACGTCATTCTGCCCCCATCGGAGCTTCCGTGGCTTTGTGATAAAGGCAAGAAATGGTGGGGCTCGATCCAACGCAGAAGATTCTGGTGTTTTTCTTTCAGGATTACAGGCAGCCCTCGGCCACAATTGAGCCCAAGGTTTCTGCTGTTAAGTGAGGCATTTGTTAAGTGAGTTTCCCCCCCTTTTACCACCTTCCTTGCCATTGTTGTTAAGTGAATCACTGCAGTGGATAACTTGGTTGCTAAGTGAATCTGGCTCCCCCATTGATTTTGCTTGTCAGAAGGTCACAAAAAAGGATCACGTGACCCCTGGACGCTGCGGCCGTCATAAATGTGAATCAGTTGCCAAGCGTCCAAATTTTGATCATGTGACCGTGAAGGATTCTACAATGGTCATTAAGTGTGAAAACTGGTCGTAAGTCCCTTTTTCCAGTGCCATTGCAATTTTGAATGGCCACTAGATGAACTGCTATAAGTAGAGCTCTCCCTGGGGGAAAAAATCCGGAGCTTTGATCTTGGATATGTGCTGACCACAGCGAGAATTCTTTACAGGGGGGGGATGGAAAGATACGTCCATTCCCACAATGGGAGAACAATGGAAAAAGGGATGGAGTTGGCCGAGATGGGAAAATTAATTATTTTAATCAGTGAATTAAAATAATCCAGTTTTGTTTCTGCTTGGAGACCGCTGCTAAACTTTGTGCTTTTTCTGAGACAGAAAATATATATATGAAATCTTGACTTTGGGGTTTGCTGATTAAATTTGTGGATTAGAAATAGCTCCTATTTGCTGAATAGTGATGGGGGGGGGAGAAATCTGTGCCCCGTCTTCACCCAAAGAGACACCTGCTGGTAGGAAGAGGGCACTGCACGCTCTGTGGTAAAAGCAATTCCTGAAGAATGCCATTTTTGCGATCTGACACTTTGTTTTATTTATTTATTTATTATTTATTTATTTTTCTCAAGCATGTATTAGAAAACAGATACAAGTATAAACATGATTATGAATACATGAAATGGATATGAATAAAAGGGAACATTAGGACAGGGGCGGTAGGCACGCTTGTGCGCTTATGCATGCCCCTTAAAGACCACACTTCTGAAAACTGTGTGGGTTTTAGATCCCCCTGGATTGTGGGCCTGGGAAAAGTCATCTGCAAGCAGGGCAGGAGTTGGCCTTCCCGGGATGCCGTTTGCGTAGCTGATGGGCCATCAGAGAGGCACCCAGGAGTCCAGCCCTGCGTGGCAGAAATCATTTGGCACACAGATCAGCTGGCCTGGCCTCCCAGTCGTTCTCGGGCTCTCATGCCTAGCCTATCCATCAAGGAGAATCTTTTGCAGCTCAGGGTTGAAATGAGAGGTCCTGGGGGCTCTCTGAACTGGGTGGTTTCCTTGCAGGAGTTTCATGACCCAAACTAGGGAACATCATTGGTGCTAGAAGGGAGGGAGGTTGCAGGGAGCGGGAGGAGGAGGAGGAGGAGGAGGGATACAGTGTCTTTGCTGGTCTCTGAGCTGGGTGGTTTTCTTGCATGACCAAACTAGGTAACTTCATCAGTGCTAGTCTCCCCCCCCCTCTCTCCTGTTTATCAGATAATCTATCTTCTCTCTCTCTCTCTATTTGTCTATCTACATCTCTATCTATCATCATTATTACTATCTGTCTGTCTGTCTTCTGTCTGTCTATCTATCTATCTATCTATCTATCTATCTATCTATCTATCTATCTATCTATCTATCTATCTATCTATCTATCTATCTATCTATCTATCTATCTATCTATCTCTATCTTATCTATCATAATAGCAATAGCAATAGCACTTTACTTATATACCGCTTCATAGTGCTTTACAGCCCTCTCTAAGCGGTTTACAGAGTTCAGCATATTGCCCCCAACAATCTGGGTCCTCATTTTACCGACCTCGGAAGGATGGAAGGCTGAGTCAACCTTGAGCCTAGTGAGATTTGAACAGCTGAACTGCTAAACTAGCAGTCAGCCTGCAGTCGCAGCATTTAACCACTGCACCACTTCAGCTCTCTACCACCTATCATCTATCTACCACCAATCTATCTATCTTATACGGCCACCCATCTGACATAACACAGCCCTGGGCAGCTCACAACAATGATAACAACCAAACAGCCCCAAAATGTGGTGACTCCGTTCCCCCCCAAGAACCTCGCTGGGGTCCCCCCTCCTTCCTCCCAGGAGCCTGGAGCCTTGCTGGCTCTCCAATCCCTCTCGGGCTCCGTCTTTGTTCTGTGGCTGTTACATAAATGCTCTTAGTGGGAGTTGCCCCTCCTCTTAGGCAGCAAGGGGAGGCCGGGGGGGGGGAGAGGATGGAGGGATGGAAATATTTTTCTCTTTTTGACCCCAAGCCTCTCATGAAATGCTGAATATCGCTCCTTCCAATTCTGGGGTGTTGAATAAGCGATTTTATGGAAGCACATAAAATGTCCAGGCCCCCTTTTCCTTTGGTGGGTAGATATGGAGAGTTAGGGTTAGGCTGGAGGTTGATGGAGTGGTAGACGGCCAGTTAGAAACCAGAAGACCCTGAATTTTAGTCCCGCCTTAAGGCAGCTGGGCCAGCCACTTTCTCTCAGCCCCAGGAAGCAAGCAATGACAAACTATCTCTGAAAAACCTTGCCAGGAAAGCTGCAGGTTCTTATCCAGGCAATCCCCAGGAGTCAAAGGCACATTCACACATGCACACACACGGGCATACCGAGAGGGGTCTCATTCGTTCCCTTTCCCGAACATCCAGATATCTCAAGATAGCAGCTGCCGTTATTCCCAATCACCCCCATTGTGCACCAACTCACTTAAAATCTCCTTAGATACACAAACCCCCTTTACCTGACATTATTAGCTTTTGGCAATGCTGGGGATGAAAAATGCATTCAACACCTTTGGTACAGGTGCCCAGCTTCTGCATAAATTGCCGTGCATAAAAACAGAAACAAACCTGTTAATACACTTCAATTATCCTGGATGCTTAATTAGCCTGGTTTTAATTGTCCAGCCGAGCCTCTCCTCCTCTGATTGAAATGTCTACCCCAAAAGGGGAGACTGATCGGTACAACAGAAATGCAAATACATGGTGCACGAGAGGGGTGGCGTTGCCGCAAAGCTTTGAAAAAACAAAATCACACACACACACACACACACACACACACACACACACACACACACACATAACAGGGTCACCAAACTTGGTGGCTTTCTTGCAGACATTTCACTATCAAACTATGTAAGATGATCAGTGCTAGACAAGAGTGGGGTTTGGGGAGAGGAGGAAGGGAGGGGGAGGGGGAGGGGGAGGAGAATGACTGTTGGGTCTTTGGTGCTCTCTAAGCTTGTTGGCTTTCTTGCAGACATTTCACTATCAAACTAGGTAAGACGATCAGTGTTAGAAGGGAGTGAGGTTTGCGGAGGAGGAGGAGGAGGAGGAGGAGGAGGAGGAGGAGGAGAATGACTGTGAGGTCCTTGGTGGTCTCTAAGCTTGGAGGTTTCCTTGCAGACGTTTCATGACCAAACTAGGGAACTTCATCCAAGCTATCATGATAAATAAATATGGGCTGCAAGGAAGGCCAAGCAGAGGCTGTGAAAGGAATGTAGCCTTACTTTGTCATGGCGGAATTTGGCTACACCGCGACACAGAGATGGGTAGTATTGCTTTCTGTGGACAGAAATCCTGTTCCAAAGGGTCTTCCTGTAAGCAGCTTCTCCAAGCCTCCTGGGAAATTCATTCAAAATCAGCCATTCTAAAGCAAAGAAGAGGCTGCCTTCCGATGGATGCACGCTGTCTCTAGTCCCACTGAATTCAGCTGTGCTTCTGCCCCTAAGCAGTCCAGAGAGCGAGGTTGGGGTCTTGTTTACACAGGAAAACCCACCCTCTAATCCCTGCTTAATTATGGAAGCTCCTTGGCTTGTTTTCACAGTCCAAGGGGGTTTCAATCAATCAATCAATCAATCAGAATAGAGCTGAAAAGGACCTTGAAGGTCTTCTAGTCCAACTCCACCCCCACCCCCGCTCAGGCAGAAGACCCTACGCCATTCCAAACAAATGGTTGGCTACTTCATTTTCTGAACGAAAATCAAATTTAAAACTTTGTTCTTCCTTCCCAGCCAGGGACAGAGATCACATTTTGCATCAGCTGAAGTCCCAATTGCTTTCACTGGGCTACAAAGAAATGTTTTTTTAAAAAAATGTACGTTTTCTAAATTGGGCTTTTTAAAAATTACCAAATAAACGCCACCAGCAGTAATTACAGTAATAAATTACCTGGACTACGAACCAATTTGGCCATTGAGCACCAACATATAGATTTAATAAATCAAACCATAATAAAAGCAGCCGAAAGAACAACAGATCCTGCACCATGTAATTTGCCAGCTGAAAATTGCTAGCAGTGGTGGACTCCGTCTTTTTGCAGGCTGGAAATGTATTTGCTTATTTTTTACAAAAGATCCCAGTTTTATGATTCCAGATTGTTCATCGGTTGTTGCTGTTTAGGAAGAGTGAAATATTGTCCTCTGTCTTCCCTGGATGAAAATCATAATTTCCCATATCTCCTTGTGCAAAATTGTACGCCTACCAAGCTACATTTTTAATGAAATAATGGAAGCAAGCCAGGTTAAGCTGCCTTGAGGCAAGCAGACAAATAAAAATGATACATGCAAAAATCAAGGTCTTTTGGTCCTTTTATCATTTTGACTCCAATTTGAATAAACAGTAAAAAGCTGATTTGGAAACGACAGATGCATATCTACGGAAACAATAATATAACAAGCTTTGAAATATTGGATGTCGTTAGAAAGACTAAAATAAGTATAGCACCAAGATCGGATGGACTTTTGGGTCAATACTGCAAGTGTTTTGATAGCCGCCTTTTATTTTAATTTATTTAGATTTTTCTTTTATCCTGCCTTTATTGCTTTATAAATAACTCAAGGCAACGGGATACTTAACCACTTAAGGCTGTAATGAATTCTATCTTGGAAGGAGCTACAATGCCTTAGTTTGTATGTTTATCGCCGAAAAAGGTCAAAATTTAATAATAAAAAATCTACAGACCAATTTCATCGTTAAACAACAAGGATAAATCTTTTACTGCCTGATTGGCTGAAAGATTGAAGAAGGTTTTGTAAATTTTTATTCACAAGGGTCACTTTGGATTTTTGCCGAAAAGGTAGTTAAAGAATGTCTGGATGTTATTGAATATTTACAATAAGAACAGCATTTACATGAAAAACAAGCAACTTTAATATTTTTGGATGCAGAGAAATCTTTTGACAATTTAAATTTTCATTCATGTTTAAAGTTTTGGAAAAAACAGACTTCTCTAGATATGGAGAATTTTACTCAAGCAATTAAGGTGGTTGAACAAATAAATAAAAATAATGAAATAAGTTGGTTTGTACATCTCGGCAGGCTGATATTATTGTTAATGGAGAATTCACCAAGCCGTGTGCGATTCAAAAGGGTACAACACAAGGATGTCTTTTTACTTTTCATTTTAGTTTGGATTAGAGCCATTAGACGGGATGAGGAAAAATTGGGTTTGAATATTAAAAATGAAATGTATAAATCAAGAGTCTTTGTCGACGATTTAGTTTTCATTTTACAAGACCCACAAAATGGGATAATATTTAATGAAGAAGCTGAATACTGCTTTGGCTGCTTTTAAGATAAATAAACAAAATTCAAAACTCTTGGTTAAGAATAGGACCGTACAGGATCAATAAATACGGATGAGAAAGTCAGATTTTAAAGTGGAGGAGGAAAAAAAGGGAAATACCATGGAGTTTTATCGACTAATACAAATTCTAAGTTATTAAAAAAATTAAAAATATGAAAGAGAACAATTATATGACTGGAAATATTTTTAAAAGGTGTTACCATATAAAGTTGTAACTATGACTTTCTTTGCCAGGTAGAATTTTTGTAATCAAGATGAATGTTTTACCTAAGATCTCGTTTTTATTCTAGACATTACCAATATCCGATTATGTGTGTTTTCCTTAAACGATGGCAGAAAGATATTTCTAAGTTAAATGGCAAGGGGAAAAAACCCGAGAATTAAATATAAATTGTTGCAGGATGCTAAAGAGAGGGGAGATTTGGATCTACCAGATTTAAAATTGTATTTTGAGTCTTGCTGTTCTGTTTGGATGGAGGGATGGGTGGTCTTGAACAATTAGAGGTTTTAAATTTGGAGCGCCATTATTTGAGATTTGAGTGGCATGCCTATTTGTGAGATGATAATTTCATTATTTTATTTAGTGTATGATATCTACAGAGGACATGCAATCACTGATATAAAACAATAATAAAACACATTATGCATACATACACAAAGATGTTTAAGTAGAGCATCAGCAATGTGTGTGTGTGTTGTATTGTATGTATGTATGTATGTATGTATGTATGTATGTATGTATATTATATATACACAGTATAAATATATTTATTTTCTGATGCTCTATTTAAACAAATTTGTGTATGTAAGTATCATGTGTTTATACTTACATAGTACAATATACGATAAAATATTAAATTAAGGTGATAGTATAATAAAGCCAAAGGGAATGCAAATTTTAAGAATTGTTTTGTTAGGCATGCCATGCTAAGAGTTTAGAATTAAATAGAAAACAAGGGTTTCTCCTAAAATAGCTGTTGGGTTTTCGCCCTAAGATGCATTATTTTACAAAAGCAATGATAATAAAACCAAGTTGGTGGACCTATGGTGAAATACGATGTTTTATTGATTTAATTTTATTTATTAAATTGGTTTGCCACTCATCTCGCTGTTTTACGAAAGATGAACTTAATTTGAAGTGGAAAGAAAAATTGGTGTTTTGGGCGGATGGATCTGTCACGGGTTCACATATTTACAATTAAAATAAAGATTTAACCTCGATAGGAGAAGCTGTGGTTTTGCGTATACAGAAAGTAAGTTTGAAATTGAACTGTAGGGATAAATGTGTGTTTTGCTAGGGTTTGGAAATGGTTGTTGAAACTGAACTTGGAAAAGGAATATGTTAAAGATTGTACGATTCACTGGCCGAAGAATTTTGGTTGCAAAATAAAGATTGATCAGTGGGAAAACACGTGGATGAATGGATTGAGATTTACACTGAATTATTCAGAAGAAATTTTGTATAAAATGATGGCATTTAATACCCGAGAAATTGTCAAAAACGTATAAAGGAGTTTCAAATGTAGGTTGGAAATCCAACTGCTTTAAAGCAAAGAAACACCAGCATCAGATGTTTACTTTAATTCCGAAGATTCTTAAAATAAATATTAAAATTGAAACTAGACATTTTCTTTTTAGGTTTGATGGATAAGGAACCGGAAAGAAAATGTGTTCTTTGTTCTTCTGTATGATAATGGATAATCTTACATGCACAAAAATGGAAAGATGCATGAATGGAAGAATGGATGATAAAGGCGATGGAATTAAGAGGGTTTTTTGGGGGGGGAGGTTGCATAATTTTAATTTTTTAATTGCTTTTATATCTATCTTTTTATGTTCTGTAAGCTGCTTATAGTTGCTTGATTGGTGAGATGAGCAGCATATAAGTGTAACACACAAATTAATAACAGAGAGGGTGAAACTGACCATTTTAATGAAAGAGTACAATTTATCCAGGGTTATTTGTACTTGGAAACCATTTCTGGACTTTTTGCTCAAAACTCGGGGATGGGGGGGGAAATTAAATGTTGATTTTAGATTTTAGATTATTAGAATGTTGTTTTTATTACAGAAATGGATCGAAATGTTGTGAAATGCAAAGCAAACGGTTGATGTTGTCTTATTTTTGCAATCTACTGCCATGGGGAAAAAGTCACAAGTCATTGTGGCATTCTCTCTCTCTCTCTCAGCTTTCTAATGTTTGTTTTTTTCCATATTTGTATTTTATAACAAAAACAAAAAACAAAAAGTATATATATATATATTTAAAAATCTGGTTTTGTTTTCTCTTCGGTAGTCAGACCATCAAATGACTCTCCAAAGAATCACTTGAGAGGCTTGCAGGCTTTGCAGAAAGAAAACAATATTTCTCGGGCCTTTTTTTCCCCCATTACCCAAAAGAGCTTTTTACCCAATGTAGGCAAAACACTTTAACTGAAGTATCCCTGTTGTAATGAGTTTGTGTGACATTACCAAAGAAACACCACTTTTTCCGAATTTGGGGTCATTTGGGAAGCCCTGGAATAAAAGCTAAAAGATTTCCAAGCAGAGAAATGGGGAGAAAATGTCATTTTTCCCCCAAGGATTGCCAAGCAATGCAACTGCAGGGAGAGGCAACCCACAGACAGGACTTGGATCTACTGGAAAGAGAGCCAGGTAAAGACAAGCTCTAGAGACAGGGAGAGAGGGAGGGAGGGAGAGAAGGAGGGAGGGAGGGAGGGAAGGAGGGAGGGAGGGAGGGAGGGAAGGAAGGAAGGAAGGAAGGAAGAAGGGAATAAAGGAAGGAAGGAAGTAAAGAAAGAAAGAAAGAAAAAGAAAAAGAAAGAAAGAAGAGAAAGAGAAAGAGAAAGAGAGGGGAGGGAGGGAAGGAAGGAAGGAGGAAAGGAGGAAAGAAGGAAGGACAAAGCTGATCTAAAAAATTTCAAACATTAATGAAAATGCAAGAGCAGAATATTGAATCACTTACATCTAGTTTTACACCTTCAGCAGAGTGCTGTTAGCGTACGTTTGTTTGTTTGTTTTAATTTTACATTTGTTATCCCGCCTTTATTATTATTTTTATATGTAACTGCATGTGGCAAACATAGCTAAGAGTCCTTCCTCCTCCTTTTGCCCCCACAAAAAACAGTCCTGTGAGGTGGGCTGGGCTGAGAGAAAATGACTGGTTCAAAGTCACCCAGCCAGCTTTCATGGTGAAGGTAGGACTGGTATATTTTCACAGAGAGGCTTGTAAATACACTTCATTGTAAATATATTCTGCCCTAAGCTTGTATAGGAATAAATCGGCCTCTGTTTTACTTATTAGCAATGTGTGTGTGCGTGCGTGTGTGCCCACAAGGTTGCACACCGTATTTTGGAAAAACCCAAGTTAAAATATGGAATAGAATAGAATAGAATAGAATAGAATAGAATAGAATAGAATAGAATAGAAAATAGAATAGAATAGAATAGAATAGAATAGAATAGAATAGAATAGAATAGAATAGAATAGAATAGAATAGAATAGAATAGAAAGGGACCTTGGAGGTCTTCTAGTCCAGCCCCCTGCTCAAGCAGGAGACCCTCTACCATTTCAGATAAGTGGCTATATAGTCTATATAGTTTGTCCTTCATTTTCCAGAAGAGTTGTGTCTTCTGAATGTAGGCGAAGATGTGGCATTTTGGGGAATTTCTAGCAAGATTAACAGAAAGCTGCTTCTAGAATAGCTGACACAGAATTTGAAGAAGATTCTACGATGACATTATTTTTGGGGAAAACTCTGTTTGGAATACAGTAATTACAACAGTTTGTTTAGTGACCATTCGAAGTTACAACGGCATTCAAAAAAGGGATTTATGACCATTTTCACACTTATGACCGCTGCAGCCTTCTCCGTGGTCACATGATCAAAATTCGGGATGCCTCATATTTATGACGACCTTCTGACCAGCAAAGTCGATGGGTAAACCAGACTCGCTTAACAACCAGGTCACTAACTTAACAACGGCAGAGATTCACTTAACCGCTGCGGCAAGAAAAGTCGTAAAATGGGACAGCAGTTCCAAGTTACAACCGTCCCAAATATGAATCAATGGACAAGCATCTGAATTTTGGCCACGTGACTGTGGTGATGCGGCAATGGCCATGAGCAAGGGTCCTCAAACTTTTAAAACAGGGGGTCAATTCATGGTCCCTCAGACTGTTGAGTGGTCGGACTGGCTGGGTGGGTGTGGCTAGGTGGTCATGTGACTAGATGGACGTGGCCAATTTAACAGTCCATTAAACAATGCACACAAATTAAACTTTAATTTGTTTTGCTCCTGGGGGTGTTTTATTTGCTTTTGTTTGCATGTTGCTCTTTTGGTTGACTTTTCTTTTTACTAGATCGTTTTTTCAGTTGTTTAGGAGTCCAGTGGTCCAATTCAGGAAACTCAGTTTTGCAGCAATTTTTCTCAGCCCCAAGGAGCTTCAGAAATATCTCTCTCTCTCTCTCTCTCTCTCTCTCTCTCTCTCTCTCTCTCTCTCTCTCTCTCATTATATTTTACTTATTGATTACATTTTTAGGCCAACCGTAGCCCCTACAGGGTGACCCTGGGTGGCCTACAAGTTGCAAAACAAGTACGGGGGTCCTCAACTTACAACGGTTCACTTAATGACCATTCAAAGTTGTAACAGCACTGAAAAAAGGTGATTTACAACCGTTTTTCACACTTACGACCATTGCAGCATCCCTATGGTCACACGATCAAAATTCAGACGCTTGGCAACTGACTCACATTTATGATGATCGCCATGTCCCAGGGGGGTGTCACATGATTCCCTTTTGCGGCCTTCTGACCATCCAAGTCAAGGGGGAAGCCTGATTCACTTAATGACCATGTTGCTAACTTAACAACTGCAGCAATTCACTTAACAACCATGGCCAGGAAGGTCATAAAAGGGGGCAAAATTCACTTAACAAATGTCTCACTTAGCAACATAAATTTGGTGCTTCCTTGCAGTCGTACGTCGAGGACTGCCTGTAAAAGATGAAAACATGAAAGCTACAGCAATTAAACCATGATTAAAAACTGCACCAAAACCGAAGCAAAGAGTGCGAGGAGGGGGAGGGGAGAGGGATGAGGTCGTAGGTGTGGAAAACCAGTCTTAAGGCGCTTTTTTCAGTGCCATGGTAAACTCGAACGGTTACTAAACGAACTGTGGTAACTCAAGAACAACCTGCATTCGCAAATCTCACCCATGATGTCAAGATTCTAAGGACAGACCATACACAAACACCTCGAATGTTGGAATGCAGTGATGTGTAACCGAGTTTATCTGACGCGATTGTGCCCTGTCCAACTGCCAGGGGCCCCCAGGGCCAGACCCCTTTATCACCCCCCAACAATAAGGCTGCCCCCTTGAGATGGTGGCAGGAGTCTAGCCAGCCCAAAGTAGCCTGTTGGAGATATACCAAATCTTTAACAGAATAACAGAATTGGAAGGGACCTAGTAGGTCATCTAGTCCAACCCCCCCCCCCAAGCTGGAGACCCTGCACCATTTCTGACAGATGACAGTCCAGTCTCTTCTTGAAAGCTTCCAGTGAGGATGCTCCCACAACTTCTGAAGACTGGGCATCTATGCCAACTTTACGACCTGTGGACTTCAACTCCCAGAATTCCTGAGCCGGCTGGCTCAGGAATTCTGGGAGTTGAAGTCCACAGGTCGTAAAGTTGGCATAGATGCCCACCCTTGCTCTGTACAGTTCCATTTTGTCCTCGATGCCTTTGCCCCCCTCATAGCCCCCTTCAGCAGCTGGTCTGGCCAAGGAGACAGGAGGAGGGCAGCATGGCCTATTGGTGGCATCTCCCACCCCTTCCAAGTATCTGAATATTTCCATTGGCAGAAGGCCGTGGCAATCTCCTTCTCAAGCATGGTGGAAAGCCAAATGGACTGTGTCCATAGTGGTCTCCAGCTCTGTTCAAAGCCCATAGCTGACCTGGGCTTCAAAACCTAGGGAGGTCAGAGCTGGTAAAATGCTGGGAAAGGAGACCACCAGGAGATGAAACTCTCCCCATCAACTTCCTTGGAGCCATTCTAGCCCGATGTGAAGCCTCTTCACCCCTCCTTCTTTTCAGAGCAAAGGAGGCAAGTCAACCCCAATACCAGGCAGGGACTTGCAGTAAATCCAGATTTTGGTGTCTTGGATCCTCAGTCCTCCAGGTCATGGTTGTCCCAAAGGTGCTTTTTTCAGGAGACAACTGGACTTTCTTTTTTCTTTTGAAGACTTTTCGCTTCTCATCCCAGAAGCTTCTTCAGCTCTGACTGGATGGTGGGGGATGGAAAGGTTTATATTCCTTGCAGACAGCTGGTCATTTGCATCCTTTGAGAGGGTCCTTGAAGCACTTGGAGGTTTACCTGTGTCTCCAGGTGCAAATGGTTCCTGTAGTCTGCATTTTCCCCCCTCTGGAAATCCATTCCTACTCCCACACCATCCAAAGGACGTTCATCCCAAATTGTATAGTTAAAAGTCTGTAGCGATCCTCAGTCCTCCAGGTCATGCTTGTCCCAAAGGGGCTTTTTTCAGGAGACAATGGGGCTTTCTGTTTTTTTTCCTTTTGAAGACTTTTCGCTTCTCATCCCAGAAGCTTCTTCAGCTCTGACTGGATGGTGGGGGATGGAAAGGTTTATATTCCTTGCAGACAAAGCTGGTCATTTGCATCCTTTGAGAGGGTCCTTGAAGCACTTGGAGGTTTATCTGTGTCCTCAGGGTCACTTGAGTGGAGGTTTTGTTGGAGGTTGTGTGTGTATGCTCTCCTCTCCAGTGCCTTCACCCTTTCTCATGAAAAGTTCTCCAACTTGCTTTCCTCTTCACAACCCTCCTTCAATCAATCAATCAGAATAAGAGCTGGAAGGGACCTTGGAGGTCATCCAATCCAACCCGCTGCTGAAGCAGGAGACCCTATAGCATTTCAGACAGGGGGCTGTCCAATATTTTCTTAAGTGATGGAGCACCCACAATTTCTGGTGGCAAGCTGTTCCATTGGTTAATTGTCCTCTTTGTTAGGAAGTTTCTCCTTGATTCCAGGTTGCTTCTCTCCTTGATTAGTTTCCCTCCATTGTTTCTTCTCCTGCCTTCTGGTGCTTTGGAGAATACTTTGACCCCCTCTTCTTTGGGGCAGCCCCTCAAATACTAAAATACTGCTGTCATGTGATTCCCCCCCTCCTTCTTTTCTCTAGACTAGTCATACCCAGTTCCTGCAACTATTCTTCATCTGTTTTACTCTCCAGGCTTTTAACATATGAAGAACTGGATTTGGCCACTCTAGAGAAAATAAGGACTGGGTGGTGGTGGCATGGTAGCAGTCTTCCAGTATTTGAGAGGCTGCCAGAAAGAGGAGGGGGTCCGTTTATGTTCCTTTCAGGTTGGGTGGACTTTGTGCAGGAGAAATTCCTGGGTAGATGGAGGCCCCAAAGAGGAAAGTCTTTGGCTGCTGTGGTCCTCAATTTTGAGGTCTTGCTGTCCACTCCAACTGAAGGGAGCCCTTGGAGGGAGGCCTTCCACTCTGCACACACACACACACACACACACACACACACACACACACACACACACACACACACACACACACACACACACACACACACACAGAGTAATTCAAGGATGCACTTCAAACCCAGGAAGGGAAAGCAACTTGAGGGACTTTTGAGTTGCAACTCCCTTTGTCTCCCTTTCCCGTTCTTCTCTTTCCGGAGAAATTTTCTCTCCGAAGTTTGGCAGGGAGAAGCTGAATCCGAAGCCCCCTTGAGCGACTCAGCTCCCAGCATCTTCAGTCCTTTCTTGATCTCTGTTTTCTTCTTGTTTTCTTATTTTGCACTTTTCCAGCCCAGCCCCAGGTTGCCATCCAAATGCCAATTCGATTCACAAATGCCATCATTTGCAAGGAGAAGAAACATGGAGAGGTGAACTTTTTCTGAAAGATGTCACTCTCGTGTTTGTCTTTTTAAAAATTTTCTTGATTCATATCCTCTTCTCATTCAGGACCTCAAGGTGATATAAATAGCACAACCTTCCTCCTCCTCCTCCTCCTCCTCCTCCTCCTCCTCCTCCTCCTCCTCCTCCTCCTCCTCCTCCTCCTCCTCCTCCTCCTCCCCCTCCCCTGGTTACCATGCCACAACCCTATAAGGTAGGTCAGGTTGCCTGAGGAACTTTCAGCCAGAACTTTTGGTATTATTTTAACTATATGCATTGTTGTTATTTATATGTTGTCATTATTGACAGTATATTATAATTAACTGACTGGATGGAGGGGAATGCAAGAAGCATAAATCCTTCCATTCGCCACCATCCAGTCAGAGCTGAAGAAGCTCCTTGGATGAGAAGTGAAACGTCTTCAAGGAAAAACGAAGGAAGTCCAGTTGCCTCTTGAAAAAGCACCTTTGGGACAACCATGCCCTGGGTGACTGAGAATCTCCAGACATTATAATTAGCTATTACTATAAACTATCTGGTATTATTCTATTTATTGAATTTATTTGCCACCCGTCTGGTATCAAAATAACTCTTACTATCTACCTACTACATTATAATGGATCACTACAATATCTGGCATTATTTTCTGCTAATATTTTCTACCATTATGGTATTCTACCAGGTATTAAGATCTGCCATTGTTAATTACCTACTGTTATTATTATCTGACGCTATTATCTACTATTATTAACTGTCTGGTACTGTATTATACCGTTGCAGTCGCTAAGCGCCAACACTGGCTTGATAGCACAGAATCGATCCACGACCAGTTCTTATTAACCACAAATATTAACCGAAATTCTGATTTCGATTTTTATACCTGCCTTTCCGCCACCTTGGGCAGAGGCGGGTCCGAGGCCGAAGCCCCCTCGAAAGAACACCCGCTCCTTTCACCCAGATTCTCCCCGATTTAGCAGATCGGGGATCCAGACCAGGAGATCTACTGTGTGTTTGTGTGTGCGTGCGTGCAAAATCCGTTTGTCTTCGAAACTGCTGCACCCCCACCCCTCTCCCAGCGGTTTCGAAGATTTTGCACGCACGCATACACAAACACACAGTAGATCTCCTGGTCTGGATCCCCGATCTGCTAAATCGGGGAGAATCTGGATGAATGGAGCGCGTGTTCCAGGGACGAATTTCGCCCCAGCCCTTCTCCTTAGCTTTCTGATCTTGCGGCGGGGAGCGAAGTTCGGGGGGCTTTTTTTTTTTAGCAGATCTGCAGAACCCAGTCGATTCCATGGCGGTGGGAGGGGGCGGACTTTGCTGAACGCCCCTTAAATGCAAAGCAAAAGTGGAGTCCTTTAGCCAGAGATCCTTTGTGGCTGCGCTGGTCCCAACAAGCTCACCACGTCACTAATACAACATAATCCACCCAGGAATGAGAAATACGTTTTCGGAATCGCGTCTCGGAGCCTGGGGCGGAGGACGACGGCGGGGGAGAGCCCCTTCCTGTGGCGGCTTCCCTGCCCTCTCTTGTTAAGAGAGTCCGGGCTGGTTTTTCTGAGACGGCCAAGCGAGAAGGGCCAGTCAAAGGGCCTCAAAGGTTTACTTTAAAAAAAATCTACCATGGTTAGCAATTTATCCCTTGGGGGGCATCTTCCCCTAGTGGGCCAGCCCCGTGTTCCTGCTTCGAATTCCCCACGCTGGCACAAGTAGGCGTGGGAATTGGTCTCTTGGTGGTCTCCCTTCCGAGGCCTAACCAGGGGCCTAACCCTATTTTGCCGCTGTTTCTTCTTGGCAACAGATCTTAGCAAGATCTACTTTATGCAACTTGCCCCGGGTGGAAGCGAAGAATCCACGTTTATCTGTTTCAGATTTGAACATTACAGTTTATCTTGACTTCCTAAAGCTCCGAGCGTTTATTTATTTACAGTATTTATCGTATTTATATGCCACCCCGCCCCTCTCACAATTAGAGACTCTGGACGAAATACAACAATTTCCCCCGCAGGCCGAGGAGGGGAGTTTCCCCAAGTCAAAAACGCAAAAGAGACCCCAAATCGGAGTGAGGCCGTTTGAATGCAAGTGTAGAGACGCGTGTTGGCGATTGGGAACTGCCGATGGGTTCTTTGCTTAATTCTGCGTGTTTTATTTATGGCCGTTGAGATAGGCGCGCTTGTAAACAGCGCATCTTACACGGCCACTTACACAGGTGTGTATAAATCTTTCGTGGGGTGCGCGCGGATCTCTTCTCTGAAAAATAGCAGGCAATTCCTTGCAGGTAAGCAATCGATTTACAAAACGACGCCTTCCCACGTCGAAATATCCAGTAAAATATCTCTCGTGACAGGGCCATTCACGCAAACACGTCCTGGAATTGTATGAAATCTTGAAATAATTTTATTTTTTATTCAAACCGGGGAGAAGGAAAACAGCCCCCCCCCACGTTTCTAACGGCGGCCTCCAATTTTGCTGAAACCTACGTACGGTTGCAAATAAACGTTTCAAATCCGCCCCCAAACGCTGCGTTTTGAGATCTAGGCCGCCGCGTATCAGCCCGTCAGAAATAAATCCGCGATCGAAGAGTTCCCAATGAATTCAATCGCCATTTTCGCCAAAGGGCGGGGCGGCGGAAAAGAGTCCCCACCCCCCCGTCTTCGCCCTGCAATATTTTCCTCGCTAAATAAAATAAATAAATTAAATAACCTATCCGCGCGCACGCCTATATTGATAACGCATCGAGATAAACCGACAGGAAGTAAAGGATACGGGGGGGGGGGGGGAAGAAACAGAAAAACTAAATGGAAGTGGTACCCACGGCGCGCGCGCGCGCGCGCGCGCGCACACACACACACACACACAGAGTTTTGGGTCGACTCGACTCTGTTTTTTCTCCGGAGCTGAAACTCCTCCAGCCGTGGTTCCCCAACTCTCGAAAAAGAAATATTTAGCGCGGTGATTACGATTTAGAAAAATGAATTGTGCCTTAAGAATTGTGAGCCTTTTGCCGGAGAGAAAATCCACCCCTCGATTCTCAGGGACACCTGGATTTCGACTCTGACTGGGGCTTTATTTTATCTCCCCCTTCCCCGCTCTCTAGGAATAAACCTGACAGCGAGATGGGCGGCGGACAAATTTAATAAATAAATAAATCACAAATAAATAAACCGAGATCTGCCCCCCCACTTTCGGAGTGCAGAGCTGCAAATGGCGACGGGATCTAAAGGGAATCCAGGCTCGCCGCCTAGGAAGCGCGCAAGGGGAAGATCTCTTGCACAAGCTTTAGAGGGGCCGGGCAAGAGAATGACCCACCCCCCAAGAACGGGGCTGCAGCTGGGAAGACCTTAGGATGGTTCCTATTGGGCCCCAGTCTCTGCCCCTCGATCTCTTATCTTCCTTTCTGCCAGGGAGGAAGGGAAGGGGAAGGAAGGAAGGAAGGAAGGAAGGAAGGAAGGAAGGAAGGAAGGAAGGGGAAAATTATAATAGAAGGAAGGATGGAAGGAGAAAAAGGAACAGGGAGGAAGAAGAAAAAATATAATTAGAGGAGGAAAGGGAAGGGAAGGGAAGGAAAGAAAGAAGGAAGGAAGGCCAGAAACGCCAAGAAACAGAAAAGTGTGCCGGGCCAGGGAAAAAAGCCACGGCCGATTTTAGCAGCGGAAATGCCCTTCTGGTTCTCTGAGGGGTCCAGGGAGCTGCCGAGCGACGCGGCCCCCAAGAGAAGCGGTCGTGAGGAGGGCCGAGGAGGCCCGGCGGGCAGCTTGGAATTCGGCCCAGGAGCTCCAGCCGAGGCGGCCTGGCGTCCGGACCCGCAAGAGCCGCGCCGATTGGCGACCCTCGCGGCGGATCCGGCCCTCCGCCTTTGTTCCCGCCGAGCCTTTGCGGAGATCCGGAGGCGGCGAGGTGGGCTTGGGCTGCGAAGGGGTCCCCCCACGGAGCCCTCTCCAGGGGCCGGGCAGGCTCGGAGGCCGCGTGTGCGGGGCGGGGGCCTCCTGGGGTCCCAGCCAGGCTCCTCCGGGAAGCGGCGCTCATTTCTCGGGCTGTGGGTTCTGCGAGAAGGAAGGGCCGGCCACTCGCGGAAATGAAGGGCGCCTCTTTTCCGGCCCTTCTCGGGGGCGCCCAGGGAGGCTCGCGGGGTCCTTTCGTTTGCTGCGGGGTCTCCTGGCTAAAGGAAAGGAGCATAATTTTTTTAAAAAAAACCGACTGCAGCCCAAGCCCAGCCGAGCCCCCCCCCGCGCCCCCCCTTCTCCCGACAGCGCCAGCAATGAAAACGTTACTCAAAGGACGCAGTTTCCCCAACCCGCATATTGGGGGGGGGGGCAGATCTGCCTGCGCCATTTACGCTCAAAATTGCCCGCCGTGGCTCCCCAGGGCGTTTCGTCGCCCCGTTCGTTTCCCCGCAAGTTGTGGCGAGCGCCCGGGGGCCTTTGGCCAGAAGCAACCTATAGTATCTCCAGGATCGGGCCCCCGGCCTCCTCCCCCCCTCCCCCTTCTCCTCCTCCTCCTCTTCTGCACCCCCTTCTCTTTCTCCTTCCCCTTCTTCTCCCTCTCCTCCTCGTTTGGCCTGCTGGTTTCCTCCCTCCCCAAGCCGGCGAGGCACTCCATTCCCCTTGGAGCCCTGGGCGGCCTTCCCAGGAGTCTGGCCTTGAAGGACGCCCCAAGAACCGAAGCCCAGCGCTGGGTGTCTTTAGCCGGGTGCAGCCTCGGGCCTTCACGGAAACCCACCCCGGGCGACCCTGCCCGGCAAGAGACAAGGAGGCCGTAGGCGCCAGTTCGAGGGCTGGGGAAAGCGTGTTGCTCCGGCACTCTTCCGGGAAGGAAAAGGGGAAGTGGGAAGCTCCAGAAGGGTTTCCAAAGAGGAAGGAAGGAAGGAGCGGGAGGAGCTTTTTTGGGGGGAGCCGAAGAAATTTGGGGCTGCAGAAAAGAGAAATTAGAACAAAACAGGGGCTCCTTTTATTCAAACCGAGTTTGCTCGGTTCAGGATTTAATTCTAGGTGCTGTTTTTGACTTTTCAAGCTCTATATGGCTTGGGACCAGGTCATGGGAGAGGGGGGAAATCCATCCTCCCCAATTACATTTGACCTCCTTCAGATCTAGGGCGCGTTGTGGGTCCCCTCTTTTAGGAAAAGGCCCTTGCCGGACGGTTCCAGGAGGTGGGCCTTCTCTCTGCTGCGGCGTCTGCTTTATAGAATAGTCTCTCTCTCCCCCCCCTCCAACCTCAAATGAGGCGGGTTTCATCCCTTTTGACTATCCCGCCATCCCTCAAAACCTGCTTGTGCCCTCCCGCCTGTGGGCACCCAGAGAACTGGGGGAATTATTAAACTGGCTACATAGTTTCCCCTAAAATTCCTTTGTATCGTTTTTACATAAATTATCATATTGTGTAATATTAACTATTTGGTTTTAGCTTCGTGGTGCGCCGCTGAGAGTCACTGGCCGCGAGACGGGAGGCTATATAAGTCTGATTTTTTTAAAATTAAAACATAGAAAATAAATTGGGTAAAGACGGGAGGTGGTGTCACCCACGTCAGTGACCTTAAGAGAAGGCTGCACGTAGGCTCCCGCGTGGGGATCCTTGCAAACGCGGCGTTTGGGGCCTGCTAGTCAATGAAGCCCGTGCCAAAATGTCCAGGGATCAACCCGCAGGAGCGCCCCGTTTTCCGAGGCCAACGCCACGCCACGGATCCCCCGAAAACCACGGGATCGAAAGGTTGAACCGCCGGATCCCTGCACAGATTCCCCCCCCCCCCGCGAGGCTGCCCGAAAGGTTCCTCCGAGGGAAACGGCTGCCGGATTTCAACCGCGAGTCGCCTCCGAAGCGCTGAGAAAGAATAAAACGGAGTTTTCGACTTTGCGTTTTCCAAACGACCAAAGAATCCAATTTTTAATTTTTTAATTCTGGTCGTGGGGAAGGCCTGGAATAATGAAATAGCGGCTGAGGAGGGGGCTTCAGCCGGGGGAATTGCAGAGAGCAGAATCCAGACCAGGCGACACTTCGGGAGAGAAAACGTGGTAGAAAAATCCGAGATATTCCGGCGGCCTCCCCGGCAAGGCCGCTTCGCTTCGCCCGGCGAGCTCAAACCAAGCTCGCCCCAGCTTCGGGGGGGGGACCGGATCGGCCGCCTTAAATCCGAAGGGCGCTCAGAAGCCCTTGACTTCCGAGTAAGCCCCTTCAGGGGGAGAAAGGGAGAGATGGAGGCCCTAAGAGAGGCCGGGGCAATTCTGCGGGATCCCGCTTGCCGGTGCCCGGAAGACGGGCCAGGTGGAAAGAGGCCTGGTGGGAAGGAGCGCGGGCAGGCCCGGCTTGGGGGTCCCCCTCAGCCTTGGAGGGGAAGAGGAGGAGGAGAAGCCGGAGGTCGGCCTGAAAAGCCGCTGAAGGGAGGCCGGTTTTAGTTAGAGCCGCCGAAGGCCAACCCTCCACTACTGCCTCCCCCCAAATTCCGAGGGGGAAACGGTGGGGCAGCCCCTGTTTCGGCCGTTTTCATTTGCACAACCACCGCGAACAACTATTTTATTTTATTTTATTTTATTTTATTTTATTTTATTTTATTTTATTTTATTTTATTTTATTTTATTTTATTTTATTTATTTTATTTTATTTTATTTTATTTTATTATTTTATTTTATTTTATTTTTGTCAAGTACGTGTTGGTAATATACATAGATGTAACATTGTTTATATACATAAGATGGGTACTGATAAGAGGGAACATTAGGACAGGGATGGTAGGCACCCTGGTGCATTTATGCACGCCGTTCCTTTATTTCGTATTATAGTTGGGCAGCTAATAAATACTACTATTAGTAGTAGATAATTACTACTAGTATTAGTAATACTAGCATACTAGCTATTATAGTATAACTATATTATACTATGACAACTAGCATTACTACTAGTAGTAATTATCTTCCTTGCCTTTCTTTCATATGATAGTTGGGCACCTAATAAATGCTACTAGGCGTAGCAGAGAATTATTACTACTAGCATTAGTAATAATTAATAGCATACTAGCTATTATAGTATAACTATTAGCTATATTGTGACTATACTAGCATTACTATCATGATAGTAGTAATTGTCTTCGGGTACCTCCTTGCCTTTCCTTCATATGATAGTTGAGCAGCTAATAAATAGTACGATTACTAGAGAATTATTACTACTAGGAGTACTACTACTAGTAGTAATAATTCTGTTCCAGTGCCTCCTTGCCTTTCAACCAGCACTCCGCACTCAAAGGGCGTATTTTAGCCCCACCGTCTCCCAGGATTTCTTTCTCCATCCGTGTAAAATAAGAGCTCCTCAGATCAACCTCGTATTTGTAACACACACACACACACACACACACACACACACACACACAGCAGTAAATATCCCTCTGAAATAGAGCTTGCAAGTGTGTGTGTGTGTGGGGGGGGTGTCAGACGCTTCTGGGCCTGAGCAGCAAAGAGCCCCCCCCCGGACCTTCGGGTCACTTGCGGGGGATCCAGCCAACAGCCCCTCCGACCGCCGCTGCCCCCCCCCCGGAATTCCACCCGAGAGCCAAGCAGCGGGGAAGGCAACCTCGTTCCCCACCGGAGGGGCGAAAGGCAGACCTCAAGTCCAGCGCTCGGTGGTTAGGTAACCCCGGCGCCCAAAGGGCTGCGTCGGCCTCCCCTCCGAGAGTCCTTTCATCTGCTTTGGGGGGCGATTTCACAGCGAGGACCCCCCTTTTTTTCAAAGGCCAGAAGGTCCACTCTCAGGGCGGCACAGTCCAGAAAACAACCGCTCAGCCCCCCGCAGCGCACAAGCTCGGCCAAATAACCTCGGGAAGGTAAAAGGTGTGCTAAGGGTGCCCATGACAAATCGCCGGAGCCGGTAAACAGAAGGAAGGTAAGGGGGGGGCTCGGGGGGGCGCTTTCCGGCCAGGCCAAGCGCAGGACCAGGTATTTGTTCTGAAGATGAAAGGAGGCGGAAAGGGGGGGGAGGAACCATCTGGGCTGGAAGAGGATCGCGAGGGGGGGGGACCAAGACCCCCCCCCCAAGAGACCTTCCTCCTCCTCCTCCTCCCGCCAGAGCCAAGCCATTCTTCTTCAGGAGTCGGCCCCGCCCCTTCTCCCCCCTCCATTTCTCCGGGGCTGTTTCGCAATCGGGACCCTCAACCGAACCGGCCCAGGGGCTGCTGGCCAAAAAGCCCTTTCGCTGATGCCGGCGCCCCCCTCTCTCCCTCCCACCTCCGCAGGCTGGGCTGCGGGACTCCCGTTTCCATCCTCCCCAGCCAAGAGACCCAAGGCCCGCATCTGCTGAGGATGATGGGGACCGGGGCGCAAGAATTTCCCCAAGCCGGCGGGGTTACGAAAGGCGATTTCAACCCGGAGGGGGAGGGGGGCATATGACCCGGGCGGGGGTCTTTCTCTTCGTGAAGCCCAAGCGGGGTGGGGGGGGGAAGGACCCTGCGCTGGGCTCTCTGAGGCCGCGGTGACGCCGTTTTCCTGCGACGAGGCTGGTGCGGGGACACGCGCGCGCCCACGTCCCGTGCCCCGAAGCCCTGGCAAAGGGGGGGAGAGAGCAGATGCGGGCAAGAACGATTCCCCAAAGCGGCCCCTCCCTCCTTGCCCGATTGCAAAGGTTGACCCAATACAAGCTGCCCTTTCAATTACACACACACACACACACACACACACACACACCAACGCAAATATAAACAAACAAACAAACGCAGACGCACATGAGAAAATCTTCGCCTAAGCTCCCTCCTCATTCTCTCCCCCCCCCCACCCAAATGCACCAGCAGAAATCCCGCCTGGCTGGCTGCTCTTCCCCCGATGCATGGAATGGGGCGCGGGGGGGTTGGGGGGGCAGGCGACCGATAAGAGACCCCCGGTGGGAGCAACCGAGACCGGATCGGTTGGCACAGGCAGCGGCGAAGCGGGAGCCGGGAGAAAGGACCAGGCGCCGGTCAAAAAAGGGGCTGCTACCTCGGAGTAGAGGGAGTGCAGCCAGCTCGAGACCCGCTATTGCTTGGGGGGTGGGCGAAGACAGGGGGAGAGGAAGCCCCAAAGGGGAACCCGGGCTCGGAGGGGGGCTGAAAGAGGGGCTGCAAGAGGGGGGAGGGAAGCAAGAAAACCCCCTTTTGGAGGGGCTTTGGGCAAGATGGGCGCTCAGTCGAGAAGGCGCTGCCGGGGGTGTGTGTGGGGAGGTTGAGACGTCTGCAAACGCCCTCCTACCTCTGAAGTTGCTAGGCTGGGACCCTCGGAAGCGAAGGCGGCCCTTACCTCGCACCAGGATCCGGCGGCAATAATCCGTTTCGCCCGCGGGGGACTGGTTGCCGCTCTCCGAGGCGCACTCTTTGGAAGGGCCGCTGGAAGCCGACGTCCCCGCCGCCAGGTCCCCGAGCTCCCCGCCGCCTCCGCCGCGTCCCTTGGCGCTCCCCTTGTCCCGCGCCCGCTGGAAGGGGCCGCCGGGGTCGGCCAGGAGGTGGGCGCGCCTGTCAGAGCCGCTGCGCCCATCGCTCATGGCGGGCTGGAACATGGGCGCTTTCTCTGCGGAGCCCCTTCTTCTGCCCGCTACTTTGGGTCGCCAACGGGGGAGCGGGAAGCCCAAGGGGGCGGCATGACGCCCGGCCGACCTCGGCCAGTTTTCCCGCTCTGGAGGCTCCGGCTGCCCCTGACCTCGATGGCTGGAAGCGACCCCCAAGTCCCCGGGCGGCGTCTGCCTAGAAGCCTGGGCTGCCTTCAGAAGCCGCGGGAGCCCCGGGGGAGCCTGAAGCGCGGGGGGTCCGAAGGTCTGGCAGAGCCTCGGCCATGGCTTGTCCCCCGGCCGGGTCGGCGGCTCAAACTTCTCCGGTCCGGAGCGCTCCTGCCGCCTCCATCCCCGCGCTGCGCTCCTGCCTGCCGCCCGCCAGCTCCAGCCGTCTCTCTCTGATGAGCGAAGGGCGAGCGCAGCCAGCAAGCCCTGCCTCCCCCGCCCCCGCCCCGCCAGGTTGGACCATCCCCGGCTTCAGGCGACCCCGGCCGAGGCGGGGGAGGGGGCAAGGCGGGCGGGGGCATCTCGGCCACAGCCGCCCCGCCCCCCGCCCCCCCCGCGTTCGGCCCGCCCTCTGAGCGAGCCTCCCCCCTCTGAAGCTGGGGGGAGAGGGAGGGAAGCGAGATGGGGGCGGGCGGGCGGCTATAACCCCCCCCCCCCGCACGTAATTTCCTGCTGGCGGAACCTGCCCGGTTCATTCATTGGCGAACAAAGAACGGCCGGGCGGCTCCCGCCCACCTTCCCCCGAGAGTGTCCGCGGTGGCCTTTGGGCATCCCTCTTGGCCCCCGGGGCTGGCAGACCCCCGAGTCCGTCTCTTGGCCGGCCCAGCGGTCGCCCCCGCCTTGGGGAGAGTTCTTGTACCGCCGCCGTTCACAGGCGCTGCTCCGCCGGGCGGGAAGAACGGACTGGCTTGAGTAGAAACGTTCCCGGGGACCGGTGCGAGATTCAGGGTCCATCAGAGCAGCCCTGACAGAGAGCTTTGGTTGCCCCCTGGCCCTTTTCGGGATGCAGGGTAGAAAGCGCCTCGCGGGGACTGATTTCCTTTCCTTTCCTTTCCCTCCCCTCCTTCCTCTTTCCTCTTTCCTCTTTCCTCATCTTTCCCTTCCTTTCATTCCATCTCCATCCACCCATCCACCCATCGATGCGATGGATGGATGGCAAATGCGAGGCAAAGGGATTGCACAGACTGGCTGCCCGCTAGTAACCCGGGTGGTGGTCCTGGGACGCCTCCCCGGTGTAACCGAGTCCGCCACCCCCACCCCACCCCCCGCCGCCGTCTTGTCCTGCTGAAGCTGCTGCTTGTTCTAACCAGGCCGGTCAACCTGTTTCGAGAGAAAGGGGTAGAGACCCTCATCCACCCGTGACCTTGCGCGGGTTTGCTGGACGAAAGCTTTCGCCTTCAAACTTTGGGGCAGAGAGAGGGGGGCGGGGGAGCCCTGAATCCACCCAGCCGGTTTCCGCGCCTGAAGGAGGACCCGATCCTAAGCCAACACCTTCCCCACTGCCCGGCGGGGCTCCTTGGGCCCAGAGACAGGCGCACCCAGCCGTCCCCCGAGCTGGAAGGGAGAACTAGAACTCGCGTTCTCCCTGCTCCCAGGACTGGTGGGACGAGAACCGCGTTAGTCCCCGAGTGCCAAAAACACGCGGAGGAATCCGAGAGGGGCTTTTCCCGACTCCTTCTAATCAAAGGCAGAAGCACGTAAGAAGAAGAGGCTGTACCCTTCTCCGCCTGGGGAAATGCGGGACCCCTTGGAAGACTCGCCAGAGTTTCAAAACACGGGGTGGGTGGGAGGGGGTGTCGCCCCTTTCCCGACTGACCCCAAAGGCAGAAGCGATCGAGGGCCGCGGCTCACTTCCTCCAATGCGGAGGTTGCCTGGCCTGGTGGGGGACTTAAATTCGGGGAAGGGGCGAGGGGCGGAAGAGAAGAAAGGTTGGGCCTGCAGACACGGGGCTCGGACTTTTGGCAAAAGGGCCTTTCTAGGCGGGGAAGACCCCCACCCACCGAGGGCATTTCCTAACCAGCTGGGGATGGTGTGTGTTTTGTGTGTGGACGCGTCACCCGTTTCTCCCAGGCAGTTCTGCACTAGTTGGGAAGGCCTCCGGCTGTCTCTGGTGCGGAGAAGCCCCGTTCGCCTGGGCCTAGGGCTCCCTCAACCCGTGGGGGATTTTCTCCCCCTTGGCATTCAGTTGCCACCGTTAAGGAAGAGACTTAAGCAATGGGCTGCAAGGCGATCCAAGCGGTCAGTCCTAGAGGAGATCAACCCTGGCTGCTCTTTAGAAGGGCAGACCCTGAAGAGGAAACTCAAATACTTTGGCCACCTAAGGAGAAGGAAGGACTCACTGGAGAAGAAGAGCCTAATGCTGGGAATGATCGAGGGCAAAAGAAGAAGGGGACGGCAGAGAACGAGGTGGCTGGATGGAGTCACTGAAGCAGTCGGCGTGAGCTTAAATGGACTCCGGGGGGATGGTAGAGGACAGGAAGGCCTGGAGGAACGTTGTCCAGGGGGTCTGGGGTTGCAATGGGTCGGACACGACTTCGAGACTAACAACAACAAAAAGGAAAAGAAGGAAAACCAGCACTCCTTCCAGATTTTCCCGTGGAATTTATTTAACGTGTGGCATCTGCGGAGGTCGTGCAATCGCTGGTATACAAAATAAATTTAAATTAAGCATTGTCTCGTGGAATTATTTCGGTCTTAAGGCGGGCTGCTGGTCGAGAGACGCTCTTCAAAAAACGAGAGAAAGAATTAATTCTCCTTCAAATTCTTCCCCAAATTCCTCAGAATTCCAGGTTCCATTTTCCCGATGACTTGTCCGAATCTCTGATAAAACCAACACACACACACACACACACACACACACACACACACACACACACACACTCGCCAAAAAAGAAAAACCTTCTTGCATTTCCAGGATAAGCAAACAAAAAACAAAAAACGAAGGAATTTAGCCAGAAATCAAATTTTATTCTTCAAGAAAAACGCAAAGGCACAAACGAAAGCTTTTGAAAAAGGGTTGAAAAAAAAGCAAAAAAGCAGAGGAACGTAATTTCTTGTGTTTTTAGGGCTTGGTGAAATAAAACCCCCGGAAGAAATGTTTTTATTTAAAATTCTGACCGCTGTTCCTTTGGCGTGCCTGAAAAGTGATGTGTGTTTTTTTTTAAAGAGAGGAATAGAATACAATCCCTTCCTTCAAATGCGACGGGCCCCGTGTGAGGAATTGCTGAAGCCTTAAAGCCGCTTTTTCTGTTTTCTTCTGGAATTCAACCTTCCCTATTTTCCCATTTGGGTTAGTTGCTTCAGGATCTTTTCCCTAAATGCGGAGGGATCCAGAGGGGGAGCGGATTTGCCGGCTGAACTACCGCCGGGATGGGAATCTGCTTGGAGTATCAGCTTTGTAGAAATTATATTCCTGTTTTTCAAAACTCTGAAGGGGATGCGGTATCACCTCCAGGAAAAGGCAAACACACACACACACACACACACACACACACACACACACACACACACACACACACACACACACACACACACACACACCATATACGTTCCTGTTCCTGTTTTGGTTGCTTTTCTGCAATTTAGCAGAGTAATCTTCTGTAAACAACAATACAAAAGTTTCGCCACCCTCTATCTTTCGGACCGGGAGGCTTTCCCCCCCCCCCAAATTTCTTAGTCTAGCCTTCCTTGTGGTCTCCCATCCTTGGAATAACCAAGCCCAGACCACCTTGCCTGTTTGATGGGGGACGGGGTGGGGAACCCCCACGCCCTTAATTTTCCCACAGAAATGCAGGGGGCTCCTCGCGTTGAAAGGGTGGGGTTGTATTTTATTCCCCATTTTTTAAAAAATCACCCAAAGGAGTCCCAAAGGAGCAGCGGTCCGAATTAAAAACAAAACAAAAGATATTTCTTACGGTTTTATTTCGCCAAGCCCATAAAAACAAAAATGCCTTGGTTTTACTTCGACGGTGGTCAGAATGAAGCGGTTGGGAAGAAGGCAAGGCCGGGGCGGCTGGCTTAAGGGTTTCTCTAAACAGAAAGGAATATAAGCGCAATAATAAATTATAAAAATATAATATGTTTTCACTCGCAGAGCTCAGGTCCCTTCCAGCTCTGTTCTGACTCAATTTTGCCCCCGCGAAAAGATCTCCCTGCCAGTCTGCCCTTCCTCCAAGGGGGCCTCGCCCCTATAGGTGGTTAGCGGCGCCAACCAGGGACACCCCAAGCCCAATGCGACCCTCATCCCCCACTAAAGGCTTTTCTTGACCCGGAACCGGCTCGGCCAGGAATGTGCCTAGCAAGGCTCTGGGCCCGGCTTCAAATCCACAACCTCCAGCCGCTTAAGAAGGACGAAAGAGCGACGAAGGCCAAGCGGCGGTGCGGAGAGGCAGCCCAGGCTCTGGGGGTCCCCTGCGTGGCCGGCGGCCTCTGGGCCGGAATTGCGCGGAAGATGGAGGGACGAAGCCTGGAAGAGGCGAAAGCGAGCCAGCAAACAGGGGCCGAAGGGAGCCAGACCCGCCGAGCTTCCCCCGCCGTGGATCGGGCCCTCTAGCAAAGGAGGACGGGCGAAGCGTCCTGCCGCATTTGGGGGCGAGGGGAGAAAAGGATGGGGGGGGGGCTTCCCTGGCAAAGACGGTCGGTCTCCAACCTTCAGAAGGCTCATCACCCGCTACGCATGAAAATAAAAATTATAAAAGGTCAAAAATAATAAAAGGGGCGGCGGGAGGGGAAGAAAATTACGAATCACGACCAATTAATTAGAGTAAAGCTTGCACCGTCCCCTCTAAATGGTTGCAAAGGACGTTTTCTCCCGCCCCGCAAATGCCCAGGCCGGGGCACCCAGCTCCCCCCAAATGCAACCGCCGGGCCCACTGCCCGCTTCCATTCCGCTCCGAGGCGGCCTCCTCCTGCTCTGCCTTCGGCCTCGCTTCGCCCAAGGCCCCGCTTCCGCCGCCGGCTCCTCTACCCGCAACCAGGCCTTTGCGGGCCAGCCCTGCTTCCTGGCCCCCGCCCGGCTCGGAGGTTTAGAGAGGCAGGCGCGGCTCGGAGGTTGGGAAAAGGGAACGATCGTTCCACGGCTGGGGAAGCAGCGGGCGAGAGGCAGAGCGGGGGTGGATCTCCGGCCCGGCTGAAACCACGTCCATCCACCCGCAGAGAGTGTTCCTCGGTTCGCTTTCCGCAAAAGCTTCGCTTGGAGCCGGGATTTCGGTCCCAGAAAAGGAAGAATGGAATAAGAGAGGGAGGAAGGCAGGAACGAAGGAAGCAAGGGAGGGAGGGAGGAAAAGATGAAGGGAGGAAGGGAGGAAGGAAGGAAGGAAGGAAGGAAGGAAGGAAGGAAGGAAGGAAGGAAGGAAGGAAGGAAGAAGATAGCAATGTGGGAAGGAAGGAAAGAAGGAAGGAATGAAAGAAAGAAAGAAGGAAGCAAGGAAAAGATGAAGGTGGGAAGGAGAAGGCAGGCAGGCAGGCGGTTGTATAGGAAGGAAGGAAGGTGGGAAGGAAGGAAGGAAGGAAAGAAGGAAGGAAGGAAGGAAGAAGATAGAAAGGTGGGAAGGAAGGAAAGAAAGAAGAAAGCAAGGAAAAGATGAAGGTGGGAAGGAGAAGGCAGGCAAGCAGGCGGTTGTATAGGAAGGAAGGAAGGTGGGAAGGAAGGAAGGAAGGAAAGAAGGAAGGAAGGAAGGAAGGAAGGAAGGAAGGAAGGAAGAAGATAGAAAGGTGGGAAGGAAGGAAGGAAGGAAGGAAGGAAGGCCAGGGTAGGCAGGCAGGGCAGGCAGCGTGTTTGCCTCCCTTTCATCGGCGCCTTCGCGAGAAACAGCCGCCTCCGGTCTCCGGCTCGGGAGTTGGGTGTGTGTGTGTGGTCCGTGGCTCTGCGGCTGACGACGGAGGAAGGCCTCGGGGTAGCTAGCCCCCCTCCCCAGCCAGGGATCGAGGCAGGCCTGGATGAAATGGACACGCAATTCGGCTGTTACCCCGCCGGAACTTGTAATGGAAACCTGGGAGGAATCCCACCCACCTCCATCCCGTTTTCTTCCAGGGAACCCTTCAGTGACTGGGAGGAGCTCTCCCCGTGGCCTCCTTTTCAAAGTAAACCCGCTGAGGCCCTCCAACCGCTTTTCACGTCCGGCTCCTTTTCACCCCCGTTGCTCTCTCTTGCTCCAGTCGGTCAATTTCCCCCCTAAAATACGATTTCCAGACGCTCCCCGGCCCTTCTCGGCGTAGATCTTTGATTTTTCCTCTTCCTGCCCAAATTTAGACGTTTTCATTGACTCTTCGCGAAATTCAGGCTGCTGGCCCAGAATGCCGAGGGAAGGAGCGCGCTTCTCCGCTGTGCCGGAGGCACGGGACTTAACTTCCCATAATCCCCTACCCCACACCTGTAAGGTCACCGGGTGGAGGAAAGATGAAGAGAATCCACGGGGGCGAAGAGGTCAGTTCACACGTTCGCCGGGATGTTAATTCACGCGGGAACGGATGGACCTCCTGGCTAAGGAGCCGAACCTCGGTTTCCCCTTCCAGGTGGCCGGGCCGCCCCAAGAGCGAAGTTTCTGGGGGCTCCAAGCAAAGAGGCCAGCGACCTTCCCAGGCGCAGGACCCCCGGGAGGAGGGCCCCCTAAAAGTATTAAGGCCTGGACGCTGGAGCAGAAGCAGCCCCGGGCCTCGCTCCTTCCCGAGGCCGCAAGGAAGCTGCGCCCAGGCCAAAAGGCAGGAAGGGGCCCGGTGGAAGGGACGCCGCTCGGCCCCTCCGCTGCTCCAGCCTTCCTCTTGCCTCGGCTTCCTAGACCTCCTACCACGGAACAAACTTTTACCCCGGAGGAACTCGCATCCCCTTTCCTTCCGTTCCGACCGACTAAACCTATCGATGCGGTCGGTTGGATCGGCCTTGGGCTGCTCTGCGTCCGCAGGATGATGGATTTTGTTGTCCTCCCTCTCCGTCCGCGCCTTCTCGCAGGCCGCCGGCTCTCCGAAATGACCTTGGCTTTCTCGAAGGAGGCTGCGGCTCCCCCGGCACGGGACCCCCTCCCACTCCCCGGACGCCTCTTTGATGCTTCCACTTTCTATTCACACGAACGGGTCCGACTCCCGAAAGCATCCGGGAGCCGTTCTTAAACCTGGACATAAAGGAAAAGGGGGGGGGAGCAGAAAACCCCAAACCCTTCACTCACCCGGAGGCAAAAATAAGGTGGTGGGCGAGGGGAGAACAGAAACGAACATTCACACGAATAAATAGTCGCTGGGACAGGGCTTTTTTAAATCCCAGGAAAAATCAAAATAAAACCGATATGTATGAATTAGAATAATAAGGAATGGGGAGACGGGAGATAGGAGATATTTTGTCAAGAACAGCGGCCCTTCTTCCTCCCTCCCTCCCTCCCTCCCTCTCTCTTTCTTTTCTTTTCTTTTCTTTTCTTTTCTTTTCTTTTCTTTTCTTTTCTTTTCTTTTCTTTCTTTCTTTCTTTTCTTCCTTCCTTCCTTCCTTCAAAAGAAAGAAAAGAAGGAAGGAAGGAAGGAAGGAAGGAAAAAAGGAAGGAAGGAAGGAAGGAAACTTTCTTTCTTTCTTTATCTCTCTCCCCTTTCTTCTCTCTCTCTCTCCTCTCCTCTCTCTTACTCTCTCTCCCTCCCTCCCTCCCTCCCCCCCCCTCTCTCTCCCACTTTTCACATTGGAATAACTTCCTCTAGAAACATACAATATAAACAACGTGCGTATTTATAGAAACGTACACCGGTTGCCTATATCTTGAATTTCTGGCGGAAATTAAAAGCGGAGCTCCTGAGCGTATTCCGATTGTCGGCTATCAGATCGAAGGGACTATTATCCGAAGAGCACCTAATACTGAAATCCCGGGCCTTGATGGTGGATCCGGAGCGGAACCGCTTCGTTCCTGGGTGCCTGAGAACGTTTTGTGCCTGATATTGCGACACGATCCTGACCCGCCTGGAAATTCCTCATTTTAACTCCAGCTTCATAAATTTGGGTTTCTGTCCAACCTTCCTCTTCGAATTTTCTCCTTCGGATGGTGGGCCTCCTGATTATTGCGCGGCTGCTCTGAAAACGAATTCCTCGCTGGAGAGAGTCCTTAACGGATCCTGTGGCTAAGAGCACCCCACTTTCTGTCGGGCTGTCCTGGGGATGATGGGAGGTGTAGTCCGGGCGGAGTGATGGCCTGGGATGTTCCGCTGGCCTTGGACAACCAGCAAAGCTATTTTTTTAAGTGAGGGAAGTCCGAAGGAGGGTCGAGCGACCCTTCTAAAAGACCACTGAACTCATTGAAAAAGAGACACAGGGTGGCCGCATCCCACGACTCGTATATTTATTTAAAACATTTACCATCGCCGCCCAGAGTTGGTTGAAAGGTGGGCGGCTGTACAAATCTTTTAAATAAATAAATATTGCGGTATATTCTGGGTGTAAAAGTCCACTATCTGGATGGGGTCCCTGTTTCCTCCGCGCCTAAACACACAAGCACGTAGCGCGCGCACTGGGAACTGCGCCCGATCCCAAACCCGGCGTCCTGTCCGCCTTTTGGAGGACTGTTCTGTCAACTGCAAAATTTAACAAACAAAAGCAAAGAAATGGGAAGAAAGATAATCCTCCCTGGCAGCTCAAGTCTACCCGCAAAGCCTCCGCTGTAAGGTGTAACGTGCAAGGGAGCCAGTGTTCTCGGGGGTGGGGGGGGGAAGGTCCGCATTCAGAAGACGCCATAAACACCCGAATGCCGCGTAAACGACGCCAATCGCGCAATTCTTTCACTCACCCTCCCTGAGGACAGATAAGATGTGTCCACCCAGCCAGATCCAACGGGAGACGAATCGGATTACAGTAGAACGAGATTGTCTTAAAGAAAGAAAGAAAGAAAGAAAGAAAGAAAGAAAGAAAGAAAGAAAGAAGGAAGGAAGGAAGGAAGGAAGGAAGGAAGGAAGGAAGGAAGAAAGAAAGAAAGAAAGAAAGAAAGAAAGAAAGAAAGAAAGAAAGAAAGAAAGAAAGAAAGAAAGAAAGAAAGAAAGAAAGAAAACACTAACAGGGTTTTAATAATAACCAAAGGCTCCTTGGGGCTCTCTGAGCTTGCTTGTTTCTTGCAGACGTTTCATTGCCCAACTAGGTAACATCATCAGTGCTAGAAGGGAGGGGGAGGAGGAGGAGGAGGAGGAGGAGAACTACTATGGGGTCCTTGGGCTGAGAGGCTCCAAGGAGATCTTGGCTTGTGGAGAGGGGATGGGCATTTCCTGGGACAGGACCAGAATAACAGAGTTGGAAGGGACCTTGGAGGTCCTCTAGTCCAACCCCTGCTCAAACAGGAGACCCTATACCACCCCAGACAAATGCCTGTCCAATCTTTTCTTAAAAACCTTCAGTGTCGAAGCACCCACAACTTCTGGTGGCAAGTCGTTCCATTGATTTTTTTTTCTCACTGTCAGGAATCTTCTCCTTAATTCCAGGTTGCTTTTCTCCTTGATTAGAATAGAATAGAATAGAATTCTTTATTGGCCAAGTGTGATTGGACACACAAGGAATTTCTCTTTGGTGCATATGCTCTCAGTGTACATAAAAGAAAGGATACATTTGTCAAGAATCATGAGGTACAACACCTAATGAAGGTCATAGTGTTGTACCTCATGATTCTTGACAAATGTATCTTTTCTTTTATGTGCTTTGGAGAATAGGTTGACTCCCTCTTCTTTGTGGCAGCCCCTCAAATATTAGAAGACTGCTATCGTGTCAGCCGGAGTCCTTCTTTCCATTAAACTTGACACACTCAGTTCTTGCAACTTGGCTGGGGATTTCTTGGGTGTTGAAGTCCTCAAGTCTCAAAGTTGCCAAGGTTGGACATCCCTGACTGGAATCCTAATACCAGGTGCATAATATACCTTATCCTGGCACAATTCCTACAGAATCCGGGAAGCTGGAATCCAATCTGAAGGTTGAGAAATGAATGAATGAATGAATGAATGAATGAGCTGGAAGGGACCTTGGAGGTCTTCTAGTCCAGCCCCCTGTTCAAGCAGGAGAACACATACCATTTCAGACAAGTGAGTGTCTAAACTCTTTTTCCTTATGCGAAATCTAATACGGATCTCTGCAACACATAGGCACGTTGTGGGTGTGATTCCCGGCCAAAGAAACACATCATTTGACACCAGTTTGTATCAGATACCTGGTGGAGCTCACACCCAGCCCAAGGAACTTCAAAGCCCATCCTTCCCCAAGTTACAGTGCCTGTCTGTTCTCTGACAGTTTGAGGAATTATGGGAGCTGTAGTTCAACAGTTCGGGGACCAACGGCGCCACCTGCCTGTGATTGTGAGGTTTCCTTCTCAGGCTGCCCTATCATCTCGGTTCTTAAGTTTTAATCTTTTAATTCTAGTTTTGTTTTGGGGTTGTTGTTGTTTTTAGCATCTTTTAACTTTTTATTATATTGTAAACCACTCAGAGTCGCTGTATTAGTGGGATGGGTGGCATAGAAATATAATAAATAAATAATAATAAATATTAGCCAGGAATGGCAGAGGAAAATCTATAGTAATCTACAGTAATTTTCAAGAGGAAGACTGTGACTTATTTCTAATGTTGATTTTATGTCTGTGGGTTCCAAGCAGCCCCATTTCCAAAAATCCTGAAGCTTGCAACTGAACTGTTTGGATGGCTCTCTTTTACCCTTTGAATTATTTATTACACCCCAAAGGTGCTTTTTTCCTACCCAAGAGGCACCTGGACTTTCTGGTTTTTCTTTGAAGACGTTTCGCTTCTCATCCAGGAAGCTTCTTCAGCTCTGACTGGAGGGTGGGGAAGGGAAGGAAAAGCTCCTTTGGGACCAGCGTGACCTGAATGATTGGGACGCTCCATATAGACAAGAACGTGGAGGCTGTGAATGGGGTTCCCCTGGCCTGGGGGATCCCCTCGAATTGTCAGGAAAAGAGTGACAAAAGATAGTTGATGAAACATCTCTGTTATTTATTTATTTGCTTGTTTCTCTGTATCCTGCCTTTATTATTTTTACAGATAAGGCAGTGAACATCATCAACACATCTTCCTCCTCCTATTCCCCCCCCCCAATAACAACCCTGTTAGATGGGTTGGGCTGAGAGAAAGAGGGGGGGGGACTGGCCCATTCACCCAGCCAGCTTTCATGCCTAAGGCAGAACTAGAACTCATAATCTCCTGGTGACTGGCCTAAAGTCACCCAGCTGGCTTTCCTGGCTAAGATGGCACTACAACTCACAGTCTCCGAATTTCTGGCCTGGTGCTTCAACGCTGGACCAAACTGGCTCTCATAAAAAAAAAACAACAGAAAAATGGTGGGATTTGATGTGAAGATTTTGCATGGATGAAAACTGTTGTGTTTGGCCAACACTGTTGTGCTGAAGAGGGAGGCGAAGAGAGTCTTTGGACAAGGATGGACTCAAGGCTTGAAAGGTCTTCAGACAGAGAGAACTTCTCCCCTCC
The DNA here is from genome assembly GCA_023053685.1 of Diadophis punctatus similis. Classification (NCBI taxonomy): domain Eukaryota; kingdom Metazoa; phylum Chordata; class Lepidosauria; order Squamata; family Dipsadidae; genus Diadophis; species Diadophis punctatus. The sequence goes on along the minus strand of JALIGW010000006.1, from coordinate 72,317,596 downwards.
CCACCCCCCATCCTTGTCCAGCCTGATCAGCCCAGGTTTGGCCCGCTTGTGCACCCATCTGGAGATCCTCTTGGCATGTTCACAAGGTGCTTGTACAACTGGACTCAGACACAGCCTCTTTCGGGACCGTGCCAGCCTTCCAGAGTAGCCTTCTATAGGAGAAGCAGAACCGTCCGGCAGGAGGAGTATCTGGGCTCGCTCCATTCAGCTGTGGAAAGACCAAGGAAGCCGGTCAGAAGGAGAACATCACAGGATCTACTCCAGCCAGAGAAAGCTTTTCTGACACTGGGAGAGGGAGCTGAGCCGTTGTACCTCTGTATGAATGACTGCTCTGGCCTTAGAATAGAACAGAGCTGGGAGGGACATGGGAGGCCTTTTAGTCCAACCCCCTGCTAGAACAGGAGACCTCATGAGCCCTGGTGGTGCAGCGGTTAGAATGCACTAGTATTGCAGGCTATTTCTGCTGACTGCCTGCAATTTGGCAGTTCGATTCTCACCAGGCTCAAGGTTGACTCAGCCTTCCATCCTTCCGAGGTGGGTCAAATGAGGACCCAGATTGTTGGGGGCAAGAGGCTGACTTTGTAAACCGCTTAGAGAAGGCTGTAAAGGCACTGTGAAGCAGTATATAAATCTAAGCGCTATTGTCCCAAAGGTGCTTTTCCAAAAGGCAACTGGACTTTCTGGTTTTTTTCTTTTGAAGACGTTTCGCTTCTCATCGAAGAAGCTTCTTCAGCTCTGACAGGATGGTGGGGAATGGAAGGATTCTGCAAGGAATATAAATCCTTCCATTCCTCACTATCCTGTCAGAGCTGAAGAAGCTTCTTGGATGAGAAGTGAAACGTCTTCAAAAGAAAAAAACCAGAAAGTCCAGTTGCCTCCTGAAAAAGCCCCTTTGGGACAACCTGGATGGACGGAGAATCTCTAAGTGCTATTGCTACCTGTATAGGACAAATGGTTGTCCAGCCTCTTCTTAAAAGCCTCCAGTGATGAAGCACCCACAGCTTCGGGTGGCAAGCTGTTCCACTGGTTAATTGTCCTCACCGTCAGGAAGTTTCTCCTTAAATCCAGGTTGCTTCTCTCCTTGATTGGTTTCCATCCATTGTTTCTTCTCCTGCCCTCTTATTTGAAGTGCCTGTTGCTGTTCTCCCCCCTCCCCCTTTTTAGGTAGCCTGAGACAAGATAGAGGTGGAGGGAGCAGAAGAGAATTTCCTAGAATCTTAGCTCATTCCCATTCAGAATGATTCATGCGGACGCAAGGAGGGATGGGCACGTCCCAAACTGGGTCAATTGGACACATTTTGGGGTGCATTTTGGAGGGTGGAGCTCGCGTTTCAGCATCAGTTTAGAACAAGACTAAGAAGGAATGGAAAAGACAGCCTCACTCCGGATCACGAAAGTTCCTGGAATACTTGGGGGGGAAAACACCTGAGGGCAGGACAAGAAGCTACGGATGGAAACTAATCAAGGAGAGAAGCAACCTGGAACTAAGGAGAAACTTCCTGACAGTAAGAACAATTAACCAGTGAAACGGCTTGCCTCCAGAAGTTGTGGGTCCTCCAACACTGGAGGCTTTTAAGAAGAGACTGGACAGCCATTTGTCCAGAATGGTAAAAGATTCTCCTGCTAGAACAGGGGGGTGGACTAGAAGACCTCCAAGGTCTCTTCCAACTATGTTATTCTGTTTATCACTCTAACTGGGTGTTCTACAAGTTCTGAGCCAGTCAATAGAGAGAAGGGGGCTCTGTGAGCTTTGATTGCACCACATTGGCCACCTCTTGACCTCTGGATACCCCTGGAAGCTGGCTCTGGGAAGACAGCTGTTGGCCCTTTGGGATCTGTTGATGGAGAGCCCCCCCCCCAGTTTCAAGTCCAGAGGTGCCCTTCCCAGCCTGCAATCTGAAATGTATCTGGATGCCCTGTCCTTCAAGGCTTTGGTTTTTCTGACCTTTTGTGGATCTCTGAGAATTTGAACCAGCAGATCCTCAGATTCAGAGGCAACGTGATATCTGGGACAACTTCTCTCCAGAAGTTGTAAATGCTCCAACACTGGAAGTTATAAAGAAGAGATTGGACAACCATTTCTCCAGAATAGTGCAGGGTCTTCTGCTTGAGCAGGGGGTTGGACTAGATGACCTACAAGGTCCCTTCCAACTTTTCTATTTTCTATTTTCTATTTTCTATTCTATTTTCTATTTTATTTTCTATTTTCCATTTTCTATTCCATTCCATTCCCTGGTTCTGAATATCCAGGGACTTCTAGCTGGCTTAAGGCAACTGCTTATGGATGGATGCATGGATGGATTTTAGACCATCCAGTTCCTACTTTGGGTGCCTTGTATTCTTACGTTCTCCTGCCCAAACAAGCTTTCCAAGGAGGCTGTGTTTTGCTGGGTCAAGATTCCCAGGTCTAAACAGTGACCTTGGGTGCCTAACATCTCCCCACCCCTCTGGTGTTGGATCAGACCTTCTGAAATCCATGTCTGGATAGGTTAGGAGAAATTAAATGGTCAGACTCTATAAAGCTTGGCCAACTTTCTTCTGAATGGCCTTCTTCTCTCTTTGAAGCCCAGTTGCCTCCAACTTTGTTGCTTCTACACGGAGAAGAAACTATTTCCATTGGTCATGAAGTTCTTCCAGATCCAAGCGGTAAGCAGGATTTCTCCCCAGCGGTTGAGACAGACCTGAATGGCTTCTTCTCTGGTTCCATCCTGCTGCACTTCTTCCTTGTTGCTCTTCCCTTTTGTCCACGTGATCCACTTTTGACATATCCTGCAAAAGATTATCGGTGGGATTGTAACGTCGGATATCACCACCTAGGTTCCAACTCGGATGGTTTCATCCTGCTAGAATGGTAGAGCCCTAAGGATGGATCAGGCCACCAGATCAGCTAATGCAGGGGTCTCCCAAACCTGGCCGCTTTAAGACTTGTGGACTTCAATTCCCAGAATTCCCCAGCCAGCATGCTACTTAGATTTTAAAAGAGAATATTTGTAGCTCAGGGTTGACTGTGGGAGGAGGAGGAGGAGGAGGAGGAAAAAATTCTGGAGACCCGCGCCCTAGAAGGACTTTTCATAAATCCATGGACCATAGCATGCCAACTGGTCGTAATTCGAGGACTACCTCTATGGGTGTAGCTAACCTGACTGTCGGCCTAAAGGAGAGCTTGGGAGGGACCCTCCCCCACCCAATGCTGGACTTTTCAATGCCCCCCCCCCCCGGGCACGAGTCTCACCAGGAACCATTTCCATGAACTCCATAGACCAGGCCGGCCAGAACAGCTATGCAGACCAAGGCAAGGGCTATCCAAGCCAAAATCTTGAAGGTGGTCAGTTCAGAGAGCACTGCAGGAAAACGGAGGAGAGAGAGAGAGAGAGAGAGAGAGAGAGAGAGAGAGAGAGAGAGAGAGAGGAGAGAGAGAGAGGAGAGAGAGAGAGAGGAGAGAGAGAGAGAGAGAGAGAGAGAGAGAGAGAGAGAGGAGAGGAGAGAGAGAGAGAGAGAGAGAGATATGGGGGTCTTTAATGGAATAACAAAGTTTGAAGGGACCTTGGAGGTCTTCTAGTCCAACCCCCCACTAAGGCAGGAAACCCTCTACCATTTCAGACAAATGGCTGGCCCATCTCTTCGTAAAACCTCCAGTGATGGAGCACCTACAACTTCTGGTGGCAAGTCGTTCCACTGGTTAATTGTTCTAACCACCAGGAAATTTCTCCTTAGTTCTAGGTTGCTTCTCTCCTTGTTCAGTTTCCACCCATTGCTTCTTGTCCTGCCTTCAGGTGCTTTGGAGAATAGCTTGACTCCCTCTTCTTTGTGGCAACCCCTGAGATATTGGAAGACTGCTATCATGTCACCCCAGTCCTTCTTTTCATTAGACCAGACATACCCAGTTCCTGCAACCGTTCTTCATATGTTTTAGCCTCCAGGCCCCTAATCCTCTTTGTTGCTCTTCTCTGCACTCTTTCCAGAGTCTCAACGTCTTTCTTAAGCTCTTCTAAGCCAACGGTTGTTTGGGACAATTTCCTACTGGAGTGGATCCACTTCCAGGATGATTCAAGGCCTGGAAGGATCTTGCTGCCTTCAGAGGTTTTGGGGAAGGCAGAATTCCTGGTGGTCTCCTCCTCGCTTTAGGGAGAGAGTTGAAGAACCTGTGATCTTCACATGTTCTTATATTACAACTCCCAACATCCTTCATTCTTGGCCAACTGATGGAGATGCTGGACTTGTGGTTCAAGGACCACAGGCTCCTTCCTTCTGGTCCTATATTTCTCACGCACAGGTCCTCGAATTACAACTAAAAGAGAGACCAACATTTCTGTTGCTAAACAAGACAGTTGTTAAGTGAATTTGGTCCCATTTTATGACCTTCCTTGCCACAGCCGTTAAGTTAGTACCGTAATAACACGGTTGTTCAGTGAATCTGGCTTCCCTGTTGACCTTGCTTGTCCGAAGGTCGCAAAAGGGGATCAAATGAACCCCGGGATGCTGCAACCGTCATAAATCTGAACCACTTGTCAAGCCTCCAAATTTTCATCACATGACCACAGGCTCTTAAGTCGCTTTTTGCAGTACTGTTGTAACTTTGAATGGTCACTAAACGAATGGTTGTAAGTTGAGGACCCACCTGTGTTCTTACAGATTCATCAGCTCAACCGGAATGACCTAACTAGCGATTCTAGAAGTTGAAATCTAGCTTCACCAAAGGTTGCAAGTTGGAGAAGACCAACCCACCATACATCTCCAGCTCTATCTCCACCTTCTCTCTCCAGGGAGTCTACTTACGTCCTGCACTGAAGGCAATGCTGTTGGTTGCGTTGCCAAAGGTGTTGTTAGCGTGACACACAAAATCTCCTGAATCTTTTCCTGTGATGTCATGAATCTCCAGCCTCAGGCTGTTATGAGAGTAGAAGGTGTGGAAATGCTGACCAGGTGATGAGAAGCTTTTGGTGACAAGTTGACCTTCTTTGTACACAGCCAGCCTGGAAGGTGGGTAGCTCTCCACTTGGCAGGTGATGATAGCCAACTTTCCTTTCTGAATGTCCAGATAAGTGTTCAAGGAGGGGCGTTCAGGTGCATCTACATTAACCAGAACAACAGAACTTCCTTGATCAACAGCCGGACCAATCGGCCATCAACAGGCACAGAGAGATAAACAACATTTACACACCATTCGAATGAGAAGAACCAAAAAGCTAAAGGACCACAACACTTCCCCTCCTCTCTGCAAACCCACTCCCTTCTACCCTGTTTCCCCCCAAATAAGACATCCCCTGATAATAAGCCCAATCAGGCTTTTGAGTGCATGGCAATAAGGCCAAGCGCTTATTTCAGGGTTCAAAAAAATATAAGACAGGGTCTTATTTTCGGGGAAACATGGTAAATACCGAAGCACAGGAATACATTGAAACATTATTCTTTATAAAGAAAGCAAATGTCCTTTAATCCTCATTGTGAAAGAGAACCAGAAGAAAACACTATAAAGCTAGTTACTCTCCTCTCCTCTGCAAACCCCCTCCCTTCTAGCCCTGATGATGTTACCGAGTTGGGTAATGAAACATCTGCATGAAAACAAACAAACTCAGAGAGCACCAAGGACTCCACAGTTCTCCTCCTCCTCCTCCTCCCCCCACTCCCCTTCTCATCTTCCTCCTCTGCAAACCCCCCTCCCTTAGCTCTCATGATGTTACCTGGCTGGGTAATGAAACATCTGCACGAAAACAAACAAACTCAGAGAGCACCAAGGACTCCACGCGACACATCCTCTCCTGGCCTTGGGTCTATGCAGCAGATTAGCCATCTGCCTGCTGGGGCTGCTCCTTGTATGGCCGCCGCTGAGCCGAAATTGCCCACCATGTTCTCGAGCCACAATACTCACACTGCACCCTCAGCTGGACAAAGTCCGAGGTCAGTCTGCCTGTCCTTCCGGTTGCCTGGCAGTGGTAGGACCCGGTATCATCCCTGGTCACTGGGCTGAAGAGGAGGGACCGATCGGGGCTATCCCAAAGCCATTGGCTGTTCTTGTACCAGGTGTAGTTCATGGGCTCCACCACCTGGCTGGCAATCTCACAGGTTAGGTTGGCCAGCGCACCTTCCTGAACATCTGGCGATGGGTCGACGGTGATTCTCGCACCTGACGGGGTAAAGAACAAACGAGGAATGCAAAGAGCCCGATCCCTTTGCTGACTCACTTTCTCTGCCTCCTCCTCCTCCCCTGTTCCTTTAAGAACTCCTTGAAGGGTTTAAGCTGGGCTAATGTTAACCTGGGTTAGTTTGGGGCTTGTTTAGGGTGTGTTGCAACGCAGCTCATTTGGCAAAATCTTCAGCCAGCCTGTTCTTTAAATCAGAAACTGGATTAAACATCTTGTGTGAATGCTGCCACGTTGTACATGGGAACCGGGTTTAGTTTGCTGAAATGGTTTCCCACTGAAAGTCAACCATATACAGTAAATGGAATGAATGAATGAAGATGAATGAATGAATGAATGAATGAATGAATGAATGAATGAATGAATGAATGAATGAATGAATGAATTACCCACTAGGAATATTGCATCCAGTTTTAGTTCACCATGATATAAAAAAGATGTGGAGGCTCTAAAAGAGTGCAGAGAAGAGCAACAAAGATGATTAGGAGGCTAAAACTAAAACATACAAAGAATGGTTGCAGGAACTGGGTGTGTCTTGTTTAATGAAAAGAAGGACCATGTGTGTGTGAAATGATAGCAGTCTTCCAATACTTGAGGGGTTGCCACCAAGAAGATGGGGGGGGGGTTTAACTTATTTACCAGAAGGCAGAACAAGAAGCAATGGGTGGAAACTAATCAAGGAGAGAAGCAACCTAGAACTAAGAAGGAATTTCCTGACAGTGAGGACAAATGATCAGTGGAACAGCTTCCCTTCAGAAGTTGTGGGTGCTCCATCACTGGAGGCTTTTAAGAAAAGATTGGACAACAATTTGTCTGAAATCATATGGTGTCTCCTGCTTCAACAGAAGATTGGACAAGGTCCCTTCCAACTCTGATGATGATGATGATGATGATGATGATGATCAATAGGAAGAAGAAGAAGGAGGAGGAGGAGGAGAAGGAGAAGGAGAAGAAGAAGAAGAAGAAGAAGAAGAAGAAGAAGAAGAAGAAGAAGAAGAAGAAGAAGAAGAAGAAGAAGAAGAAGAAGAAGAAGAAGAAGAAGAAACAACAGGAAGAGTGAGGAGGAAAAGATCAAAGGAAAGGAGGAGAGAGAAAGAAAGAAAGAAAGAAAGGAGGAGGAAAAGATGGAGGAGATGGAGGAGGAGGAGGAGGAGGAGGAAGATGAGAAGGAGAAGACTGCATCTGTAGAAGATCTTAGCCTACAACTCCCATCATCCTGAGCCATCTAACATACTGGCTCAGAGTAGAAAGAGGAAGGGAGGAGAAGGAGAAGGACTCACTCGGCACCCTGAAGTGGACGGATGCTGCAGAGGCCCCGTAGGCGTTCTTAGCTAGACATCGGTATTGTCCTTCATCTTCCCAAAGGACCTTCGTGATCTCCACTTTCAGGACGTTGTGAGAGGCGTGAACGATGTACCGTTGAGCGGGCAAATTCCCCGAGGCCCTGCTGGAAGCCGCCACCATCACGTTTCCTCGGTGGAGCGTCAGCTCAGAGGGCGGGTAGCTCTCCACGGCGCACTGCAGGAGGGCCCGGTTGCCGGAGGGGCTTTCCAGGAAGGAGGTGAGGGTGACCTTCTTGGGCTCGTCTGCGGAGAAGACCAGGCGCAGAACGTCAACCATAAAAGGAGACCCTGCTCCTGGAACAGGTGGGGGCCGCCGGTTGCACACGGGGATCCCGTACAGGCGGTCCTCGACTTACAATGGTTCATTGAGGGACCGTTCAAAGTTACAACGGCTGTGAAAAAAGAGACTGCGGACCCTTTTTCACACTTAGGACCGTTGCAGCATTTCCCCGTGGTCACATGATCAAAATTTGGATGATTAGCAACTCCTCCTCCTCCTTGTCTATCTTTTCCTATCTCTTTCTCTTTCTCCCTCTCCTCCTTCTCCTTTCTCCTCCTTGTCTATCTTCTTTCTTTTTCTCTTCTTTCTTTTTCTTTCTTCTTCTCCTCCTTCTATCTTCTCCTTTCTCCTCCCCCTCCTAATCCCTTTCTCTTTCCCTTTCTTTCTCCTCCTCCTCATGTATCATCTTCTTTCTCCTTCCACCTTCCTCCTTTCTTTCTTTCTTTCTTTCTTTCTTTCTTTCTTTCTTTTCTTTCTTTCTTTCTTTCTTTCTTTCTCCTCCTCCTCATCTATCATCTTCTTTCTCCTTCCTCCCTCCTCCCTCCTCCTTCCTCCTTCCTTCTTCCTCCTGTTTCTTTCTTTCTTTCTTTCTTTCTTTCTTTCTTTCTTTCTTTCTTTCTTTCTTTCTTTCTTTCTTTCTTCTTTCTTTCTTTCTTTCTTTCTCTCTCTCTCTTTCTCTTCCTCCTATTTCTAGCTTCTCCATTCTCCTTTCTCCTCCTCCTCCCTACTCACTCAGGGTATATCCATGATTTCACAATCCCACCTTCCCCAGTCAGTAGTTCTCATCAGGAGCAAGGACAACCATTCGTTGGAAACCAGAATGCTGAGGACAGACTGCTATGGGTCTGATAGGATGTGGGGTCCGGAGAGACGGACAGACAGACAGACAGAGAGGAAGTTCTGTCCTCCACACCAAAGCCGGAAGATACTCACAGTGCACGTAGAGAGCGACGGGTGGAGAGGTCCTGATGCCCCTTTCGTCTTGAGCCTGGCAAGAGTAGGATCCCATGTCCTGGGGAGTGACAGCTCGGAGCAGGAAGGAGGTGGCCGGACCTTCTCCCAACCATCGGGCATCCTTGTACCAGGTGTAGAGGGCTGACGGTTGAAAGTTGGCATCTTCACAGATCAGAGAGACACGCTGCCCTTCGTGCACATCTGGCACAGGCTCAATCACCAGCCTTATAGCTATCCGGGGAGAAGAGGAGTGAAAATGGATGGAGGGCAGAAGTTCTCCAACCTCCGTTCCCTCATGCTAAGAGAAGAGCAACCAGGAGGATTAGGGGACTGGAGGCTAAAACATACGAAGAACGGTTGCAGGAACTGGGCATGGCCAATCTAACGAAGAAAAGGACCAGAGGAGACAGGATAAGCAGCCTTCCAATATTTGAGGGGCTGCCACAGAGAGGAGGGGGTCAAGCTATTCTCCAAAGCACCCAAAGGCCAAACAAGGAACAATGGATGGAAACTGATCAAGGAGAGACTCAACCTGGAAATAAGGAGGAATTTTCTGACAGTGAGAACAATCAACCGATGGAACAGAAGTTGCCTTCAGAAGTTGTGGGAGCTCCATCACTGGAGGCTTTCAAGAACTGGACTGCCCTCGGTCAGAAATGGTGCAGGGTCTCCTGCTTGGGCAGGGGGTTGGACTAGATGACCTACAAGGTCCCTTCCAACTCTGCTAATCTGTCTGTCTGATGGAATAACTTATAACTTAAGTCAATGGTGCTACAGGTGTTATGTCTACCTTATATGCAGCTCTATCATTCTTCTCTAATTTGTAGCTGTTTCCTGTATCACATTGCCATTCTAGGATTCATCTCTTATTGTTGCCGTGATGCATTTCCTGTCCCTGTTGTAAATTACTCACTCTCTAGTAAGAGGGTTTCTGCAAAGTGATGGCTTGTAGTGTGCTTACTTACTCTCCATGAAACAAACGGATTGAGTGAGCATCCTCAGTCATCGCCCCCAAATTGCCTTCTTTCTACTCTTTGGACGCTTCACCAACCTATCACGCATCCTGCAGGGCAGGGGTCTCCAACCTTGGTAACCTTAAGACTTGTGGACTAAAGTTGCCAAGGTTGGAGACCCCTGCTACAGAGGACCTCTTTAGAGGAGGACACCAATGTGAAGAAGGACAAGGGAGGGCAGCCACATAGGGAGATGAGATCCATCATGCCAGCCCCTTCTCTGGGAAAAAGTAGACCACACCTTTTTCTGACTAAGCCAAGGGGATCCTCAGCAAGGGGGTCAGAGTAGCAAGGTGGCGCAGAGGAGCCGAGGTGGCGCAGTGGTTAAAAGCAGCACTGCAACCTATTTCAGCGACTGCTAGTTCAGCAGTTCAGCTGTTCAAATCTCACTGGCTCAAGGTTGACTCAGCCTTCCATCCTTCCGAGGTGGGTAAAATGAGGACCCAGATTGTTGGGGGCAAGAGGCTGAACTCTGTAAACCACTTAGAGAGGGCTGTAAAGCACTATGAAGCGGTATATAAGTCTAAGTGCTATAAGTGCTATTGCTAAACTCGATTTCATTGAGGGCCGCATCAGGGTTGTGTTTGACCTTGGAGGGCCACGGGGGGGGGGGGCTGTGGGGCGTGGCCATGGTGGGTGTTTGACACAAGCTCAAGTTGCATTCCCCCCCCTTTGCATTCAAAACAGCTGTGCCAGACAAAGGGAAATTTACTTTCTGGCACAAATCGTCTCAATTCCATCATGTAGAGATTAAAGACACGTAGAGTCCCCAGCTGCTATGGGGCTTGATTCTTTTATATAGGAGCAGAGCATAAATGAACTGACAATTTCTCCAGATGTCTCTAAAAACTGTCTGTCTAACAGTCTATCAATCTTTGTTACTACCTCTGACACAGCCCTAGAGGAGGACTTAACATTAGTAATAATTTTACAAAACTGATATACCACCCAATTCTCAATGACCCCAGGTGGTTCACAGCAATCAAAACATTTACAATTAAATCAAATTGTAAAAAGATTAAAACAAAAGGTGGCAAACTCAGTGATACGAGGGGGCTCACCTCTCTCTCCTCAAAGACCTGGGTGAAGAGCCAGATGTTTTGGGGTCTTCTGAACAACAACCACCCAGATCTTGGAGGGTACCTGGTTCTGGTTGGCAGATGCTGCTAAAGAGAAGGTGAAGAAGGCGCTGCCTCCTGCAAGACTTAGCCTGCTGCCTGCAGGGCCGGCCTGGAATTTTTTTTTAAATAACAGAGTTGGAAGGGACCTTGGAGGTCTTCTAGTCCAACCCCCTGCTTAGGCAGGAAACCCTACACCACTTCAGACAAATGGTTATCCAACATCTTCTTAAAAACTTCCAGTGTTGGAGCATTCACAACTTCTGGAGGCAGGCTGTTCCACGGATTAAGTGTTCTAACTGTCAGGAAATTTCTCCTTAGTTCTAAGTTGCTTCTCTCCTTGTTTAGTTTCCACCCATTGCTTCTTGTTCTACCCTCAGGTGCTTTGGAGAATAGTTTGACTCCCTCTTCTTTGTGGCAACCCCTGAGATATTGGAACACTGCTATCATGTCTCCCCTGGTCCTTCTTTTCATTAAACTAGACACACCCAGTTCCTGCAACCGTTCTTCATATGTTTTAGCTTCCAGTCCCCCAATCCTCTTTGTTACTCTTCTCTGCACTCTTTCTAGAGTCTCAACATCCTTTTTGCATCGCGGTGATCAAACCTGGATGTAAATGTGCAAGGACCGGCCTGAGGGCCTTGAGTTTGAGACCCCTGATCTACAGCTAGGAAGCCTGATGCCCTCCTGGCCTCTGGCCTCTCGTCCTGCCTCCAGGAGTTTGGCTCCTTGGCTGGAGGAAGAGAACGGTGGTGCAGAACCCAATATCTCATCAGAGGTAGTCCTTGACTTACAACCATTCGTTTAACAATGATTCAAAGTTACAACGGGACTGAAAAAAGGACCGTTTCTCCCACTTATGACCCCATGGTCACGTGATCAAAATTCAGACGCTTGGCAACCGACTCATTTTTACAACGGCCGCAGCGTCCCCAGGTCACGTGATCCCCTTTCGCGACCTTCTGACGTGCACTGTCAAGGGGGAAGCCAGATTCCCTTAACAATCGTGTCACTAACTAAACCACCGCAGTGATTCACTTAACAACTGTGGCAGGGAAGGTCGTAAAACAGGGGGAAAACTCAATGGATGTCTCGCTTGGCAACATGAATTTGGGGCTCAGTTGCGGTCGTAACCCAAGGACTCCCTGTACGCTGTAAGCCCTGAGCCCTCTTACTCACTCTCCACGGAGAGGTTGAACGACGCCTGGGCTCGGCCAAGCGAGTTGCTCGCCCAACACTCGTAGCTCCCTTCATCCTTCAGGTTGACATCTCGGATCTCCAGCCTCAGGGAATTTGGGGAGGAAGCGGCCCTCAGCTTCTGGCCTGGCACCCCTCGGACTTTGGAGGAGCTGGACGCCAGGACTTGGTCAGCACGGCGAAGGGACAGCACGGAAGGTGGGTTGCTCTCAGCGGTGCACAGGAGGATGGCCAGCTGGCCTTTCTGGGTCTCCAAGAAGGACTTGACCAGCACATTCCTGGGTGGATCTTCCAGAAAAAGAGGAGAGACATTAGGCCATAGATATCCCATGGAGGCATGGAGACCTTGGGGTGGAAGAGACCTTGGAAGTCTCCCAGTTCAGACCTCGATAAGAACCCAAGACCATCCGGAAGAACAGTTGAGGCTTTGGGAAAAGGGCAGAGAAGAGCAACTAAGACGATTAAAGGCCTGGGGACGAAAACAGAGGAAGAATCGTTGCAGGATTTGGGTTTGGCCAGTCTAGAGAAAAGACACGATAGCAGTCTTCCAGTATTTGAGGGGCTGCCACAAAGAAGAAGGGGTCAAATTATTCTCCAAAGTATCAGAGGACAGGACAAGAAACAATGGACGGAAATTAATCAAGGAGAGAAGCAACCTGGAATCAAGGAGAAAATTCCTGACAGTGAGGACAATTAACCCGTGGAACAGCTTGCCACCAGAAGTTGTGGGTGCTTCATCCCTGGAGGCTTTTAAGAAGAGACTGGACAGCTACTTGTCTGAAATGGCATAACTCTTCTGCTTGAGCAGGGTTTTTTTAGATTTAGATTTATTATTAGAGTTGGAAGGGACCTTGTAGGTCATCTAGTCCAACCCCCTGCTCAAGCAGGAGTTCCTACACCATTTGAGACAGATGGCAGTCCAGTCTCCCCTTGAAGGTCGCAGGTGTTGGGGCTCTCACGACCTCCGCTGGCAAGCTGTTCCACTGGTTGATCGCTCTCACCGTCAGAAAGTTTCTCCTCACTTCCAGGTTGAACTAGAAGACCTCCAAGGTCCCTTATAACTCTGTTATTCTGTTAACTGTGTGACATCAACAGTTCTAGTTTGCCCTAGCACTGATGACATTACCTAGTTGGGTAATGAAACATCTGCAAGAAAATAACCAAGGTCAGAGAGCATCAAGGACCCACAGTTCTCCTCCTCCTCCTCCTCCTCCTCCTCCTCCTCCTCCTCCTCCTCCTCCAACCCCCATCCCTTCTAGCACTGATGATATTACTTGGTCGAGTCATGAAATATCTTCAAGAATCAACCAAGCTCAAAGAGCATCAAGGACCCCACAGTCCTCCTCCTCCTCCTCCTCCTCCTCCTCACAAACCCCATCCCTTCTACCAGTGGTAACGTTACCAAGTTTGTGAATGAAACCTCTGCACGGAAAGGTCCAAGCTCAGAGAGCACCCAGCACCCAAAGGAGGTATTCTGAAAAGGACCCCATTTCCCCAGCAGCCCTCTCATCCTAAGGTCATGAAACTCAGGAGGCCCAACCTGGCTTAGGGGGAAGCAGATTGTATTAAAGCATCAAATCTAGCCCCCCCAGCCCCCCCAGGACCTACAGAGGACATTCAGGGTGCCTAAGGAGGAATTGCGCATCCTCTCCCGGGTCTGGATAGTGCAGTAGTAGGTGCCGGCGTCTTCTATGGTAGCCTGGTGTAACACCAGAGTCCGGACCAAGCCTTCTGCATACCACTTGTTGTTCTTAAACCAGACGTAGCGCATGTCCCCGACAGCGTCCGAGTCAACGGCACAGGTCAGATTGACGGAGTTCCCTTCCAGGGCATCTGGAGGAGAAATCCAGAGCTTTGCGGCTAGAAGGGCAGAAGGAAAACAGAAGGTCTGTTACCAGCACATCCAGGCCGGGGAGCGTTTCTGGAAGGATTTATATTTGGGATTCCCTGGAGGCAGAGTGGCAAACAGATCCTTAACCAGCCACCCCCCCCCCCCGCTCCCTGAAATATTTGGGTCTTGCAAAATCAGAATGAAGGCAACAGGGTGAATTGCTGAATTGCATTTAAACGTTTTTGAAATGGTATACTGTAGTAGAGTTTTCTGCCTGAGTAGGGGGTTGGACTAGAAGACCTCCAAGGTCCCTTCCAACTTGGTTATTCTATTCTATTCTATTCTATTCTATTCTATTCTATTCTATTCTATTCTATTCTGTTCTGTTCTGTTCTGTTCTGTTCTGTTCTGTTCTGTTCTGTTATTTTATTACATGTATTTATCTATTATATTTATATGCCCCCCATCTCACTATCGAAATGACTCTGGGCAGCTTATATGTTAATATTGGGGAGTAACTTTCATTTTAGGTGTTTGTTCTCCATGGCTGAAAAGTTTTTGTCCTTTGTGGTGTAGAGAAACCAAAAGGAACTCCACCTTCTCATGGGGGGGGAGGAGTACAAAGAGGAGGAAGAGGGGGGCTGTTTGGTCCTTGATACTCTCTGAGATTGAAGACATCTTGAAGACATCTCGTTACCCAACTAGGTAACACCATCAGTGCTAGAAGGAGTGGGGTTTGCCCTCTCTTTATATATAAGTGGCAAACCCCACTCCCTTCTAGCCCTGATGGTGTTACCTAGTTGGATAATGAAACGTCTGCAAGAAAACCATCAAGCTCAGAGAGTACCAAGGATCACACAATCCTCCTCCTCCTCCCACTGATGATGTTACCTAATTGGGTTATGAAACATCTGAAGGAACCGCACTGGCTTTTGAAGTCAAATTGAAGCCTCACATTGATAATACCGTCTCGAATTCAGCTGGCATCAGAGCCCAGGCTGCTTGGGGACACGGTCAAAATGCACTTTTCCACAAGCCTCCCTGACTGCCCCACGCCAGAGCTGTGATTTCTGGGCACAAGACTTTTGGGGTACCCCTACTCACCCTCTGCTCTGAAGGTGACCCTGGTACTCCCATTGCCGTATCGGTTGCTTGCAAAACAGGCGTATTCTCCTTCGTCTTCCATCACTACATCCCAAATCTCCACCCTCAGGCTGTTGTACGTGGGGGAAATCTTGACCCGCCGTGGGTGGGCAAGGCCGGAGTCCATGCTGGAGGCCAAGAGCTGCTGACCTTTGCGTAGGGCCAGGTGGGCCTGGGGGTCGCTCTCCACCGTGCAGTGAAGGACGGCCACTCGGCTGCCTGGCGTCTCAAGGAAAGCCGTGATGTGGGGTTTCCGAGGGGGGTCTGCAGGGAAGAGGGAGAAATCAAAAGGCCAGGTTGCAAAAGCCAGGGGTGCATGGAATCCAGAAGGTGGGCTTCCCTGCCAGGTGGAACCCCTCCTGGTTGAAAAGGCTTTCAGCTGAGGTTCTCCATAAATGCGGTTTCTTCTCTTGCCCTCTGCTCTTGAGCTGCCTTGTTTTCATATGAAACGTCTGCAAGAGAACAAGCCACCTCAGAGACCACCAAGGACCCCTCAACCTTTGCAAAGGGCAAGAGAAGATACCGCATCCTCAGAGTCCCAAAGGGGCTTTTTTTCAAGAGACCACTGGACTTTCTGGGGTTTTTTTTTTGAAGACATTTCGCTCCTCATCCAAGAAGCTTCTTCAGCTCATCCAAGAAGCTTCTTCAGAGTTGAAGAAGCTTTCTGGGATGAGAAGCGAAACGTCTTCAGAGAAAAACCAGAAAGTCCAATTGTGTCAGGCAGTGATTTTATATTGCCTGTTACATGTATATGCAGGGGAGATGCATCCCTATCAAATATAATGGTTTATTCCTGAGCACGTGATTAATATGTTCCTAGTACGCATGTGTACATTCCTTTCTTTGTTCCTTCCTTCTTCTTCAGCTTCTGTAAGGAGCAAGACCTGCTTTATAGCCAAGATGTGATTCATTGTTTTGTACCGAAATAAATATTTTCTACTTTAGTATTTTAAACTGCGGTTTCTTTTTATAATGTCAGAGTTCCAGGGAAAAGATCTATTTCGCCT
Source organism: Diadophis punctatus similis (assembly GCA_023053685.1). Classification (NCBI taxonomy): domain Eukaryota; kingdom Metazoa; phylum Chordata; class Lepidosauria; order Squamata; family Dipsadidae; genus Diadophis; species Diadophis punctatus. The sequence goes on along the minus strand of JALIGW010000006.1, from coordinate 72,301,570 downwards.
CTGATGAGAGTAATTCTTATCTAACAAATTGCTTGAAAAAAGGCACCTTTGGAACAACCACGACCTGGATGACAGAGAATCTCCACACACACATCCTCAGAGAGCACCACGGACCCAGGGATGGGTTCTAACTTACCTCACCGCCGGTTCGCTTCCTCCTGCACCGCGTGGCCAAAAATCCCCCCCCCCCCAAAAAAAGCTGAAAACAAGATGGCGGCACATGAGCAGAAGAAAAAAAATCAGAAAAAAAAAGAAAAAAAAAAAGAAATCCCCCTCCCCCAAAAAATCCCAAAAAAGATGGCGCCGGGGGAATTCTGGGAGTTGAAGTCCACAAACTTGCCAAGTTTGGAGAGCCCTGGTATAAGACCTCCAATGGGATTGAAGATAGATGACCTCCTTAATCTGTATTCTGCAGGACAGGTAAATAAGCCAATAGCACCACCTGCTGGCTATAGGAGGCACTGCCAGGAATAGGTTTTCCATGGATTTATATCTTTAGCTGGGAGGGGCCCAGTTGTGTGTGTATGTGTGTGGCGGGGAGGCATGCTGGGATGGAGAAAGACCCCCCTTCCTTATTTTGACTTCATCTTTCACAAGGGGGTGCTCTAAGGAAGGTTTGAGTGGAAAAGCAGAGCGTGAAGCATGCAAAAGTGCCCCTAATTCTCTCTAAAATCAGCTTTCCCAACCATGTACTTGGGACTACAACTTCCAGACTCCCCAGCTAGCCAATTTCCTGCCTCAAGTCCCCTGTGAGTTGAGACCCTAGAAAGAGTGCATAAAAGAACAACAAAGATGATTAAGGAACGGGAAGCTTAAAACATACAAAGAACGGTTGCAGAAATTGGATGTGTCTAATTTAACAAGAACTAGCCACTAGGGGGAGACATGAGAGCAGTCTTCCAATATTTGAGGGGCTGCCACAAAGAAGAGGGAGTCAAACTATTCTCCAAGGACCAAAGCACCAGAGAGCAGAACAAGAAAAAACGGATGGAAACTAAACAAGGAGAGGAGCAACCTGGAACTAAGGAGAAACTTCCTGACAGTGAGAACAATTAACCAGTGGAACAGAAGTTGCCTTCAGAAGTTGTGGGTGCTCCATCACTGGAGGCTTTTAAGAAGAGATTGGACAGTCATTTGTCCACTATGGTATAGGATCTTCTGCTTGAGTAGGGGGTTGGACTAGAAGACCTCTAAGGTCCCTTCCAACTCTGTTATTCTGTTTATTACTCTAACTGGGTATTCTAAAACTTCTGAACAAGCTAGTACAGAGAAGGGGGCTCTGTGAGCTTCTATTACATCACAGGGGCTGCCATCTTGGTACCTCTTGACTTCCAGATACCCTTGGAAGCTGGCTTTGGGAAGGCAACTGTTGACCCTCCTGGACTGAATAACGGAATAACAGAGTTGGAAGGGACCTTGGAGGTCTTCTAGTCCAGGCAGGGGACCCTATAGCACCTCAATCGAATGGCTGTCCAATCTCTTCCCAGTGATGGAGCACCCACAACTTCTGGAGGCAGGCAGTTCCATTGGTTAACTGTTCCCACTCCCCCAGTTTCAAGTCCAGACGTTTCCCAGCCTGTCATTTGAGATGGATCTGGAGACAAACCAGCTTTTTGGAACTTACAAAACACAGTTAGGCTGACGGATGGGGAGAGGCTGAGGTTGTTCCCATCCGCACTCTGGGCTTTGCAGTAATAGGCTCCGGCGTCCTGGTGGGTTACGGGCAGGAAGGTGAGGGTGCCCTGGGTGAGCCCTTGGAGGTGCTTGCTGTTGCGGTACCAGGAGAAGCTGGCATCCTCTGGGAGGCTTCCCATCACGTCACAGGTGAGGGTGACCTGGTCCCCTTCCAGCACCTCGGGGGATGGGCTGATCAGAATCCTGGCCGCTGGATCCCGGAGGGGAGAATAGGAAAATGGAAAGACGTGTTGAGGAATAACTGGAGGAAAGGCATCTTTGCGTTTAGAAAGAGGAGGAGGAGGAGGGGGGGAGGGGGGAGGGGGAGGGGGAAGGGAAGGAAGTAAATGACCGGAAGGGGAAATTCTTTCTCTCTCTCTGACTCGCTCATCTCTCTCATCTCTCTCATCTATCGTCTGTCTATCTGCCTATCTCTCTCTCTATATATATACATATAACTCTATCTATCTATCTATCTATCTATCTATCTATCTATCTATCTATCTATCTATCTATCTATCTATCTATCTATCTATCTATCTATCTATCTATCTATCTATCTATCTAAATTTATTTATTTATTATTTATTTTGTGAGATTTATATACCGCCTCACAGTGCAAGCACTCTCTAAGCAGTTTACACCAGTAAGCAATGTATATTTATATTGCCCCCAACAATCTGGGTCCTCATTTTACCTACCTCGGAAGGATGGAAGGCTGAGTCAACCTTGAGCCGGTGAGATTTGAACCGCTGACCTGCTGATCAGTCAGCTAAAGTGATCTGCAGTACTGCCTCTAACCGCTGCGCCACCTCGGCTCATTAAATCTATCTATCTATCTATCTATCTATCTATCTATCTATCTATCTATCTATCTATCTATCTATCTATCTATCTATCTATCTTTATCTATCTAAATCTATATCTATCTATCTATCTATCTATCTATCTATCTATCTATCTATCTATCTATCTATCTATCATCTATCTAATTATATCTATCTATCTATCTGTCTGTCTGTCTGTCTGTCTGTCTGTCTGTCTGTCTGTCTGTCTGCCTGCCTGCCTGCCTGCCTGCCTGCCTGCCTGCCTGCCTGCCTGCCTACCTACCTATCTCTTCTGTCTGTCTATCTCTATCTATCTCTATCTAATTGCTATTAAATTGTAAAGACTGTTCAAAGACTGTAATACAGGTAGTCCTTGACTTACGACTGCGCTTGAGGCCAAAATTTCAGTTGCTAAGCGAGACCGTTGTTAAGTGAATTTTGCCCAACTTTACGATCTTTCTTGCCGCCGTTGTTAAGTGAATCCCTGCAGCTGTTAAGTGAACCATGCAGTCGGGAAGCAAATCCCACTGACTTTCCTGGCCAGAAGCCAAAGAGGATCACCTGACACACACCCCGGGACACTGCAACAACCGTCATAAGTCTGAGCCCGTTGCCAAGCGTCCCAACTTTGATCCCGGTGACCCACAGAGATGCTGCAGCGGTCTTAAGAGTGAAAAGCGGTCCCGGGTCCCTTTTTTCAGCACTGTTGTCACTCTGAACGGTGACTAAATGAACCGTCGTAAGTCGAGGACTACCTGTAAAGACATACGAATGTGGCGTTCCCGCCGCAAGAATGACTAACAGAGCTAGCTCTCACTTTGCACCCGGAAGTACAGCTGTCTGGAGGCGGCACCGTGCGCGTTGGTGGCCGTAACAGTGTAGCTTCCTTCGTCTTCCGGCACAACTGTCGTCATCTCCACGCGCATGGTGTTGGGTCCGGTTGTGACGCTGATCCGATGAGAGGCCGGATCGTTCTTTTTCTTGCTGGTGGCCAAGACGGCGTCTCCTTTGTGCAGAACCCAGCTGGCTGGAGGATTGCTCTCCACCGAACATTGGAAGATGGCCACGCTTCCCCTCTCGCTCTCCATGAAAACGGACACCTGGAGGTTCCTCGGGGCGTCTGAAACCAAAGACCATCCCTGCTTATGGCGACACCACATCAGCTGGGAATGCAAGGCACACGGTGGAGGGCCCACATCAGGGTCTCACCCCCCTATAGGGATCTCGGAGTCCTAGTGGACAACCATTTAAATGTGAGCCAGCCGTGTGCTGCTGCAGCCCAAAAGGCCAAGTCCCAGGCTGCATAAACAGAGGGATGGAATCAAAGATCAGTGTTAATACCACTTTATAAGGCCTTGGTAAGGCCACACTTGGAATTCTGCATCCAGGTTTGGTCGTCATGATTTTTAAAAGACGTTGAGACTCTAGAAAGAGTGCAGAGAAGAGCAACAAAGAGGATTAGGGGACTGGAGGCTAAAACATATGAAGGGCGGTTGCAGGAACTGGGCATGGCTAGTCTAATGAACAGAAGGATGACATGATAGCAGTCTTCGGATATTTGAGGGGCTGTCACAAAGAAGAGGGGGTCAATCTGTCTATGGAGATTCTCAACCATCCAGGTCAGGGTTGTCACCAAAGGCGCTTTTTCAAGAGGCAACTGGACTTTCTGGTTTTTCTTTGAAGACCTTTTGCTTCTCATCCAAGAAGCTTCTTTAGAGGTGAAGCGAAACGTCGTCAAAGAAAAATCAGAAAGTCCACTTGCTGGGAGGTCCACCTATTCTCCAAAGCACCTGAAGGCAGGACAAGAAGAACAGATGGAAACTCATCAAGGAGAGAAGCAACCTGGAACTAAGGAGGAATTTCCTGATAGTCAGAATAAGTGGAACAGTTGCCACCAGAAGTTGTGGGTGCTCCATCCCTGGAGGCTTTCAAAGAGAGACTGGAGAATGATTTGTCTGAAATGGTAGAGGGTCTCCTGCATGAGTAGGGGGCTGGACTAGGAGACCTCTAAGGTCCCTTCCCACTCTGTTATTCTGTTATTATTCTAGCTAATTTTGAGAAGAGGCCCAGCTGGGCTTGTCTGGAACCAAGCAGGGGTTGGTAAAGGAATTTAGGTTTTTAGGAAGGTATGAAAAACAAAAAAAATCAAACATAAATTTGGAGAAAAGATATTGAATATTTCACAACCTTGGCCGTTTTAACATGTACAAGTAGTCCTCGATTTACGACCAGAATAGAGCCCAAAATTTCTATGGCTAAGCGAGACCATCGTTAAGTGGCTTTTGCCCCATTTTACGACCTTTCTTGCTGCAGTGGTTAAAGGAATGACTGCAGCTGTTCCAGTTAGTGACATAGTTGTTAAGCGAATTGGGCTTCCCCGTTTACTTGGCTCATCAGAAGGTCTCAAAGGGGGCTCACGTGAACCCCCTGGGCGACACCGCAACCGTCATAAATATGAGTCCATTGCCAGGCATCTGAATTTTGATCGTGTGACCCCGGGGACATTGCCACGGTCGTAAGTGTGAAAAACGGCCCTAAGTCACTTTTTTCGGGGCCGTTGTAACTTCGAAGGGTCACTAAATGAACGGTTGCAATTCGAGGACTACTGGTATATGTAGTTTTGAGTAAATGGGGAAGGCCGGGGGTCTTACACAGCACAGAGAGCGCGGCTGAGCTGGAGGTCTTGCTGGCTCCGGGATATTCCACTCGGCATTTATACGCTCCGGCGTCCTCCACGGCTACGTGTTCCAAGACCAGGGAATCCCCTGAGACCCCTGGCAGGCGGAGACCCTCCTTGAACCAGGAGTAGTTGGCCGAGGCTGAGAGGTTGCCGCTGAGAGCGCAGGACAGACGGACGGCGTTGCCTTCCTGGATCTCTGGAGACGGGGCAATGGCGATGCTGGCGGCTGGAGGTTGGTGGGATGGATGGAAGAAGAAGGGAAGGAAAGAAGGAAAATGAAGGAGGTGTTGCTCAACGTCAATTCTGAGAAAGCTTCTCCCCCCCCATCTGTGGGATCCTGGGTGCTCTGTGAGC
>JALIGW010000006.1:72288535-72291035 GCA_023053685.1 Diadophis punctatus similis | reverse complement strand
GCCCTTCTCTGCCCCGCAAAGGGGGCATTCCTTGAATAGAGGGTGGTGCATCGTGAGTTTTGCGTCTCAGGGGACAGGAAAAGCCAGGCAGCTGTGTCTAAAGTTGTGTATCCCTGGTGGCTTTAAGAGGGGTGGACTTCAATTCCCAGAATTCCCCAGCTGGCTGGGGAATTCTGGGAGTTGAAGTCCATACATGTTAAAAATGCTGCCTGGGGAATTCTGCAAGTTGAATCCACACATTTTAAAATTCCCAAGGTTGAGAAACACGGTTTTAAGGACATGTAGCAGAGGCGTTAATTTTGCCTGGAAGCATGAAACGACGAGTAACATCCAAGTTTTAAATCTCTCCGCCTGCGTTGATAAGCGGCTGAAATTCAGCCTGCTTGTTTTTACAATTGGCTGCAAAGCTAATGAATCCTGGGTCTCATTTGGCCTCATGCAGCAACTCCCCAGTAAATGTAATTTAAAACAGGCAGCCATTCGTCTTTCTGGCGCCAAATGTATTTTACATACTGGGGGCTGCGGAGGGAGTGGGCTTCTTCATTTTAACGGTCCCCGAAGCCTTGGAAATCAGCCTTCCTTCCACCAAACTGCCTGGGGTGGGGGGCAAGATAGGGTGGCTGCCCCCACCCCAAATAAGCTGAGATCCTGAAGCATTTTTGGGGGAGGGGCTGGAGAAAGACTGTAAGAATAAACAGATGCCTAAAAATTTCCTCTCCAACTTATCTTGTTGGGGTTTTTTTTCTTTTCTGCTTGCAGCAAAACTGTTTCCTATGCAATCCTCATCCTCACCGTCCTTCTTGCAAACCGTGGTTTCCCCTATGCCCCCAATCCTGCTTTAATTAAGCCGGCAACATACCATGGCTTGGCAGAACTTTTGGAATATCCTGCGACGATATCTGTAACACCGTCAAACCGGAGGTGCTATTCACTTACTTTTCCTACCGGTTCGCAAATGTGCGAGCACGCACATTTCCATGCATGTGCGCGGCCTTCCGCGCATGCGCTTTGCTCGCATCCGCAGCTTGCACGCATGTGCGCGGCTTCAAAATGTGCCTAAATAGGACGGCATATCGCCGGGGCAGCCAGGTTGCTACTACCAGTTTTCCCGAACCGGTCTGAACCAGCTGAATACCACCCCTGCATCAAACATCCAGATCTGCCTATCCCAGGTCCTTGGGAAGGACTTGATAGGTAGACAAAAATGTCCCAAACGCAGTGCGATGATCAATAATAATAATAATAGCAACAATAATAATATTAATAAGCAACCTTGAAGGGCTGGGTTTTGCTAGCCAGGTTTCTGCAAAGACAAAACACACAAAAAAGGTAAATTGTCCAAACTTACAGAAGATGGTTAAGCCTACGGCGGAAGAGCTCTCACTTCCTTTATCGTTCTGGACTTTGCACGTGTAGTAGCCCGTGTCGCCGACGGTCACCTCCTGGAAGGTCAGGATGCGGGCAGAGCCTTCCTTGAACCAGATGTTGTTCTTGAACCAGCTGTAGTGAATCTCCTGCTGGTCTTCTCCAGGGACCTCGCAAGTCAAAGTGACCGACTCACCTTCTCTGACACTGGAGGAAGGACTGACCGATAGCACGGCGGCTGGGAAGTTGAGGAAAACGGGATTGTAAGCCATCGTAGAGCAGGGGGCTCCCAAACTTGGCCACTTTTAAGACTTGTGGACTTCAACTCCCAGAATTCCCCAGCCAGCGCATGCTTGCTGGGGAATTCTGAGAGTTGAAGTCCACAAGTCTTCAAGTGGCTAGGTTTGGAGACCCCTGCTGTAGTCCAACACACTTGGTGACAGCTAACCAGGCAAACTAACCACAATCTAAATTAGTGGTCTCCTTCCCCTGGGAACCGCCATCTTGAAATGAGAATGGGGAGGGGAGTCCATGCTACTTCAGTCCCCATCATCCCCTTTAGGCCATAGAGACAAGATAGATGAAGTAGAGACTTGGTGTTATGCTTGCAATATATGAAAGTTGAGGTCTACCCATCTTAAAGCATGCTTGCTGGGGGATTCTGGGAGTTGAAGTCTATCCCTCTTAAAGCATGCTAGCTGGGGGATTCTGGGAGTTGAAGTTCATCCCTCTTAAAGCATGCTGGCTGGGGGATTCTGGGAGTTGAAGTCTATCCCTCTTACAGGATGCTGGCTGAGGAATTCTGGGAGTTGAAATCCACCCCTCTTAAAGGATGCTGGCTGGAGGATTCTGGGAGTTGAAGTCAACAGGTCTTAAAAGTTGCTAACCTGGGACAGCCCTGGCTTAGATGATACTCTTAAGCTTATATTGGCGGCATATAAGTTTTAAGTCATGAATAAAATTTGAAAAAAGGAGAGTTGGGAAGCGTTTGAGTTAATTTGGTCCTGCTTTCAATAACCTGCTGAGATGCAGTTCTGGGTACTCACCGAAGATGGGGAGGGGCACTCCTTCAGCCACCCCACTGCCCAGCGAGTTTTCTGCCTCGCAGTGGTAGCGTCCGTAATCCTTGAGGGAG
>JALIGW010000006.1:72118535-72283535 GCA_023053685.1 Diadophis punctatus similis | reverse complement strand
TGGTCAGCTGGAGCTGCTTTTTCTCCGTCCAACTATTCGCCTTGACAACTTCAAACCGGAAGGAATACTGGCCTGCGTCCTCCCTCGTCAAGTGTCGCAGGACCAGGGTGCAGTTGCGTTCAAGGGGGTCCCCCAGCAGTTCGGCACGGCTTCGAAAGCGAGCATCGGCCGTCTCCGGAGAGTTGGAATGGAAAACGGTGATCGGCTGCTTATCCTCTTCTTTGAACCAGATGGCCACGATCCCATTTGTGACTGAGACATCGCTGGGGAAGGTGAATGTGCAGGGAAGCACGACACAAGAATCCTTGACAGCCCCCAGACTGTCCGGGTAAGTGACCGACCAAGAAGCCGAAACTGCAGAACAAGAGAAGAACACTGGAGGTGAGATAACAGAATGAGAGAGTTGGAAGGGACCTTGGAGGTCTTCTAGTCCAGTGTTGGCGAACCTGTTTTGGCTCAGGTGCCAAAAGGGTGCGCGCCCGCGCCCATACCCATAATGCAATGCCCTCCCCCACCGCGCATGCGCACAACCCCCCCATGCAGACCCCCCTCGCGCATGTGCAGAGGCCTCACTGAAGCCTCCGGACTTCCGGTAGGCCCTTTGGGCTATTTTTCGCTCTCCCCAGGGTTCAGGAAAGCCTCCTGAACCCTGGGGACGGCAAAAAATGGCCCAATGGGCCAACCAGAAATTCGGAAACGAAGCCTGGAGGGAGCGAAAACAGCCAAAAAGAAGGCCAAAAATCAGCTGGCAAGCACGCGCATGTGCACTGGAGATGACATAGGGCAACGCCTCGCATGCCCTCAGATATGGCTCCGCGTGCCACCTGTGGCACTCATGCCATAGGTTCACCATCACTGTTCTAGTCCAACCTCAAGTAGGAGACCCTAAACCATTCCAGACAAATGGCTGTCCAGTCTCTTCTTAGAAACCTCCAGTGATGGAGCACCCACAACTTCTGGAGGCAGGCAGTTCCACTGATTAATTGTTCTCACTCCAGGAAATTTCTCCTTAGTTGGATCTCTCCTTGTTTAGTCTGTTGCTTCTTGTCCGGCCTTCAGGTGCCTTGGAAAGTAGCTTGACCCCCTCTTCTTTGTGGCAGCCCCTCAAATATTGGAAGACTGCTATCATGTCACTCCTAGCCCTTCTTTTCATTACAAGTCATGGCCACCAGTCTGACTGACCCATTGCTGGGTTCACAGAACATGTGTAAAGGGAGCTATATTGGCCTAATGGGAGTAAGCCAGGTACATTTTAGACTTGGTTAATTTAGGGGGCTTAAGATGTCACTTCTCACTTTATTTCAAGTTCAAGAGATTGCATATCCAGCGAAAGAGTTAATTCAATCCCTTAATTCAGTGATCTGTGGTGGCGCAGCGGTTAGAATGCAGCTTTGCAGGCTAACTCTGCCCACAGCCAGGGGTTCGATCCTGACCAGCTCAAGGTTGACTCAGCCTTCCATTCTTCCAAGGTCGGTAAAATGGGGACCCAGATTGTTGGGGGCAAAAGGCTGACTTTGTAAACCGCTTAGAGAGGGCTGTAAAGCACCGTGAAGCAGTATATAAATCTAAGTGCTGTTACTATGTCTGTCTGTCTGTCTGTCTGTCTGTCTGTCTGTCTGTCTGTCTGTCTGTCTGTCTGCCTATCTATTTATCTATCTATCAAGCCATGGTGGCACAGTGATTAGAATGCAGTATTGCAGGCTAACTCTGCCCACTGCCTGTTGTTCGATCCTGACCGACTCAAGGTTGACTCAGGCTTCCGTCCTTCCGAGGTCGGTCAAATGAGGACCCAGATGATTGGGGGCAAGAGGCTGACTCTGTAAACTGCTTAGAGAGGGCTGTGAAGCACTGTGAAGCGGTATATAAGTCTGAGGTCTTCAAACTTGGCAACTTTAAGACTTGTGGACTTTGTTACGACTCTGTCCAAATGGTTGGGTTGGCAATATATAAACAAGCCACCAATATATGTTTGTTTGTATGTATTTAAATAATATAGCTTTAAGATGTTTGCTATATTCTGATTGGCTGTGGTGTTACAAATTGCCATAAGAGGGAGCTAGAGATCATAGTTCTCTCTCTCACTGCTGATTCATTCGTGATTGACTCTTTGACTGATATAGTGAACTCTGTGTGTTATGCTCTGTTAATCTATGATAGTTTGATGTGTTTGTAAGCTGTAATATCTTTGCTTGATGTAAGACAAAGAAAGGCTGGTAAGATGATTATTGTACTTCTTGATATTGACTGACTGAACGTGTATGACCTGGACTGTTTATTTGGACTGTGCTATTTCTAAAAGTAAATACTAATTGCACTTTAATGTATCTCTGTGTATGACTGGATAATTACCGTATTTTTCGGAGTATAAGACGCACCTTAGTTTTTGTGGAGGAAAATAGGGGAAAAAAATCTGCCTACCAGGTATTCATCTGGCTAGCGTCCTTAGTCTGTTCAGCTTCAGCACATTATTTTATCCCCTGGTTAGGACTTAAAAAAACCTTCTTCTGAGAGAATAACAATGAAAGAGCATGCAAGGTAAGAGCTGGGAAGATCTGTTAGCACCTAGTTAGGGCTGGAAAAAAAGCTTCGAAAAAGCTACATTCGAAGTATAATACACACCCAAATTTTCAGCCACTTTTAGGGAGGAAAAAGGTGCGTCTTATACTCCGAAAAATACGGTACTCACATCTACTAGATACCAAACTGCAAACCCTCATTTCTATGTGCATGTCCTTGATAACTCAAGGGTTGTTCTGCACACTTCTTAACAGACTTCAACTGCCAGAATTCTCCAGCCAGCATAGCTGGCTGGAGAATTCTGGGAGTTGAAGTCCACAAGTCTTAAAGTTGCCAAGTTTGGGGACCTCTGGTCTAAGTGCTACCATAAGTGCTCAATGCAGGTAGTCCTTGACTTTGGACCACAAGTGAGCCCAAAATTTCCGTTGCTAAGCAAGACAGTTGTTTAGAAACTCAGCTAACATACCTGGGGAAACATACGCAGCAAATGACACGAGGAAGAGGAAGAGGAGCCTCATCGTGGCTTCCGGGAGTGACTCAAACCTCTGAAAACCTAGTGAGGGAAACAAAACCCAGACATGGTTAGAGGCACAGCTGGCAGACGTTCTGCTGAGTTTCTGGATAATGGCCGCAGGTAATCCTCAACTTATGACCGTTTAGTGACCGTTCTGAGCTACAACAGCACCGGTTATGACAGTTCTTCAACTTACGACTTCCCCACGTTCACATGATGAAAATTCGGACGCTCGGTCGTAACCGGTTCATATTTATGACGGTCGCAGTGTCCCCGGGGGTGGGTGTGTCTGACGATCCCCTTTTGCGACCTTCTGATCAGCAAAGTCAAGGGGGAAGCCAGATTCACTTAGCAACCCGTGTGATTAATTTAACAACTGCAGTGATTCACTTAACAACCGAGGGAAGAAAGGACGCATAATGGGGCAAAATCCGCTTAACGACGGTCTCTCTTATTAACATAAATTTTGGGCTCAAGTGTCAAACGATAAGTTCAGGATTACTTGTGCTGAGCCCAATTAAATGAAATTCTCTGAGTTTGTTTCTCACAATCCCTTCGTCCCCTGGATCAAAAGTTGGCATGGGCCAGCTTTCTTCCTTAACTGCCACTTCTGGGTCCCCAAGCACTGTCAAGTCCCCCATCCCAGCCCCACACCTTCCCCCAAGAATCGGAGGGTCTCCCCACCCTCCCTCCCTCCCAAAGACTTCTACAAAGTTTCATGCAAAAAACCTCAAACGTCTGAAATGTCATTCAAACACAGCACCTAAGGTAATTAAAATGAAATGGTTCCCCTTATTGGAAAACAGCCTCCAGGATGCTGCCTACAAGCCTGGAACAACCCTTGATCTGAAATCCTCCTTAAGCCTCCCTCTCTGAGGAATCCGGAGCATGGGTGCTCCATCAACGGGTGAATAGCAGAATAACCGAATGGGGAGGGAGCTTGGAGGTCTTCTAGTCCAACCCCCTGCTCAAGCAGGAGACCCTAGACCATTTCAGACAAATGGCTATCTAATATCTTCTTAAATACCTCCAGTGTTGGCGCATTCACAACTTCTGGTGGCAAGTTGTTCCACCGGTTAACTATTCTCAGTGTCAGGAAATTCCTCCTTATTTCTAGGTTGCTTCTCTCTTTGATTAGTTTCCACTTGTTGCTTCTTGTTCGGGGGCTTTGGAGAATAGGTCAGCCCCCTCTTCTTTGGGGCAGCCCCTCAAATATTGGAAGACTGCTATCATGTCACCCCTAGCCCTTCTCCTCTGAACTCTTCAGAACTGAATACAGAACACCAGATTTGGAAGGGACCTTGGAGGTCTTCTAGTCCAACCCCCTGCTCAAGCAGGAGACCCTAGACCAATCCAGGCAAATGGCTGTCTAATCTCTTCGGGGAAAACCTCCAGTGATGGAACACCCACAATTTCTGAAGGCAAGCCGTTCCGTTGATGAATTGTCCTCAAGGTCAGGAAATTTCTCCTTCGTTTTCTGTTGCTTCTCTGCTTCTTAAGTTTCCATCTAATCAAGGAAGGGAAGAAGGTAGAAGAAGAATGACGAAGGGATGGTTTCTCCGGGCTCTTAAAACCACACCTCCAATTTCATCAGGGACTTTGGATACCAGCAGACACAACAGGTCAAGTTGGAAGGTTGCGGCCTGGAGTCACAATCCAATGGAGGAGGAGGAGGAGGTTTGTCTAAGAAAACTGTGTGTAGCTTTTGTGGTTTGTTCCTAACATCTCTGGCCATGGCTGACATTGGAGCAGGGCAGCTGTGTTTAGTCTACGGTCGCCAAAATCAGGAGAGGATATTTTCAAACTGGCACATTTTATCAGAAGGCATCAGTTTTTATAATAAGCCACAGCTCACAAAAGCTGATGCCTAGTCATAAAATTTGCTAGTCCAAAAAAGAGCTACAGGGATTCTTGATTCCCCCCACCCACCAAACCATGTTCCAAACAGACGAGACGGTGATGAATAAAATATACTTTGTTTAGCAATGTAGATAGATAGATAGATAGATAGATAGATAGATAGATAGATGGATGGATGGATGGATGGATGGATGGATGGATGGATGGAGAGAGGGGGGGAGGGGGAGAGAGAGAGAGAGAGAGAGAGAGAGAGAGAGAGAGAGAGAGAGAGAGAGAGAGAGAGAGAGAGAGAGAGAGAGAGAGAGAGAGAGAGAGAGATGGATAGATGAATGGATGGATAGACAGCCACCAACAAAGAGGATTAGGGGACTGGAGGCTAAAACATATGAAGAACGGCTGCAGGAACTGGGTATGTCTAGTTTAATGAAAAGAAGGACCAGGGGAGACATGATAGCAGTGTTCCAATATCTCAGGGGCTGCCACAAAGAAGAGGGAGTCAAGCTATTCTTCAAAGCACCTGAGGGTAGAACAAGAAGCAATGGGTAGAAACTAATCAAGGAGAGAAGCAACTTAGAACTAAGGAGAAATTTCCTGATAGTTAGAACAATTAATCAGTGGAACGGCCTGCCACCAGAAGCTGTGGGTGCTCCATTACTGGAGGTTTTTAGGAAGAGATTGGACAACCATTTGTCTGAAATGGTAGAGGGTTTCCTGTCTGAACAGAGGGCCAGACTAGAAGTCCTCCAAGATCCCTTCCAACGCTCTTATTGTGTTCTGTGAAATATCTTAAATCCTACTTCAGTCCAACCCAGCATTTCTCAATCTTGACAACTCTGAGACTTCAACTCCCAGAATTCCTCAGATCTTTTAATACTGCTAAGGTGGAGAAAAGCTGGACTAACCTCCCCATTGCAGCTCAAATCTCAGATCTTAATACCTATCTGGGAGAGCAACCTGTTTATTAGGAAATTAGGAGAAGATCTTTTTAAAAATGAAGCCCAGATGCTGAAACTTGGTGCTATCTTCTGCCTTTGGTGCCCACCGGTTGTTGATGTTTTTCCAGTCTGTAGTTATTGTTTTTTAAGCTGACACATCAGTTGGTTGAAACCAGGATTCCTTAAACAGACTTTCTTCCCATTTTCTAAAGGGCACAGTGAAGAACTGACCAACTGAGATTTGAACCCAGTTTTGGATAATAGAAGAAAAATGACGTAGAAATAAGTTACTATCTGCCAGCACTATTACCCTAGGCTGCATCAAAAGAGGGATAGAATCAGGATCACGCGAAGTGTTAATACCACTTTATAAGGCCTTGGTAAGGCCACACTTGGAATATCTGCATCCAGTTTTGGTCACCACACTATAAAAAAGATGTTGAGACTCTAGAAAGAAGGCAGAGAAGAGCAACAGAAACGATTAGGGGACTGGAGGCTAAAACAGATGAAGAACGGTTGCAGGAACTGGGCATGGATAATCTAGTGAAGAGAAGGACCGGGGAGACATGACAGCAGTGTTCCAATATTTGAGGGGCTGCCACAGAGAGGAGGAAGGGGGTCAAGCTATTCTCCAAGGTACTCAAAAGCCAGACAAGGAATAATGGATGGAAACCGAACAAGGAGAGATTCAACCTAGAAATAAGGAGAAATTTTCTGACAGGGAGAAGAATTTGTAGGTGCTCCATCACTGGAGGTTTTTAAGAAGAGACTGGAACAGCCATTTGTCTGGGGATGGTAAAGGTTTGGAGGAGAGGGTTGGACCAGAAGACCTCCAAGCTCAATGTCCAGTTCTGCTGTTGCCCTCTTTCTAGTTGCCACTATTTTTTTATAGTGTGGTGACCAAAACTGAATGCAGTATTCCAAGCGTGGCCTTACCAAGGCATTATAAAGTGGTATTAACACTTCAAGTGACCTTGCAAGGGGGCTCCTAGTCTAGGCAACCTCAAGAAGAACCTGAAGCTCAGGTCCACCTTACCTTCTCAAAGACAGCAGCTGCTTCTGCTCTGAGGCTCCTGTGGAAGTCTCAGCTTCAGGCTGGAGATGCTCGGAGACTCCAGGTGAGATGCTAATAGGATTCTGAGGTCCTTGGGGTCCAGAGGAGAATGGGGCTTCCTCTTTGGGGCAGCTTTATTGTCCTCCGTTTTCAGGAAGTCCTTTTGGACAGTCAGCTGTTCTTATCCCATGCGTGGCTTCTTCACACAATTCTCTCTGGAGATCAGTTCCTGGGAGAGGAAGAAGGCGGTGGTTGTGATCTGGTCTCTCGAGGTCAACATGATGGTGGGGGGGGTAGGTTCTCCAGCGGTGGAGGAAGGAGGCCACTGAATGAGCTCGTGCATGAACCGTGACTTATCTAGGCATGTCCTGCAAGAAATAAAGAAGGCGTGGCTGCGGATGAAACTTGGGGTAGTGGAAGTGGGGAGTGAAAGCAGAGTTTGGGGAATGACCCAACCTGAAGATCGGCCAACCTTTGGATTTGGAACCGAGTGCTGCCACGTGTAGCTACCATCTCTCTTGGCTTGGAATCTCCTGTAATCCTCTCAATGCTTGTGACCAGCTGGGATGGGATGATAAGGAAGATAAGGGTGGTGGAGCTGCACCAGACCAGCAGCCATGCAATCCAGCATCCTGTTTCCCAGGCTGGAGAGCTGACCACCCAAGGAGAGTCCCTCAGCCCTCAGCCCACTGCTCTCACCCAGAATAACTAGCAGGGACCTCGGAGGTCTTCCAGTCCAACCCCCTGCTCAGGCAGGAGACCCTCTGCCATTCCAGACAAATAGTTGTCCAGTCTCTTTCTGAAAAACCTCCAGTGATGGAACACCCACAACTTCTGGTGGCAAGCTGTTCCACTGATTAATTGTCCTCACTGTTAGAAAGTTTCTCCATTCTAGGTTGCTTCTCTCCTTGATTAGTTTCCATCCATTTCTTCTTGTCCTGCTTTGGAGAATAGGTTGACTCCCCCTCTTCTTTGGGGCAGCCCCTCAAATATTGGAAGGCTGCTATCCTGGCACCCCTAGTCTTTCTTTTCATTAAACTAGACCTATCCAATTCCAGCAACCGTTCTTTGTATGTTTTAGCCTTCCATCCCCTAATCATCTTTGTTTATTTTCTTTGCATTCTGCAGAAGTTGAGGGTGCTCCATCACTGGAGGTTTCTAAGAAGAGACTGGACAGCCATTTGTCTGAAATGGTAGAGGGTCTCCTGCCTGAGCAGGGGGTTGGTCTAGAAGATCTCCATGGTCCCTTCCAGCTCTGTTATTCTGTTAATTCCATCATACCCATAGCTGCCAAGAGTCTCCTCCACAAAACTGGAGAATGCCACAAATAGGAGGCCCGGTTGTGGAGATAAACATTTCCACCTCAATCGCCCAAACGTGGGCCTTTTTCGTGGTCTGCTTAACATGCCCTCATGTCAGGTGCAAACCACCAGACCCACATGGTCAGAGGTCAAACTAGCTCCTTTATTGTTTTCTGCCTGTAATGCAGGAATGTTTCCAGACTGGCACCTTTCTCCTGGGAAAGACTAGACTAGACTAGACTGGAAAATAGAATAGAATAGGATAGAGAATAGAAAATAGAATAGAATAGGATAAATAGAATAGAATAGAATAGAAAATAGAATAGAGAATAGAATAGAATAGAAAATTGAATAGAAAATTGAATAGAGAATAGAATAGAAAATTGAATAGAGAATAGAATAGAGAATAGAATAGAAAATTGAATAGAAAATTGAATAGAGAATAGAATAGAGAATAGAATAGAAAATAGAATAGAATAGAATAGAAAATAGAATAGAATAGAATAGAATAGAAAATAGAATAGAATAAAATAGAAAATAGAATAGAATAGAAAATAGAATAGAATAAAATAGAAAATAGAATAGGATAGGATAAATAGAATAGAATAGAATAGAATAGAATAGAATAGAATAGAATAGAATAGAATAGAATAGAATAGAACATAGAATTGAAAATAGAATAGAATAGAAAATAGAATAGAATAGAATAGAGAATAGAATAGAATAGAATAGAATAGAATAGAAAATAGAATAGAATAGAATAGAATAGAAACTTGAATAGAAACTTGAATAGAAAATTGAATAGAGAATAGAATAGAAAAGAATAGAGAATAGAATAGAACAGAATAGAAAATAAAATAAAATAGAAAATAGAATAGAATAGAGAATAGAATATAATAGAATATAAAATATAAAATAGAATAGAATAGAATATAAAATAGAATAGAATAGAATAGAATATAGAATAGAAAATAAAATAGAAAATAGAATGGAATAGAATAGAAAATAGAATAGAAAATAGAATAGAATAGAATAGAATAGAATAGAATAGAATAGAATAGAATAGAATAGAATAGAATAGAATAGAAGAGTTGGAAGGGACCTTGGAGGTCTTCTAGTCCATGAATCTCCAACCTTGGCAACTTTAATACTTGTGGACTTCAACTCCCAGAAGGAAGTCCACAAATCTTAAAGTTGCCAAGGTTGGAGACCCATGTTCTAACCTAGACCAACCCCCTGCTCAAGCAGGAGAACCTATACAATTTGAGACAAGTGACTGTCCAGTTTCTTCTTAAAAATCTCCAGTGATGGAGCAGCCACAACTTCTGGTGACAAGCTGTTCCACTGATTGTTTCTCACTGTTAGGAAGTTTCTCCTTAAATCCAGCTTGCTTCTCTCCTTGACCAATTTCCCTCCATTGTTTCTTGCCTGGGACTTTGGAAAGTACCGTAACTTGACTTCAAGGTATCTGTGGAGGATTCTTTGCCCTCTTGTGTTTATCTAGCAAGTCTCTGCTAATTCCCCTCTTGAACTTTCCTCCTCATTGGGACGGTTGCTCTCCAACGCCTTCAATGTTGTAGGGCCAACTCCCCCCCCCCCCCCGGTTCTACTCCTTAGAGTGCCTGTCAGCTTCTTCCTCTTTCTTCACAACTCACTTCACACATTTAAACACATTTCCTGACTTTTCCTTCTTCCTGCTTCCGGTTATCCAGGATGCTGCTTGCAAGCGCTATGTGCTTAGCCCTCGAAGCCTTGTTAGAGACCCCACTTCACGGTCTGTTTCTGTGGCTCCCCTCTGCGAGGGGATTTCGAAGTATTTCTAGCAGGACTTTTACCAGATTCTGGAACAGCTTTTGTTCCCTAGGCCATCCGGCTGGTAAACTCCCAAGATTCGTTTCTCTCGCCATGTACATGTACTATATACATCCGAACTAGACTTTGTTGTTTCTCTGGGTCATATATGTGTGTGTATGTGGGTATATGCATATTTTTTTTTACATGTTTATGCCATGTATAATGGAGGTGGTGACCCTTTGAGGCCTGTATGCAATGAAATCTCATTTTATGTATGCTGATTAGTGTACATTTAAAGTGACAATAGTTATTCTGTCCTGTCCTGTCCTGTCCTGTCATCTCTTCTCTTCTCTTCTCCTCTCCTCTCCTCCTCTCCTCTCCTCTCCTCTCCTCTCCTCTCCTCTCCTCTCCTCTCCTCTCCTCTCCTCTCCTCTTCTCTTCTCTTCTCTTCTCTTCACTCCTCCTCTTCCTCTTCCTCTTCCCTTCCCTTCCCTTCTCTTCTCTTCTGCACTCTACTCTACTCTACTCTACTCTACTCTACTCTACTCTACTCTACTCTACTCTACTCTACTCTACTCTACTCTATTCCCCAAGTCAACATTTCTAAACTTTCTTCTTTAGCAGAAGCTTCTTTGTTCTTTGGAAGGGTGTTTATTCCAGGACAGGTGCAACCATACTAAATAAATATTAAACATCTCATGCCTTCCCAAAACAATGACAGAACTGCAGCTGTACCCTGAATATACAACATGGACCACTTTCAACTAGGTTTAGGACTTTGAGAACTTGGGTGGGGAGCCACCAGGACATCCTGGAGCTGTAGGCCATAGATGTAGACATTCCTGGAAGACGATTATGGGAATAAATAATTTGGGGTGATGTTGAGAACTGATTGGAATGTATTTGGTGGAGGAACAAGAATTCCAGCTTGGCTTGGGAGGACCTCCACCATTCCTTCCCCAGCCTCGTAGCCTTCAAGTGTGCTTAGGACCATCACCTCAAGATCTTGGGGTGCCCATCTTGGAAGGAAGGGAAAGGAGAAACCCTGGGCCAATATTTTTGCAGTGAGTGCAGCATTTCTGTGGGGAATGAGGAGAAGCCCAGAGCAAAGCACTGAAGGTCAAATGTGCAGAAATGAGAACTTGCAAGAAAGGGAAGTTGGTGGTGGAGCTGGAAACTCGAGAAGACTTTAAGACTTGTGAACTTCAACTTCACGTGAAGTGTTAATACCACTTTATAATGCCTTGGTAAGGCCACACTTGGAATACTGCATTCAGTTTTGGTCGCCACAATGTAAAAAGGATGTTGAGACTCTAGAAAGAGTGCAGAAAAGAGCAACAAAGAGGATTAGGGGACTGGAGGCTAAAACACATGAAGAACGGTTGCAGGAACTGGGTATGTCTAGTTTAATGAAAAGAAGGACTAGGGGAGACATGATAGCAGTGTTCCAATATCTCAGGGGTTGCCACAAAGAAGAGGGAGTCAAACTATTCTTCAAAGCACCTGAGGGTAGGACAAGAAGCAATGGGTGGAAACTAAACAAGGAGAGAAGTAACTTAGAACTAAGGAGAAATTTCCTGACAGTTAGAACAATTAATCCGCGGAACAGCTTGCCTCCAGAAGTTATGAATGCTCCAACACTGGAAGTTTTTAAGAAGATGTTGGATAAGCATTTGTCTGAAGTAGTGTAGGGTTTCCTGCCTAGGCAGGGGGTTGGACTAGAAGACTCCAAGGTCCCTTCCAACTCTGTTGTTATTATTATTATTATTATAACTCCCAGAATTCCTCAGCCGGGCACGGAGAGGGCTCTCCAAACTTGACCACTTTAACACTTGTGGGACTTCAACTCCCAGCATTCCCTGGCCAGTGCATGGAGTTGAAGTCCACAGGTCTTAAAGTGGCCAAGTTTGGAGACCCCTGTCCGTGGCCGGCTGAGGAATGCTGGGAATTAAAGTCCACAAGTTGCCAAGTTTGGAGAGCCATGCCCCTCGGAGACGGAGGCACTGCCAGGAACGCAGGAAAGCCAGGCAAGAGAGAGGGGCTCCAACTCTGTGGGCCTCCAGAAGGTCCCCCAAAAGGGTAGCTCAACTACAGCAACCAACTGGAGGAACTTCTGGGTGCCCTCCTCCACAGGCCCTTTCCTGCCTGGCGTCGTCTCAGCGCATATGAGGAGGCTGACTTGGCTCTTCTGGCCTGGGGATCTTGCTGAGATCAGCAGCTGACCCTGGGAGGGATGGAGGCCTCCTTGGCCATGTGTGGATCCGAAAGTCTGCCTGCTGCAGAGAGGCAGCAGTGGCTTCCGCCCGAGGAAACGAATCCACGAGCAGCTGCAAGTCGCAAAGGAGTGAGGGGAGGGCATCTGGAGATCACTTTCGATTCTTGGATCTCCTTTTCCCTGATGGGTGCATGTTTCAAGGGTTCATCGCGGGTGCAGTGGGGTTCCTGCTCATCAGGAGGCACAGACTCTGTGTGTGTGTGTGTGAGAGGGGGGGGATGGAGGGGGAGAGGGGGAGAGGGAGGGAGAGAGAGAGAGAGGGAAGGAGAGACACACAGAGAGAAAGACAGAAAGAGAGGGAGGGAGGGAGAGGGAGAGGGAGGGGAAGAGAGAGAAAGAAAGAAAGGGGGGAGAGAAAGAGGGGGAGAGAGAGGGGGAAGAGAAAGGAGGGGAGAGGGAGGTACAGAGGGGGAGGGAGGGGGAGAGGGAGGGAAAAGGAGGAGAGAAAGAAAAGAGAGAGAGAGAGAAAGAGAGGGAGGGAGGGAGGGGAAGTCAGGGAGGGGGGGGAGAGGGAGAGAGAAATAGGGGGCCAGGTGTGCTTCTCCCTTCTGCCCCAATGGAGGAAGAGCTGCTGGATGCAAAAGTCACCCAGCACCCCACTCTCTGCATGGGTGCAATGCAGGGTCGAAATCGAGCATGTTCTGACAGGTTCTGGAGAACCAGTAGGGGAAATTTTGAGTAGTTTGGAGAACCGGCAAATACCACCTCTGGCTGGCCCCAGAGTGGGGAGGGAATGGGGATTTTGCAGTATCTTCTCCTTCCATGCCCACCAAGCCACGCCCACAGAACCGGTAGGGGAAATTTTTGACTTTCACCCCGGTGCAATCCAGGCAGTCCTTGACTTACGACCATTTACATCTGTTTGTTTAATCAGTGGAAGGTCTTTCCTCCGGAAGTTGTAGCTGTTCCCACCCTGGAAGTTTTTAAGAAGAGCCTGGACTACCTTTTGCCTGAAATGGTATACTAGGGTCTGCTATTGGAGCAGGAAGTTGGACTAGATGACCTCCAAGGTCCCTGTTGTGGCCAGGTTGAGTCCAGGGCAATTAGCAGCCGATCCCGAGGATTCAGAGGTAGTGAGGGTGCAGTACAGAAGACCGGTGTTCCTGGCACCAGAGACGGAGAGTGAAGAGGATGTGGGGTCAGAGGCTGGCAAACAATTAGAACCTGATGCATCTCCTGAGATTATTGACTCAGGAGAAGAAGAAGAGGCTCTTCTGGATGCCAGAGCACGCAGGTTCTCAAAGAGACATGAGTCGCTAATCAGGAGGAGGCTTCCTCATGAGTAGCAATAGCAATAGCACTTAGACTTATATACCACTTCCTAGTGCTTTACAGCCCTCTCTAAGCGGTTTACAGAGTTCAGCATATTGCCCCCAACAATCTGGGTCCTCATTTTACCGACCTCAGAAGGATGGAAGGCTGAGTCAACCTTGAGCCTGGTGAGATTTGAACAGCTGAACTGCTGAACTAGCAGTCACTGAAGTAGGTTGCAGTGCTGCTTTTAACCACTGTGCCACCTCAGCTCCTATAGTTACCCTGTAGTAATGCAGGGCTTGACCATGCCCTGAGGGTATTTAAGGGTCTGTCACGAGGGACTTCATTGCAGAGAACAACCCCGTTCTGTGGTTCCAGCATTTTGGTTCTTGTCTCTGCATCTCGGATTATTAACAGTTAACATTTTTCCTGCGATTAATGAGAGCTTGGATTTCCGCCAAAACCTCCATGAGGTGAGATAAGACTCCTTAATTGCTCTTTCAGACTCTAGCCAAATACTGGAAAGACTTTGTGAATGAATGATATTCTTTTCAAAAAAACTGGCTGAGAATTCATTTGCAGTAAAACAATATTATTTCCAATTCCTTCTTGTGCATCTTATTTTGGGGGCATACCCGTGGGGACAGAACAATAGCAATAGCAATAGCACTTTACTTATATACCGCTTCATAGTGCTTTACAGCCCTCTCTAAGCGGTTTACAGAGTTCAGCATATTGCCCCCAACAATCTGGGTCCTCATTTTACCCACCTCGGAAGGATGGAAGGCTGAGTCAACCTTGAGCCTGGTGAGATTTGAACAGCTGAACTGCTGAACTAGCAGTCAGCCTGCAGTCGCAGCATTTAACCACTGCACCACTTCAGCTCTTCTGTTAATTTTGTTCTGTTCTGTCCTGACTGCTGGAAGTTACAACAACCCTGAAAAAATCACAGGACCGTTTTTCCACACTTAACAACGGTTGCCGCATCCGCATGGCCACGTGACCCAAATTCAGACTTTCTTGGCAAGTGATTCATATTTACGACGGTTGGAGGGTCCAGGGGTCACGTGATCCCCTTTGGCAACTTCCTTACAAGCCAAGTCAGTGGGGAAGCCGGATTCACTGAACGACCGCGTGATTAATTTAACAACTGCCGTGATTCACTTAACAACGGTGGCAAACAAGGTAGTAGAATGGGGCCATACTCACTTAACAACTGTCTCGCTTAGCAACGGAAATGTTGGGCTCCATTGTGGCCGTACGTCGAGGACAGCCTGTTTTTCAAAGGGTCTCAATTGTGGGGGGGGAGGGCAGAGTGAGAGGTTTCCAAAGAAGACCGGCCACACACATATTCCTTTAATAGCAACCAACAACAATAGACTTCCTCTTTGTATTTTGTTTTGACTTCTGAGCTGCCCCCAGTTGGACGTCTCGGAGAGGCAGCTGTGCAATTTTAATAAATCTGTTGTGGCTCAGAATTTTGGGGGGGGGACATGCCAGGGCTGGGGGAGATAATACAGTCCCATTCATCAGTTCTGGATTTATATTTTCAATAGGACTCCTCCTTCATGTTTGGGGTCTGGATACGGTTCCCTCCCTCTCCCCCCCCACCATAAAAGTCCGTGGGCGGATAGGGGAAGCTCTAGGACTGAGCCGGAGAATGGAGGGATGCCAAATGATTCCCCTCAAAAGGGGGGGGCTTTCAGATTTTGGGGGGTTCCCAAGGTTGGGTTGACACAACAGGCTCAAGTCTAAAGCGAGGGAGGGAGGGAGGGAAGAAGGTAGATGGAAGAATAGGGAGGGAGGGAGGAAAGAAAGAGGGAGGGAGGGAGGAAGGAAGGGAGGACAGGAGGGAGAGAAGGAAGGGAGGACAGGAGGGAGAGAAGAAGAGAGGGAAGGAAGAATAGGGAGAGAAGAGAGAAAGAGGGAGGAAAGAAGGAAAGGGAGGGAAGGAGAGACGAGAGAAAAGAGGAAGAAAGGAAGGGAGAGAAGGAAAGAAGGATAGTGAAGGAGGAGAGAAATAGAGGGAGGAAGGAAAGGGAGAGAGGGAGGGAAAGGAAAAAAGCAAGGAAGGAAAGAAAAAAAGAAAGAAAGAAAGAAAGAAAAAAGAAGGAAGGAAGGAAGGAAAGAAAGAAGGAAGGAAGGAAGGAAGGAAGGAAGGAAGGAAGGAAGGAAGGAAGGAAGGAAGGAAGGAAGAATAGGGAAGGAGAGAAATAGAGAAATAGAGGGAGGGAGAAAGGAAAGAAAGAAAGGGAGGGAGGGAGGGGAAGGAGGAAAAGGGATAAAGGAGGAAAGGAAGGAGGAAAGGAAGGGAAAGGAAAGGAAAGGAAAAGCAAACAAGCTGCCAAATCAATAGCCCCTATTATAAGCTTAGGCTAGTTGCTGCCCCACACCTGATCTGCTTGACTCCAGTCAGGCTTGGTGCCCCCAAGCCAACCCAGCCCAAACCCCCTCCCCTTCTCCCTCTCCCCAGCAAGGCAAGACTCCGCGCTCCCAGGTCGCATTCCTGCAGCTTCCTTGGAGAAAGCCAAAGGGCAGCGCAGCCCCACCCTGCTCGTGGGTGCCTTCGCATTCCTCCCTGATAAGGTGCAGAGCCTCCGTGGCTGCCCTGCAGGCCTCTCCGGAATGCGAGACATTCCTGCTGTGGACGAGAGCCTCTTAGAGCCGCCCTTGGGTGCCAGGACGGACGGGTGCCCTGCCAGGGTGGCGCCTGGTGGACGGGTGAAGAGGGAGGCAGCCTCTGGGCCTCTGCAGCTCTTGCCAGACCCCCGGATGCCATGGGGAGGGGGGGCTCTTCTAAGAGGCTCCAGAGGCCTCCAGCTGCCAGAGAAAATATGTACTTCCTGGGGGAGAGGCCCAAACAAGAGTGGCCAGGGATCTAGGAGGTCAGCAGGACCTTCCTGTAGGACCACAACTGCCCTTCTCTTAAGCAGAATACAGCTGGAAGGGACCTTAGAGGTCTTCTTGTCCAACCCCCTGCCCTATTCCATTCCAGACAAATGGCTGTCCAGTTTCTTCTTAAAACCCTCCAGTGATGTTGTGGAACTTCTGGTGGCAAGCTACTGTAAAAAGTTAGCACCTACCCCTCTCCTAAAAAAATGAAATATCCTAGGAAATATTAAAAAGGCAGAATATTATATAGAATATCCCTCGCTAAAAAATGGAGAAACATGTTTTTAGGCAGGAAACAGACTCACTCTTAGTAGCCTCCACCTTTGTCAATGGGCCAGATCACTCATCCCCCCCACCTTTGTTAATAGCCTGGACCAGTCTATTCTACATAACAAAGATCTACCTCCTTCAGACAGAGCCATATTAGGAATTGCCCAAAGCCCTTTCATTACACCACATGGGACCTGGGAAGATTGCATCAGCCAGCGGGGCTCAAGCAAGCTTGGACTCAAGACAGCCTACAGAGTTGCCCCTGCATGGCTCCATAGGAGTCTGACAGCCAATCGGAGTGCATTACATACACAGGAACAGGGAACTAAGAGGTGGGGCCCAACAGAGGTCATAAAACCAAGGGACTCAGCATCTTTTCCTCCCTTTTCTCTTCACCCAACATCTGGAAGCATGTGATCCACCTTTTTTGTACAGGAGCTCAAGCCATGTGCTCCTGTCCTCCATTAAACCTTCTTTCCAAGCAACTTCCATGAATCCAGTGTCTTTCCCCCCACTTGGAACTGAACCCAGAAGGATATTCCTTACAACACTACTCCACTGTTTTATTGTCCTCACTGTTGGGAAATTTCTCCTTAATTCCAGGTTGCTTCTCTCCTTCATTAGTTTCCATCCATTGCTTCTTCTCCTGCCTTCTGGTGCTTTGGAGAATAGGTGGACTCCCTCTTCTCTGTGGCAGCCCCTCAAATACTGGAAGACTCCTGTCATGTCCCCCCTGGTCCTTCCTTTCACTAGACTAGACATACCCAGTTCTGCAACCGTTCTTTGTATGGTTTTGTCTCCAGGCCTGTAATCATCTTCGTTGCTTTTCTTTGCATTTTTTCCAAAGTCTCAGCCTCCGTGGGTGGGTGGGTGGGTGGACTAACACTGGGACCCCCTCCTTGCAAAGCCTGTTCCCCACCCCGGAAAGGCCAGAAAAAGCACATTTGATCCAGTATCCAGTCATTCCAGAGCCCTGGATTTTTACAAACTGCAGGAAAATCTCCGTTCTGAATTCAAACTACGGGAACATTCAGCTATGAAAACAGGACATTAGGCCCCCTCAGAGGCGGCAGGAAATGCAGAGCGTTTCAGGGAGAGGAAAAGCAAATTGCAATTTGAACGTTGGCAGTTTTGGGGAAAAAACAATGAAAAAGCCAACCGCCCTGCAGACGAATAAAGAAATAACCAGAATGACAGAGTTGGAAGGAAGGGACCTTGGAGGTCTTCTAGTCCAACCCTCCTCTAAGGCAGGAAACCCTCTACCACTTCAGACAAATGGTTGTCCAATCTCTTCTTAAAAACTTCCAGTGTTGGAGCATCCACAACTTCTGGAGGCAAGTTGTTCCACTGGTTAATTGTTCTCAGTGTCATACAATTTCTCCTTAGTTCTAGGTTGCTTCTCTCCTTGAATAGTTTCCATCCGTTGTTTCTTATCTTGCCTTCAGGTGCTTTGGAGAATAGATCGCCCCCCCCTCTTCTTTTGGAGCAGCCCCTCAAATATTGGAAGACTGCTATCATGTCTCCCCTAGTTCTTCCTTTCATTGTTAAAGAGGGGGGCCCTGTTTGGTTTCATGGACAGAAACTTACTGACTTGATCTTCTTATGGCTTCATATATTCCAACTGCCCTTGGACTGGTCAGCAATCAAAATAAGGGGTTCTCTTTTTTGAGCAAAGGACACATATGGCTATCATGCTTATTTTTGGGGTGGGTGGGGTTCAGGCGTGAAATGAGGAACGATATTGTAGTTTTACAAATCCCATCTTATTCTCTTTGTTTCTGTCTTAAGTAAAACTATCATACCATACGTGGTTTGCTAACTCCCTTAGAATTATCTATATGCTAGAATCAAAATTAAATATCTATATGCTAGAATCGAAACTAAATATCTATGCAGGGGTGGCCAAACCGTGGCGCATTCCACGATTTCAAGTGGCGCATCCACCGTCGCGTTCCTCAGTATTGTGTCCAGGGCAGCCCATTCTAAAAGAGATCGTCTCGCGAGTTTGAGAAGTTTGAACTCGCGAGACTTTCTCTTTTAGAATGGGCTGCCCTGGACACACTACCGAGGAACGCGACGGAACAAGTCCCACGTAGGACGCGCGTCTCGCAGCTCTCTCCGCCGCGCGCAGAGCCGAAGGGGCGGTGGGAGGCGAGGAAAGGAAGCGGCCGGCAGAGCCGAAGGGGAGGCTCTGCCGGCCGCCTCCTTTCCTCGCCTCCCGCGTGCGGAACTTGGCCCTAGCCCGCCGCTCCCCAAAGCCCAGCGCCGCAGGTGCCTTCAGGAGCCCTGAAGCTCTGCCGGCAGAGCCGAAGGGGAGGCGGGAGGCGAGGAAAGGAGGCGGCCGGCAGAGCTTCAGGGCTCCTGAAGGCACCTGCAGCGCTGGGCTTTGGGGAGCGGCGGGCTGGGGCCAAGTTCCGGAGGCGCAGGCCTTCCTCCTCGGCGACCGTCCCTCTCCCGGGCCGGAGCGCCTCGCCTTCGCCGCTCCTCCATGCCCGCCTCCCCGGGCGCGCTTTCTGCCAGGCGGCTTCAGCAACCAAGTAGTGCTTCCTTCGGCGCCCTTCCCCCGCCTGCAGCTTTCCAAGAGGTCCATCTGCCTCCTTTATGTCCCCGGAGCTGCTCTGGGAGGGCCGGCGGGGGGAGCGAGCGAGCGCTTGGCCGGATGCGGCCGCCGCCTGCCCGCCGCCCAAAGCCTCGCTCGCCCCGCTGCCCGGCCGCCGCCCGCCCAGAGCCTCGCTTGCCCGGCCAGCCGGCCACCCTCTGATGGAGGGAGCCAAGCTCAGGAACGGAGCCCTGCCAAATGGGGAGCTTTGGGGTTCTCTGGCAACACCGGGTTTGCGTGAAGAGCCAAAGCGGGGGATTCCCAGTCCCGGAGGTGAATGCGGTGCAGGCGGGCCCTTTGTGAGTGCGAAGGTGACCCTGCCTCGTTCTTTGTTGTAGGTCCGGGGCTGTTGCGGCGATGGAGCCTCCCCTTCGGCTCTCACCGCTTTTCGGCTCTGCAGCTGCTGCCTCCTCCTTTCCTCGCTTCCTGCTCCTTTCCTCCCCCCCGCCCACCTGGATGCTGCCATTTGTGTCGTTTTGCCGTCTGCGCATGCGCAGAGGGCAAAACTCAAATGGCGGCATCCAGGCGGGCCCGCCCACCCAGGACGCCTGGGCCAATTGGCGCATGGGACGCTTCAGGTTGGCCACCACTGATCTACAGTATATGCTAGAATAAGGTGACCAGACGTCCCGCTTTTGGCGGGACAGTCCCGCTTTTTGATAATTTGTCCTGCGTCCCGTGGCGTTTCAAAAAAGTCCCGCTTTTTTCGGCCGGGCCAGTCGTTCGGCGTAGAGCCGATGGAACTGGCGGCGGTCGCGGCGCGGGCTTCTCCCGCCCGCTTCCCCCGCCCAGCTGGACGCCACCATTCGGGTTATTTTGCCCTCTGTCCATGCGCAAAGCGTTCTGCTGGCAGGATTTCACCCCTGGCAGTGACGAACAGGTAAGCCTGCGCCAGTAGGAATCCACCCCTGGCTGCGATGAAGGATTTGGGTTTGGCCAGCCTAGAGAAGAGAAGAGAAGGACGAGGGGGGACATGATAGCAGTCTTCCAATATTTGAGGGGTTGCCACAAAGAAGAGGGGGTCAAGCTATTCTCCAAAGCCCCTGAAGGCAGGAGAAGAAACAATGGATGGAAACCAATCAAGGAGAGAAGCAACCTGGAATTAAGGAGACATTTCCTGACAGTGAGAAAAATTAACCAGTGGAACAACCTGCCACCAGAAGTTGTGAATGCTCCATCACTGGAGGTTTTCAAGAAGAGACTGGACAACCATTTGTCTGAAATGGTATAGGGTTTCCTGCTTGATCAGGAGAGTGGACTAGAAGACCTCCAAGGTCCCCTCCAGCTCTATTCTGATTGATTGTTTGAAATTCTCCTTAATTTCAGATGCCATCTCTCCTTGATTAGTACCCATCCCTTGCTTCTTGTCCTTTACTCAGTGGAGCAAGAGTACTCAGACATCCAAAGTGCCAATCAGGATTGACAGGACGGCTGTCCCTGCAAAAACTGTCCCCTCCCTCCCTCCCTCCCTCCCTCTCTTCCGGGACGTTTGGGGCCCTCCTGTAGTTCGGGAAGTGTCCCCCCCCTTATAAATCATGTTTGTGGCTGCTCCAAGGAAGCCCAGCTGGAGATGTGTGGGGCAAGGTTTCCTCTGGGACTGTGGGGTGGGAGGGAGGGGAGGGGGTTGCATTGGCAGGCGCCTGGCCTCCCCCCTCAGCCAAGCCCCCCCAGGCTGCCCCCAATCCCTCCAGACAGCAGTTTTACAAATACAGGTACTCCTTGACCGACGACCCCAATTGAGCCCGACATAGAGCCGAGGTGGCGCAGTGGTTAGAGTACAGCACTGCAAGCTACTTCAGCTGACTGCTAGCTGCAGTTCGACAGTTCAAATCTCACCGGCTCAAGGTTGACTCAGCCTTCCATCCTTCTGAGGTCGGTAAAATGAGGACCCAGATTGTTGGGGGCAATAGGCTGACTCTGTAAACTGCTTAGAGAGGGCTGTAAAGCACTATGAAGTGGTATATAAGTCTAAGTGCTATTGCTATTGCTATTTCCGTTGCCAAGCGAGACTGTTGTTAAGCGAGTGTTTGCTCCATTTTATGACCTTTCTTGCCTCAGTTGTTAAGTGAATCCCTGTAGTTGTTAAGCTAGTCACACGGTCGTTAAGTGAATCTGGCTTCTCCATGGACTTCCCCGTGCGCGTCAGAATCTCGCCAAAGGGGAATCAGGTGACTCCGGGACACTGCGACCGTCATAAACGTGAGTCAGTTGCCGAGCCTCTGAATTTTGATCGCGTGACTGTGGGGTTGCTGCAATGGCCGTAAAGTGTGAAGAACGGTCAAAGCTGGCTGGGGAATTCTGGGAGTTGAAGTCCACAGGTCTTAAAATTCCGGAGATTGGACGGCCCTGAACTCAATTTCTAAGCTTCCCCCTTTTCTCTGGTCTGTTTGGAAGAAAGAAGCAAAGTTTTGTGCAGCCCAAACCGGAGCCCCTCACCCAGTCCCCAAATGTGCCTCTGGCGGCCCAAATGTGCAGAAATCTGATCTCTCTCCTCCCCCCCCCCCCGCCCAACCCCCCTCCCCAATGCAGGGCTGTCAGGGTAATGGAAATCGAGCTGAGATTTTCCAGGCTGCAAAGCCTCCTGCTGGATTGAGGGCACCTGTACCTTGTTAGGGTGGGGGTGGGGGGGGAATGGCCTTGTCTCTCTCCCCCCCCTTGGAAAAAGAGAAGGGTGAAGGAGGGAGGGGGGAGAGGATGGAAGAACAGGGAGGTTGGGTCCTGTTCCAAGGAAT
The DNA here is from genome assembly GCA_023053685.1 of Diadophis punctatus similis. Classification (NCBI taxonomy): domain Eukaryota; kingdom Metazoa; phylum Chordata; class Lepidosauria; order Squamata; family Dipsadidae; genus Diadophis; species Diadophis punctatus. Next base: position 72,261,538 of record JALIGW010000006.1, on the reverse strand, counting down.
AAATACATGCGATTTCAGTCGGTTTTGCACTTTGCAGAATTATTGTTTAGGACAAAATACAGTGAAAGGAAAGGAAAACATCTCCCTTCCTTCCCCTTTTCCTCCCAGATTCCCTCCCTCCCCTCCCCTTCTTCTTCTCCCTTGCTTTTCTTTCCTTCCTTCCTTCCTTCCTTCCTTCCTTCCTTCCTTCCTTCCTTCCTTCCTTCCTTCCTTCCTTCCTTCCTTCCGAAGTCATCCCTCCTAGATGAATGAAATATTTTGAGAAATATTTAAAAAGTCAGAATATTACATTTCCCTAAAGGAGAAACATGTTTCTAAAGGCAGAAAGCAGCTCCCTGCCCCCAGCAGATATTTGGTGCCCATTGAGGAGGACTGGGCCATCCTATCTACAAGACAAAAGACCTTCAGCTCCAGGGTGGTGGGATTAAGACAAGACCCTCCAGGACACAATAGGACTATCTAGCAGCAGATCTCACTGCATTACAAAGTCTAAGGACATTGCATCACCCAGCAAACTTCAACCAAACTTAGCTCAGACAAACATCACCCCACATGGCCCCATGGGAGTCTGACAACAGCCAATAGAATACATGTTCTTTCACAGGAACAGGAAGCTCAAGTTCAAAGCCCAAGAGAAGGTATAAATACCCCTGACTCTCCACTCCATGGCGTCAGCTGTCCAGAACCACAAACCACCATGTGGTTCTGCTTCATCAATACATGGACCCTCTTTCCAATCAGCTTCCAGTCTCCATTTGGTCTCCAGTGCCTTTCTCCAGGCTTGGAACTGAACCAGATGGAAATTTCTTCCAACCCTTCCTTCCTTCCTTCCTTCCTTCCTTCCTTCCTTCCTTCCTTCCTTCCTTCCTTCCTTCCTTCCTTCCTTCCTTCCCTCCCACTGACCCACCCTCCCTCCCCTTTCCTTTTTTCTCCCTCCCTCCTTTCCTTCTTCCACTTTCCTTGCTCCTCCTTCCCTTCCTCATTCTCCCTTCCTTCCTTCCTTCCTCTTTGATTGCTCCCTCCCTCTCTCCTTCCACTCCTTCCTTCCTTCCTTCCTTCCTTCCTTCCTTCCTTCCTTCCTTCCTTCCTTCCTTCCTTCCTTCCTTCCTCCCTCTTTCAAGTGCCAGTGTGGTGTGGAAGAAAACAGGGCCTGGCTCAGGAAGCAACCCCCTGCACTTTCCTCAACTCCCTAGGTCTCTCCCCCCCACACCTCCCCCAAATTCCATGGGCTGGATCAAACTGGATCCACCCACGGCCTCACCAAGTCCTGGGGTCTACGGTGGGTCTACAGAGAGGAAGAGGAATCTCTGCTTGGATGGAAAACCCGCCTGGAAGCCTGGCCAGATGCTTCAGACAACCTTTGGGGAAAGAAGGCGGAAGGGTTTCCATGTGCAAATGCCTAAGCCTTCCAACATCCAAAGTCCCAGGGCGACACGGCATATGAGAATGGCTGCAGAAGTTGATGGCGGGGGCTGAAATGGCAAAATCGACTGTTCTGATTAAAGAAAAGAATAGAAGTACTTTTGTTTCTACCGGTACTCGGAAACCGCTTCTGGACTTTGTGCTTGAGGTGGGAAAGAATGAAACTTTGATTTTGGGTTTTACCGAGTAGATTGATAGATCTTTATAGAAATGGCTTTTTCATATTATTATGAAAAAACAAAAAAGTTATGATTTGATGTTAATGCTTTATTATTTTACTACAGCAGAGAAGTCAATGTTTCTTTTTTTTCTTATCTTCCCTCACTTCTCTTCCCCCTCTTCCTCCCCACCGTTTTCCTATTTACTTTCCTATTTTGTATCGTTTTGTATCGTTTTGTATCATTTTGTTTTGTATCATTTTGTTTTGTTTTGTTTTGTTTTGTTTTGTTTTATTATTTTATTTTATTTTATTTTATTTTATTTTATTTTATTTTATATTTTATTTTATTTTATTTTATTTTATTTTATTTTATTTTATTTTATTTTATTATTTTATTTTATATTTTATTTTATTTTATTTTATTTTATTATTTTATTATTTTATTTTATTTATTATGTTATTTTATTATTTTATTTATTATTTTATTTTATTTTATTAGTTTATTAATTATTGTATTGTATTGTATTGTATTGTATTGTATTTTTTTGTTTTGTTTTGTTTTGTTTTGTTTTATTATTATTTTATTATTATTTTATTATTCCCAATAAAAATGCTAAACACACTGAGAATTCCTGTTGCCAATTTGTCTTGTTTGCAAAGCTCCTTTGGGGAGGTATCTGGGTGGCCACTGTCAGGATGTGACTCATTCTGGAAAAAACTATATATTTTTAGGGGATATGAATGAACAGATGGCAAAGAATGAAGTCCCCAAATAGAGAGAGGAGGGATAGGAAGATCCAGAATAACAAAAACAGAATTTTGGGGGACCCTGGAGGTCTTCTAGTCCAGCCCCCTGCTCAAGCAGGAGACCCTCTACATGTCAGAGAAGTGGCTGTCCAGTCTCTTCTTAAACACCTCCAGTGATGGAGCATCCACAGCTTCTGGTGGCAAGCTGTCCCACTGTCTATGGAGATTCTCCGTCATCCAGGTCCTGGTTGTCCCAAAGGTGTCTTTTTCAAGAGGCAACTGGACTTTCTGGGTTTTTCTTTTGAAGACGTTTCGCTTCTCCTCCGAGAAGCTTCTTCAGCTCTGACCGGATAGTGGGAAATGGAAGGAGCTGAAGAAGCCTCTTGGAAGAGAAGCGAAACGTCTTCAAAGAAAAACCAAGGAAGTCCAGTTGCCTCTTGAAAAAGCCCCTTGGAGAAGCTGTTCCACTGGTTAATCATCGTCAGGGTCAGAAAGCCTCGGAGCCTTCATTCTAGGTCGCTTCTAGAACCAAGAAACAAGCATTCAAAGCCCCCCACCCTCCCTCAGGGCCGGGCCAAGCTGGTGGGGACATTTGTGAGCCAGAGGAAGTCTGGGAGGGCTGAAGGCGACCCCACCTCTCATTAACAATGCCGGGACTCACTTCAAGTTATTTATTCTAGCTCTGGCAAAAACATCCAGACTATTGTGAGGCAGGAAGCCAGACGGCCCTTCCCGAGCAGGGCGGATCCAGCCTGGGCTTTCACAAAATGAGTCCTGGGGCAGAAGCCAAAATCAATGCAACCCTGGGCTGACCCAGGGCCATAGGGCGGGGGGGGGGGGGAGATGGAGACCATGCCCAGGGCGATGGGAATGGGACAACTCTCCGCAGCCAACTCTCCGTAGGACAATGTAACAATTCTATTTCATTATTTAAAATAAATAAAAAAATATATTTTACTTGTAGCCGTTCACACGTGATGCTCTTCCTGGAGTGGTGCGGTGGCCTAGTGGTGGAGCTCTCGCCTCACAATCAGGAGGCTGTGAGTTTGATCCTAGGTAGAGGCAGATATTTTTCTCTCTCTGGGCACAATGAGAATATATCTGCTGAACTAAACTCTGCATTGACGACAGGAAGGGCATCCGGCCAGTAAAACATTCTGCAAGCTCCATTCAGTTGCCCAGACTCCACCCCGCCAGGGATTATGGGGTCGTTATATGAAGACAATGATGACCATGTTATCCTCCTTTTGCATTCTTTCTTTCATGATTCTATCCCATCCTTTCTTTGATATTAGCGTAACTCTCATCCCGTGGCAAGTTGGCCGTGGCAAGTTGTCATAGGCCCCAGGGCACCGGCCTTTGGCGCTGGCCGGATGGTGGTGCAAGCAGGAAGGTCAGCTCTCAGGATGGTTCTGGAAGGCCTTAAGGCCCAGAAGGATGGGGTATCCCACAAGCAAGGGTGAAATGGTCTGTCCTGATGGCTACGGAGGTTCTCCACCTTCCAGGTCACGGTTGTCCCAAAGGTGCTTTTTCCAAAAGGCAACTGGACTTCCTTGGGTTTTTTTTGCCTTGAAAACGTTTTGCTTCTCATCCAGGAAGCTTCTTCAATTCTTCAGAACTGAACTTCTTCAGAACGAAGAACGGTTGCAGGATTTGGGTTTGGCTAGTCTAGAGAAAAGAAGGATTGGGGGGGGGGGTCTTCACGGGAGGCTTTTAAGAAGAAACTGGACAACATTTGTCTGGAATAGTATAGGGTCTCCTCCCTGAGCATGGGGTTGGACTAGAAGACCTCCAAGGTCCCTTCTAACTCTGTTCTCCTTCTGTATTCAGTGTATTATTCTATAAGTTCAGAAGACAAGACTAGGAATGGCATGATAGCAGTCTTCCAGTATTTGAGGGGTTGCCCCAAAGAAGAGGGGGTCAATTTATTCTCCAAAGTACCTGAAGGCAGGACAAGAAGCGATGGATGGAAACTAATCAAGGGGAGAAGCAACCTGGAACTAAGGAGAGATTTCCTGACAGTGAGAACAAATAACCAGTGAAACAGAAGTATTGGGTGCTCCATCGCTGGAGGCTTTTAAGAAGAAACTGGACAGCCACTTGTTTGAAATTGTATAGGGTCTCCTGCTTGAGCAGGGGGTTGGACTAGAAGACCTCCAAGGTACCTTCCAGTGCTATTCTGATTGCTTTGGCACAGCCTCCTTTGGGTGCCTCCCCAGGCCTCCCCCATCCCCACGTTGCCGTCTGCATCCTGCACATTCCTGCAAAGGAATCTGGAGTGGGGGTATTGGGGGACCTCCCTGCATTTGGAGGGGGGGTTGGAGGTGGGGAGGGGAGGCATCATTGCGAGTGAGTCCAGGCAAGTTTCGGTTACAGCCCCCCCCCCAGGAGGAGTGGATGGCAGGACAGCCCTCCTCCCCTTCGCACATCTGCAGCTGGGTTGGGACTTGAACGGCAGCCAAGTGTTGGGCCGGGCCAGGATAAGGGGTGGGAGGAGAGAGAAGCTGCAAGAAGAGCCGAGAGAGAAAGGAGGGGTGGGGGAAACTGGAGGTTGAGTAGCTACGGAGGAGAAGAGAATCCACTGAGGGTCCCTCCGTGGACAAGGTAAGAGGGGTAGCTTGGCCAGGGTGTGAGGAAGGAAAGGGCTTCTTCTGCCATGGGTCTGCTCTCTTGCCCCAGCTGGCATCTTCTGGTTTGGACTTGTGGAGAACTTTCTTGACCAGGAAGGGCTGCAGAAAGTGGCCAAAGATCCGCTCTTCTGGACAAAGGAGGAAGACAGGAAGGAATGGGAGGGGGCTTGAGAGGGAGGTATGGCTAGGCTGGCCCCTCTCCTCTTTTGTCTTTCTGCACCCAGGGTGGTCGGTGGGTTGTTGGCCTCCAGAGATGAGATGTTGCTCCTGGAGATTAGAGAGCTTGGTTGACGGTCTCTTACTGGAGACCCCTGGAGTGCTTGGACACTTGACCTCTTTTGTCTTGGGGGAAAGGGGCTACCTTGTAAGGAGGTCATGAAAAGGATCCGTAAATACGTCCAGGATAGTCCCCAGACTCAGTCAAGGGGAGAGAACACCACATCTGGAGAAGTTCAGGTGGACTTCCAAGCCAGATGCGGATCATTCCAGGTGTTGGGGATTTTCCCGGACATGGAGAAAGTGGCAGATGGTTTCTGGGCTGTTCCCTTCAACAGCTCAGTGTCTAGCAGGGACTCGGCCCCAGTTCGCCGCTTCCTGCCCCACCTGGGCTGCCCTCCAATTGCTGCAAATTCCACAACCAGCTCTGGAAAGGAAAGCAACCCCCATAATGGAAATGGGGGTGGAATTGCAGGTTTGCTCCTTTTGGACCCTTTTGGGGAAGGGTCCCCCACTTTGGGCCTCCGAGTTCCTGACTGTTGTAATCTCTGTCCTGGAGGAAATGGCTCCAGCTGAATTCCTGCCAGCCTCCAGCTGTTTCAAATGCAGGAATGCTACAGGAACCCGTAGTAGTAAGTCCGGTTCTTTGGTGAGCACTCTACCAGTTGGAAAGCAGACTGGGAGAACTTGACCTCTGCCATCCTCCCCGGGGAAAGATGGGGTCAGCTGGGGTCAGGGGCTTCTTGGTTGTGAGGGACCTCAGTCTCGTTCCAGGAGGAACTCGAGGTAGATCCAGAAAGAGGGTTAAAAATCTGCTTTATTAAACAACATTGAGTTATCCTGCTAAAAAGTTGGCACAAGAGACACCGCTGGACATAATGTCCCTTTGCCAGCTTGGGAATCTTCAAAACGTGAAGATCTTGGGAATCTTCCTCCCCTTAGTTTGTTTTTGGGTGGTGATTTTTTTTCAGGGGGCAGGGTGGGCTTCTGCCATTTCAATGCATGCTCCATTTAGTAGGGAAGCAGTTAAGATCACAACGCACGAAACCCTGCAGATGCCGCATGGGGCTGGTTTGCAAGACGTATCAAGTATCATGGATGCCATAGGCTGCGCTGCTGCTGCTGCGTGTTGTTGACAAAGTGTAAGATAAACAAGCCCTGGGCTGCTCTGACGCTAAGGGGAGCTCCAAGGGCCAAGGAGTATCTCTGTATCTGTGCAAGAACCACTTCCTTCCTTCCTTCCTTCCTTCCTTCCTTCCTTCCTTCCTTCCTTCCTTCCTTCCTTCTTTTGCTTTCTTTCTTTCTTTCTCTTTTGCTTTCTTTCTCTCTTTTGCTTTCTCTCTCTCTCCCCTATCTTTCTTTCCTTACATCTATCTATCTATCTATCTATCTATCTATCTATCTATCTATCTATCTATCTATCTATCTATCTACCTACCTACCTACCTACCTACCTACCTACCTACCTACCTACCACCTACCTACCTACCTACCTACCTACCTACCTACCTACCTACCTATCTGCCGGGGTGGCCCAGTGGTTAGAATGCAGCATTGCAAGGCTGACTCTGCCGACTGACAGGAGTTCGATCCTGACTGGCTCAAGGTTGACTCAGCCTTCCATCCTTCCGAGGTGGGTCAAGTGAGGGGAACAAGAGGCTGTAAAGTAAACCGCTTAGAGAGGGCTTTGCAGCCCTGTGAAGTGGCATAGAGGTCCGAGTGCTCTTGTGCAAGACAGCTCTCCTGCAAGACAGCTTGAGCGAGGGAGACTTTTGATTTGCTTGTCAAAGAAATTGACACAGGAATGGAGCTGCCTGCTCCTTGTTGCAAAACCTTATCGGCTGCCTGGCCAGTTTCCCAGAGCAGTTGCAGGGGGGGAAAAGAAAAAGAAACAAGCCCTTTGGATGTGGAAATTTTGCTACAGACATAAATGATCACGACAGGAGAGTCCTCAAATCCAGAAGAGAAGCCTGGGGTCCTCTCCAGGGTGAGGAGGGGGTGAAGAAGAGGAGCGTGGGGGCACGGTGGGGTTTAAGCCCATCTAATTTTCCTTCTTCTGCAGCAGCTCTTTGATCCGAAGGCCGAAAACACAAAAGGGGTTTGCATTTGTGCCCCTTGACACCAGGAAGCCTCAAATGCTTTGGTCAGCAGAAGGGTGGGGGGAGCAGCTGCAAGGACAGAGGGGGGAGGAAGAAAGCGGGCTTGCACACTTACATGGGTGTGGCAGGCGCCATCTCCCTCCCTTTACTGTGAACTGAAAACTGCAAGGCCTGTGTGTGTGTGTGTGTGTGTGTGTGTGTGAACTTATGACCTCGTCTTACGGCCTCCATTGAGCCCAAAATTTCTGTGGCTAAGCGAGACCGTCGTTAAGTGAGTTTTGACCCATGTTATGACCTTCCTTGCCGAAGTGGTCAAGTGGATCCCTGCAGTTGTTACGTTAGTCACACGGTTGTTAAGCGGGTCTGGATTTCCCCTTGTCAATTGGTTGCAAAAGGGAATCGCGTGACCCCGGGACACTACGGCCGTCGTAAATATGAGTCAGCTGCCAAGCGTCCCAATTTTGATCACGTGATTATGGGGCTGGTGTGGTGGTCGTGAGTGTGAAAAACGTCACTTTTTCAGTGCGGCTGTAACTTCGAAGGGTCCCTCAATGAACGCCCCACCTGTGAATTGCCCAATTAGTGCCCACTGGACTTGCAATCCCTTGTTGGTGTTGGCCAAGAGAAGAACAAGGCTTGTCTCAGGCCTTTGAAGTGTGCAAATGAGGTGATTGGGGTCAGCGATGTGTAATTTGCACGTAGATAACACAACACCCAGTTACTTAGGAAAATTCAATTAACTGATTTAAGGAGGAATTGTGGGAGGAGAAACATGAAGGCGGCCGTAAAATAGACGAAGAGCTTGCAGGGAACTTCAGGACTATAGGAGTAAACTTACAACAGTTCATTTAGTGACTGTTCTAAGTTAGAACGGCACTGAAAAATGGGACTTATGACCATTTTTCACACTTCCGACCATTGCAGCATCCCCTGTGGTCACCTGATCCAAATTCAGTCGCTTGGCAACCGACTCATATTTATGACAGTTGCAGTGTCCTTGTGTCACTCTTTTCTGAACTTCTGACATGCAAAGTCAATGGAGAAGCCAGATTCATTTAACAACGGTGCTCCTTCCATTCCCCCCCCCCCCCATCCAGCCAGAGCTGAAGAAGCTTCTGGGGTGAGAAGCGAAACGTCTTCAAAGAGAAACCAGAAAGTCCAGTTGGCCTCCTGAGAAAAAGCACCTTTGGGACGACTGAGAGACTCCACGGACGCAAACCGTGCTCCTAAATAACTGCAGTGATTCACTTAACAACTGTGGCAAGCAAGGTTGTAAAATGGGGAGAAACTCACTTAACAACCGTCTCGCTTAGCAACAGAAATGTTGGTCTCGATTGTGTTCATACGTCAAGGATTATTTACCTGCAATAATTCTTGAGAATCAGGGTTTTTCAAAGTCACTTTGCAGAACCTCTGGGCCAGGAGTGGGTTCTAAAACCTTTTGCTACCGGTTTGCGTGTGCACGCTCACATCCATGCGCAGAAGCGTCCCGGGTGGATGGGCGGAGCCTCCCGCCGCCGGTGCTACCGGTTCACAGAACCGGGCTGAACCAGGAGCAACCCACTGCTGGGTCCTGAGGGATGGGATTTCACAATAGAGAAAAGGAAGACACAAACTTTGTCGGAACACAGCTAATTTCAGACACAAAACTTCGCCAGCTGATAAAGAGATTCGAAGATACCGTATATATATATTTAAAGCAAAGGCTTCCCAACCTGAAAAGGTTTGACCACTTTTGCTTCAGAGTGGGGTTTGCTTGACCTAACGAGATGGACATTAACTAGATGCCATCCAGAGGGACAGAAGCAAGATCACGTGAAGTGTTAGTAACTGGTTTATAAGGCCTTGGTAAGACCAAACTTGGGATATTGTACCCAGTTTTGGTAGCCAGGATGTAAAGAAGATGTTGAGATTCTGGAAAGAGTGCAGAGAAGAGCAACACAGTTTATTAAGGGGCTGGAGGCTAAAACATACAAGGAACGGTTGCAGGAATTGGGTAAGTCTACCGGTAGTTTAACAAAGAGAAGGAGTAGGGGTCACATGACAGAGATAGATAGATAGATTCAGATACAGATAGAGAAATAGATATAAGATAGAGAGAGAGAGAGAGAGAGAGAGAGAGAGAGAGAGAGAGAGAGAGAGAGAGAGAGAGAGAGAGATGATAGAATAGAATAGAATAGAATAGAATAGAATAGAATAGAATAGAATAGAATAGAATAGAATAGAATAGAATAGAATAGGAATAGAATAACTTTATTGTCACAAAGAAGAGTGGGTTCACCTATTCTCCAAAACACCAGAAGGCCGGACAAGAAGCAACAGATGGAAACTAATCAAAGAGAGAAGCAACCTAGAACAAAGGAGAAACTTTCTAACAGTGAGGACAATTAACCAGTGGAACAGCTTGCCACCAGAAGTTGTGGGTGCTCCATCACTGGAGGTTTTCAAGAAGAGATTGGATAGAATAACAGAATAACAGAGTTGGAAGGGACCTTGGAGGTCTTCTAGTCCAACCTCCTGCTCAAGCAGTTATCTCCATCCCATTCTGGACGAATGCTGGCCCGATTTCTTCTTAATCTCTTCAAGTCTCTTCTCAGTCATTTGTCCAGAATGGTAAAAGTTCTCCTGCTCGATCAGCGGGTTGGACTAGAGGACCTCCCAGGTCCCTTCCCACACTATTATTCTGCCCTGTCCTTCTTTCCGCAGCTCCTGCCATTTTGGCTGTCCTCGTGTCGGCTCTCATTTCCCGTCCGACCCCACCCCGCCCCACCCGGCCCTTCCTGCTTCTCTATTTGGAGGGTGGCTTAATTATGGAAACTGTGCACCGGAAAATCTGGATTTCAAAGAGGGTTTTTCCTCTCTGGGTCTGACTTCAAAGAAGGTGTGACTTGGTTTCCCCAGCCGCGCTTTGCAATAATAGCTGCTCCTTGGCACATTCATTGCAATATTTGAGCTTCTATGATGCTTTAGGTGGCCCTTGGGGTCCCTGATTAAAGCTGCTTTGAATTAATGAACATTATACTTTTTTTCTTTCTTTTGCCAGTCCTGGGGAAATGAGAAAGATCAGTGGATTATAAGGACAGAAGCTTGCTTTGGTTTCTCCTGTATAGAATAGAATAGAATAGAAAATAGAATAGAAAATAGAATAGAAAATAGAATAGAACAGAAAACAGAATAGAAAACAGAATAGAATAGAATAGAATAGAATAGAATAGAACAGAATAGAGAATGGAATGAATAGAATAGAATAGAATAGAATAGAATAGAATAGAATAGAATAGAATAGAATAGAATAGAGAATGGAATGAATAGAATAGAATAGAAAATAGAATAGAAAATAGAATAGAAAATAGAATAGAACAGAAAACAGAATAGAAAACAGAATAGAATAGAATAGAATAGAATAGAATAGAATAGAATAGAATAGAATAGAATAGAATAGAGAATGGAATGAATAGAATAGAATAGAATAGAAAATAGAATAGAACAGAAAATAGAATAGAAAATAGAATAGAATAGAATAGAATACAATAGAGAATGGAATGAAGAATAGAATAGAATAGAATAGAATAGAATAGAATAGAATAGAATAGAATAGAATAGAATAGAATAGAATAGAATAGAGAATGGAATGAATAGAATAGAATAGAATAGAATAGAATAGAATAGAATACAATACAATACAATACAATACAATACAATACAATAGAAGAGTTGGAAGGGACCTTGGAGGTCTTCTAGTCCAACCCCCTGCTTAGGTTGGAAACCCTATACCAGTGATGGCGAACCTTTTTTGGTTCGTGTGCCAAAAAGGGGGGGGGGATGTGTGGGATCACGTGTGTGCGTGCCCACACCCATAATTCCATGCACCGCCGCGCATGTGCATATGACCCCCCCACTCCCAGCATGCAATGGCACGCCCATTTTTTGCTCTCTCCAGGCTTCTAGGAGCCTGGGGAGGGCGAAAACGGCCTTCCCCACCCCCTCTGGAGGCTGGAAACAGCCTGTTTCCTGACTCCCAGTGGGCCCAGAAGGCCCGAAAATCAGCCGGCCGGTGCGCACATGCGCGCCGGACCTGAGCTCGCGTGCCCACTGATATGGCTCCGCGTGCCACTTGTGGCACCCGTGCCATAGGTTCGCCATCACGGCCCTATACCATTTCAGACAAATGGCTGTCCAATCTCTTCTTAAAAACTTCTGTTGTTAGAGCATTCACAATTTCTGGAGGCAAGTTGTTCCACTGGTTAATTGTTCTCACGGTCAGGAAATTTCTTCTTACTTCCAGGTTGCTTCTCTCTCCTTGATGAGTGTCCATCCGTTGCTTCTTGCCCTCCCTTCTGGTGCTTTGGAGAACAGGTTGACCCCCCTCTTCTTTGGGGCAGCCCCTCAAATACTGGGAGACTGCTGTCATGTCCCCCCTAGTCCTTCTTTTCACCAAACTAGACCTACCCAATTCCAGCAACCATTCTTTATATGTTTATTATTAACAAAGGGTGTGCTTTGGTTTTAAAAATCAAAGCATGCATATCATTTCTGGACAAAGTCTTATTCCTGAATCCCAAATCAAATCTGACTCGATTTTTCAAATTTATTTTTTAAAAAATTATAAAATTTCTATGCCGTCCATCTCACTGACCCAGCATCTCTGGGAGGCTTATAATACAGGTGGTTTTCGACTTATAACTGTTCATTTAGGGACCGTTCGAAGTTACAATGGCGGTGAAAAACGTGACTTACGGCCATTTTTCACACTTATGACCGTTGCAGCATCCCCACAGTCACTTGATCAAAAGTCAGAGGCCTCATAGTTATGACATAGTCATAGTTGTCCCGGGGTCATGTGATCCCCTTTTGCAACCTTCTGACTAGCGAAGTCCATGGGGAAGCCGGATTCACTTAATGACCATGTTACAACTGCATTGATTCACTTAACAACTGTGGCAAGAAAGGTCATAGAACTCGCTTAACAAATGTCTCACTTAACAGCAGAAATAATGGGCTCCATGGTGGTCGTAAGTCGAGGACTTCCTGTAGAATAAAAAGTTTTTTAAAAAGTGCTAGAAAACAATTACAATTTTAAAAAATGGAAGAGAAAAGCTGAAAACCAAGATAATTGTGTCCTTGATGGATGACCACAATGGAGCCCAAAATTTCTCTTGCTAAATGAAACATTTGTTAAGTGAGTTTGTCCTCATTTTACGAACTTTCTTGCCATAGTTGTTAAGTGAATCACTGCAGTTGTTAAGTTAGGAACACGGTCGTTAAGTGAATCTGGCTTCCCTCTTGACTTTGCTTGTCAGAAGGTCGCAAAAAGGGATCGCATGACCCCGGGACACTGGCAGTCATAAATACGAGTCAGTTGCCAAACATCCGAATTTTGATCACGTGAGCCAATGGATGCTGCAACCAACAGTTGTTAAATGTGAAAATTGGTCATGTCACTTTTTTCAATTCCGGTGTAACTTTAAACGGTCACTAAATGAACTGTTGTAAGTCAGGGACTACCTATAATTTGGAGCAAAGCCATTCTGAAATGAAAATACTATAAAACAACTGTTTTTCTAAAAGCCATTTGGAATCCCAGCTTGCAAAAAATACAAAGAGCCAACAAATATTCTATTTTTTTCCCCCTTGTTCCATGCACGGAAAATGATAAGACGAGGGAGGTAACCAATAGATACAATCAAAATATTTGTGCAATTATTATCTCCAGAATTGTGTTTGTCCTCGAAAATAGCTGTTCTGGGGCCTAAAAGAGAAGCAGCTAAAAACGGATATCAAAGCAGAGGGGAAAAAATTAAAATGACAACTGCAGAGATTAAAATAGCAGGGAAGCAGCTGATCGAGAGAAATATAGACAGTTGCATTTAAATATCTTGTTTCGTTTCACACCTGCAGTCACGTCTTCAGTGTCAATCCATTTAGGATATTTTTCTTTGTTATTCTATAAGAAACCAAACCAATAAATCTTTCGTTCGCCTTTAAAAGCAAAAATCCCCAGGGGTTTAAAATCAGTGTTTTTCCTCAAAAGATGCCTGGACTTCGACTCCCAGAATTCCCCAGACTGGTTTATTGCAATGTCTTGGGGTCATGAAATGGCCCTTTTTAGTGACCTTCTGACAAGCAAAGTCAAGAGGGAAGCCGGAATCACTTAACAACCATGTAACTTAGCAACTGTGGTGATTCATTTAACAACTGTGGCAAGAAAGGTCGTAAAATGGGGCAAAACTCACTTAACAACACTTAACAAACTTCCTGAGAGTGAGGACAATTAACCAGTGGAACGGCCTGCCACCAGAAGTTGTGGGTGCTTCATCACTGAAGGATTTTAAGCAGAGACTGGACAGCCACTAGTCTGAAATGGGTATAAGGTCTCCTGCCTGAGCAGGGGGTTGGACTAGAAGACCTCCAAGATCCCTTCCAGCTCCATTCTGATCGATATGGCCTCCCTGTTTTTCAGGCACGAGAGTGATGTCAAGATGTCAACCCTTGCGGTTCCCACCATCCACACGCTGAAAATCGGTAAGGAAACATGCAACATCCCAGCTTTGATCCTGCATGGGGGACATGGTGAGGGTCTCTCAGTGCTGGATTCAGGGTTGGGGGCTTCCTGGGAAGGGAGTTGGGATGCTGCTCTGGCCACTCAGATTGTTGCAGGAAAGTGCAGAAGAGTCCAAATTCTGCCACGATGGATCTCCAGCTGTGCTCTAAAGAAGGTCTGCATGTTCCAGATGATGGCCAACACCCTACGAAGACTGAAGGTCTCTTGGAAGATCAGAGGGATCCATCCATCCATCCATCCACCCACCCACCCATCCGTACGTCCGTACATCTGTCCGTCTGTCCACCCACCCATCCATCCATCCATCCATCCATCCATCCATCCATCCATCCATCTATCATCTCCTCATTCATCCACATCTCTGTCTCTCTCTCTCCATCCATCCACAATCCCTCCATCCATCCCTCCATCTAGCCACCATCCGTCATATCTCTCTCTCTCTCTCTCTCTCTCTCTCTCTCTCTCTCTCTCTCTCTCTCTCTCTCTCTCTCTTCTTCCCTTCCTCCACCATCCATCCATCAAGGCAGGCAGGCAGGCAGGCAGCCACCATCCATCCATCCATCCATCCATCCCTATCTATTTATCTATCTATTATCTCCTCATTCATCCACATCTCTGTCTCTCTCTATCCATCCATCCACAATCCCTCCATCCATCCCTCCATCTAGCCACCATCCGTCATATCTCTCTCTCTCTCTCTCTCTCTCTCCTTCCCTTCCTCCACCATCCATCAAGGCAGGCAGGCAGCCACCATCCATCCATCCACCACCCCTTCATCCCTCCATCCTTCCAGTCTCTTTCTTCCAGACAGGGGGAAAGCTACCGAATGCCCAGAGATGTCCCTCATCTTCCAGAAAATTGCTCCAGCCCAGCCTGGAGTTTTATTCCCTCCTTTTGTTCTTCCGCCTTGTCTGGCTGGCCTTGCAGGCAACTCCTCCAGAATCTTGCAGGGCTCTTGAGCTGGGAGGTCCCCCTTGAGCTTTTCCAGCTTCTTCTGGAGAGAAAGGGCTGACTGACCCGGCCTGGAGTGGTATTGTCTGCTCACAGCTTGGGTTGGTTGGGTGTGGTTGTCTCTCTTGTTGGCTGAGGCTCAACCCAACCGGCTCTCACTGCTGCTGATTCAGATACAGAATAACAAGAGTTGGAAGGGACCTTGTAGGTCAGGGGTCCTCAAACTACGGACCGGGGGCTGGATATGGTCCTCCGAAGCCATTAATCAGGCCCGCGCGGCACCATGAGGCTGCTCCGCCCACATCGCTCCGCCTACCAGCCGGCCTCCACCCGCTTTCTGGAGGCCTCTGGAGGCCAAAAACGGGCCTCTTTTTTGCCTCCCCACCCTTTAGAGAGAGTGGGGGTGAGGGAGAGGGAGACACACGCACACACACAAACACACACGCAAACAGAAGTTCCTATCTAAAGCAGCCACATCCCTTCACTAACCTGCTTTCCACCCACAAGAGCAAAACAAATAAAAGTTTAATTTGTGTGTATTGTTTGGACTGCTAAATTGGCCACACCCAACCAGTCACATGACCACCCAGTCATGCCCACCCAGCTGGTCCGGGGCCCCCAACGGTCTGAATTGGCCCCCTGTTTAAAAAGTTTGAGGACCCCTGTTATAGGTCATCTAGTCCAACCCTCTGCCCAAGCAGCAGACCCTGCGCCATTTCTGACAGATGGCAGTCCAGTCTCTTCTTGAAAGCCTCCAGTGATGAAGCTCCCACAACTTCCGAAGGCAATTTCTGTTCCATCGGTTGATTGTTCTCACTGTCAGAAAATTTCTCCTTATTTCCAGGTTGAATCTCTCCTTGATCAGTTTCCATCCATTGTTCCTTTGTCTGGCCTTTGGGTGCTTTGGAAAATAGCTTGACCCCCTCCTCTCTGTGGCAGCCCCTCAAATATTGGAAAACTTCTCTCATATCTTCCCTGGTCCTTCTCTTCACTAGACTAAATGATGCCCAGTTCCTGCAACCGTTCATCGTATGTTTTAGTCTCCAGTCCCCTCAACATCCTGGTTGCTCTTCTCTGCACTCTTTCCAGAGTCTCAACCTCTTTTTTATAGTGTGGTGAGGACCAAAACTGGATGAAGTATTCCAAGTGGGGTCTTATCAAAGCCCACTTGAGGTGGCCCCGAGGCCATCCTGCTCCACTCTGGTGTCTCCAGCCGCCTGGAGTCCTCTGATTCACCGCTGGGCCTTCAGAACAAAAAGCCCATTCTAAGCAGGCCCATCCAACCCAACCCTTTGAAGAGCCCAGATTGGAGGTTCCCAGATGGTTCTTCTGCAGGTTTTTTAAATGATTATTATTAGAGTTGGAAGGGACCTTGTAGGTCATCTAGTCCAACCCACCGCTCAAGCAGGAGTCCCTACACCATTTCGAATAAGTGGTCTTCCAGGTCAGCCTGTCTCTTCCCAGAAAGGGACCTTCTCCAAGATCTGGCTTTTCTCTGCCGGTTGCTAAACCAGACTGGGCAAAATGTTAGCGGCAGCCCTCCCCTCCCCTCCCCACCCCACCCCATCACTCCAACCACTCAGCTTGGAGTGCTGATTCACAGGGTTTCCTTCGCCAATCGTTTCCAGACGGGGACTACAGTTCCCAGAATTCCTAGACCAGGGAAGAGCCCGTTTCCACTGCTTTGAGGTTCACCCCTGGTATTAGTTTATTGGGGGAGGGGCACGTTTTTGGCCTTGCATGCCACAGTTCTGCAGAGCTCACCAGCACTGCCCCCCTCAATAGTTGGCAAGTTGAGATGATCTTGGTACTGAAACAGTAAGGCTGGCCAAGATGGATGGTCCCACCTCTGATGCCTAGAGGGGATTCCTCGGGATGACTTGCAGATCAGGTCTCCCCAGATCTTGAATCTGCTCCAATCAATCAATCAATCAATCAATCAATCAATCAGAATAGAGCTGGAAGGGACCTTGGAGGTCTTCTAGTCCAACTCCCTGCTCAAGCAGGAGACCCCTAGACCATTTCAGACAAATGGTTATCCAACATCTTCTTAAAAACCTCCAGTGTTGGAGCATTCACAACTTCTGGTGGCAAGCTGTTCCGCCAGTTAATTATTCTCACTGTTAGGAAGTTTCTTCTTAATTCCAGGTTGCTTCTCTCTTTGATTAGTTTCCATCCATTGTTTCTTGTCTTGCTTTCTGGTGCTTTGGAGAATAGGTTGACCCCCCTCTTCTTTGTGGCAGCCCCCCCCCCAATAATGGAATAGCGCTATCATGTATTGATATGTATCAATATGTTTGTATGGTGACCCCAGCAAAGTCACCGTAGCTGGGACTCCCCACCTCCTTCCAGGGTCCCCAGGCATCGATGGTTGGCTGATAACCTGAGAATGGGCCTCACCGCCGCTCCTGAGCCATGGCTGGGGCCTGTCAGCCAGGAAACCTCCCTGCTGCTGGGGGTGGAGATGGAGCCTTCGGAGGGGAGGGAAGCAATTAGCCTGACTCCTTAATGGGAAGCATGTGTGGAGTAAGCAGAGCCTCCGAGGTGCCTCCGTCAGCCATTCCCCCCCCACCCCCCCTGCGTGGGCGAGATCAGCCTTCCTGTATGTAATGCTCCCCGGCCATAAATCCTGCTTGCTGTTGTTTGGCTTGTCAGTCATGCCGACAACGTCCCTGCAAGTTTTCAAGGGTTGCTCTTTGGACAAAGTTGGACGGATGCATTTACTCTGATCCAAGGGGAGCTGTGTTAGGCTACGGGTAGGGGGGGCACAAAACACCCAGAAGAAGCCAATTTTATTCTAAGTAAAAAGTAAAATTGGTTGCAGGGAGTTCTCAGTTTACTGGGGGGGGGGGTCTCTCTCTCTCTCTTCTATACCAGAGATAAATTCCTTGTGTGTCATTTATTTATTTATTTATTTATTTATTTATTTATTTATTTATTTATTTATTTATTTATTTATTATTAGGTTCTTCTATGCCGCCCTACTCCCTAAGGACTCAGGGCGGCGTACAACATTTTAAAAGAACACTAGACAATAAACATTCGTTTGAAAACAATTTTAAAACATTAAAAAAGTTAAAAGATGTTCAACAACATACATACAAGGGGAGATCTCGGATAAAAACTTGTCTCAGACCCCTGCCTGCAGGAAGAGCCATGTCTTGATGGCTTTCTGGAAGGCCAGCAGGGTGGGGATAATTCGGATCTCTGGGGGGAGTTGGTTCCAGAGCATGGGGCCCCCCACAGAGAAGGCCCTCCCCCTAGGGCCCGCCAGCCGGCATTGTTTGGTTGATGGGACCTGGAGGAGACCCACTCTGTGGGTCTAATCACACTTGGTCAAATAAAGGTGTCCTGTCCTGTCCTATTCTGTTCCATTCAGTTCCATTTCTATTTGATTTGATTTGATTTGATTCGATTATTATTTTCTATTTTCTACATCCCATTTCATTATTTGAAGCTCTAGGGCAGGGGTGTCAAACTCAAGGCCCGGGATCAGGATCTAGCCCACGGGGTACTTAGATCTGACTCATGGGGCCACCCTGGAAACAGCGAAGGACCGGCCTGCAGTGCTTCTGCCAGCAAAAATGGAGTACGCGGCCTTCCCGAGCTCCGTTTTCACGGTCAAAGGGTTGAAGGAGTCTGTGGCAGAACACAAGCCCCCTTCATTGCACAACCCGCCCCCAGAACACTTCAAACTTCAAAGTCAGAGAAACCTATAAAGATCCATCCACTCATCCAACCATTTTGTCAGCTGCCCCAGAACTACATGATTTTGGTGGTTCTGTTCACCAATAAATGGACCTTCTTTCCAATCAGCCTCCAGCCTCCATGTTGTTTCCAGCCTCTTTTCTCCCAGCTTGGAACTGAACCAGATGGATTTTCCTTCCAACACTTCTATGTTTCTATAGGGCTGTTTCTAAGCATCCGTCTTTCCTTCTCTTCTTCGCCAGGGACAAATGGGGAGCGGTCCCGGACCCCGTCTCCGCCGAGTTCTCCTGGGCTCCACAGCGACAGCTGCAGCATCGCGCCCCTCACCCCATCTCAGTCACCGGTAAGCAGAAGCCTTCCCCCCCCCCAAATCTGGTCAAAGCCCCCCCAAAAGGTGATAGGTGGGCTTGTCAAGTGGTGCTGAACCCCTGGACCTGTGCTGGCTGGGGAATTCTGGGAATTGAAGTCCACAAAACTTAAAGGGACCGAGGTTAATGTTCTGGAGCCCAGATTGGAGCCAGGCCCAGAGGCCGCGGTTGTGGGTCCTCTGGCATCCTGGCGTGTGTGTTTTGCAGAGGAATGACATCCGGAGGCGAGAGGCGGCTCCTTTCGGGGTGGTGGTGGCCATCGACTTCGGCACCACTTCCAGCGGCTACGCCTTCAGCTTCGTCAGTGACCCCGAGACCCTCCACATGATGAGGTACCCTCTGGGGCTGAATGCTGGATCTAAATCTCGCTCTTTCGCTCTTTTCTCCTCTTTCTCTCTCTTTTTCTCTGTTTCTCTTTCTCTCTGTGTATGTCTTCTTTTTTCTCTCGCTTTCGCTCTCTCTTTTTCCCTCTTTCTCTCTCTTTCTCTCTTCCTTTCTCTTTCTCTTTCTCGCTTTCTCTCTCTTTTTTAATCTCTTTTTCCTCTCTATTTTCTCTTTCTCTCCTTGCATCTTTCTCTCTGTATCTTTTTCTCTTTCTCTTTCTCGCTCTCATTCTCTCTCTCTCTCTCTCTCTCTCATTCACTCTTCTTCTTTTTCTCTCTGTCTTTTTCCCTTTCTTTCTTTCTTTCTTTCTTTCTTTCTTTCTTTCTTTCTTTCTTTCTTCTTTCTTTCTTTCTTTCTTTCTTTCTTTCTTTCTCTGTTTCTCAATTTCTCTCTCTCTCTCTTCTCTTTCTCTCTCTCTTCTCTTTCTTTGCCTCTTTCATTATGTATCGCTTTCTCACTCTCACTCTCTTTTTCTCTCTCTCTCTCCCTCTCTCTCTGCTCACCTCCCCTCTCTCTCACACACACAGACAAATACCCAAACACAGAGAGACGTTTATTCTTCAGACCTCCTCCACAATCCTTGGCACACGTCTCTGGATATTCCATGCATGAACGAACAGAGAATATTTGTTTGTCACGAGCCTCTCTTCAGGCCTGTGCCAAGGAAGGGAACTCACCTGCCCAGGTGTTTGCAAGGGATTGCACCCAGCACCAGTATCACAATCGCCCTGCCTACTTGGGATTTTGGAGTATGGGCTTTAGATTATTTCTGGAGGACAACACAATTTTGTCTAGAATCCTTATGTAGCTAAAAGTGAATTCTGTGGACCTTTATCTAATTCCTAGCAGGTGCTGACTGCGTGTGGAGGAGAGTCCTGTGCAGAGGCTTTGAGCAATAAGTCAGCTTAATCGGATCTTCAGGTCCCATGCGTGGACATGGTCTTTAATGTCTGACAAAGCGTTCTTGAACATAAATAGGCTAAGATGATCTTATAGGGGGAAAATAGCACCAGAGGGCAGGATAAGAAACTTCAGAGGGAGATCTGACTTGGAAATAAGGAGGAATTTCCCAGCAGCAAGAGCAATTAACCGGTGGAACTGTTTGCCTCCAGAAGTTGTGGGTGCTCCATCACTGGAGGCTTTTAAGAAGAGACTGGACAGCCATTTGTCTGGAATGGTAGAGGGTCTCCTGCTCGAGCAAGGGGTTGGACTAGAAGACCTCCGAGGTCCCTTCCAGCCCTATTGATCTCTGTTCTGTGTTCTAAACAGGGACACGGCCGTTTGTATGTTCCCTGCTTTCCTTTCTGGACTTCACGGGCTTTCATCCCCAAAAGGCCAGGCTCCTCCTACCCTGCTTGACCCCCATGGCCAGAAGGAGCTGTGGAGGAAGATTGCGAGGGTCTCCCTGGCCGGTCTCGGAAGGAAAAGGCTGATCTAGCAGAGGAGAAGATTTGTAGCTCAGGGTTGAAATGAGGGGTCCCTGCAGCTCTCTGAGCTTGGTGGCTTTCTTGCAGGCGTTTCATTGGCCATCTCAGTGCACTGATGATGTTCCCTAGCTGGGTCATGAAACGTCTGCAAGAAAACCACAAAGCTCAGAGAGCACCAAGGACCTCACAGTCCTCCTCCTTCTCTTCCTCCTCCTCCTGCTCGCTTCTAGCACTGATGATGTTACCTAGCTGGGTCATGAAACGTCTGCAAGAAAACCACCCAGCTCAGAGAGCACCAGGGGACCCACAGTCCTCCCCCTTCTCCTCCCCCTCCCCCTCCTTGCTTCTAGCACTGATGCTGTTACCTAGTATGGTAATGGAATGTCTGTGAGAACACAACCAAGCTCAGAGAGGACCAAGGACCTCACAGTCCTTCTCCTTCTCTTCCTCCTCCTCCTCCTCGCTTCTAACACTGATGATGTTATCTAGCTGGGTCATGAAACATCTGCAAGAAAACAACCAAACTCAGAAAGCACCAGGGACCCCATAGTCTCCGTCTCCGTCTCCGTCTCCTCCTCCTCCTCCTCCTCCTCCTCCTCCTCCTCCTCCTCCTCCTCCTCCTCCTCCTCCTCCTCCTCCTCCAACTTCTAGCACTGATGATGTTACCTAGTTGGGTCATGACACATCTATGATCCTATGAGAAGTGTCTTGTTGAGTGCTATATCCATGCCAGTGGAATTGCTAGGGAAGGAATGCCCTGACACAGCTACGGGTCCAGTTCTAAATGGTGAAATTTCTTTGGGACAAACTTCAAACTTCAGGCAAACTTCAGCCAAGCCCCTGACTTACAGTCTGCAAATGGATCCCCGTTGCAGAACAGGGCAGCCCCATCCCAGAGATGCCTGTGGCCTTCCTGTCAGTGGGGAGAATTAATTCCACTTTGGATTTTCCCTGGCAGGAAATGGGAAGGAGGAGATCCTGGAGTGGCCCACCAGAAGACCCCTACCAGCCTTCTCTTGACGCCGGAAGGGTCCTTCCATAGCTTTGGCTACACGGCCCGGGACTATTACCACGATCTGGATCCCAAAGAGGCCCGCGAGTGGCTCTACTTTGAAAAGTTCAAAATGAAGATCCACAGTTCCAGCGTGAGTAGATCCCAGGAACCTCAAGAGTAAAACATATGAAGGTTGCAGGAAGTGGGTTTGTCTAGTCTAGAGAAAAGAAGGACTAGGGAGGACATGAGAGCAGTCTTCAAGTATCTGAGGGGCTGCCACCAAGAAGAGGGGGTCCACCTATTCTCCAAAGCACCAGAAGGCAGGAGAAGAAGCAACGGATGGAAACTAATCAAGGAGAGAAGCAACTGGAACTAAGAAGGAATTTCCTGACAGTGAAAACAATTAGAATAGAATGAGCTGGAAGGGACCTTGGAGAACCTATACCAGTGTTTCCCAACCTTGGCAACTTGAAGATGTCTGGACTTCAACTCCCAGAATTCGCTGGCTGGGGAATTCTGGGAGTTGAAGTCCAGACATCTTCAAGTTGCCAAGGTTGGGAAACACTGATTACAATTAACTAGTGGAACAGCTTGCCTCCAGAAGTTGTGGGTGCTCCAACACTGGAGGTTTTCGAGAAGAGACTGGACAGCCGCTTGTCTGAAATGGTAGAGGGTTTCCTGCCTGAGCAGGGGGTTGGACTAGAAGACCTCCCAGGTCCCTTCCAGCTCTATTCGGATTGATTGATTGAACCTCCCTGGCTGAGGACCGGGATGGGGAGACATCCCTCTGGGGTCTCCTCTGGGTGCAGAGGCTCCCGGACACAGACGGGCGGAGGCGTCATTTGGACGGTTGTCTTTTTCACAGGATTTGAGCCTGAAGACGGAACTGGCGGCCGTGAACGGGAAGAAGATGCAGGCCCTGGAGGTCTTTGCTCACGCCCTCCGCTTCTTCAAGCAGCAGGCCCTGCAGGTGAGAGCAGGAGGGGGAAGGCCTCCCTCTCTCTCCAGGGGGCGTGGGGGGGAAGGTGTCGTCTACCTTGCCAGGTAGAAAGAAATACGGGAGGGAGAGAGGGATGGAGGGAGGGAGGGAGGAAAGAAGGAAGGAAGGGAGGGAGGGAGGGATGGAAGGAAGGAAGGAAGAAAAGGAAAAAAGTAAGGGAGGGAGGGAGGGAGGGAGGAAGGAAGGGAAGAAGGGAAGAGGGAGCAGGGAAGGAAGAGAGGAAGGAAAGGAAGGAAAAAGAAAGGAGGGAGGGAGGGAGGAAAGAAGGAAGGAAGGGGAGGGAGGGAGGGAGGATGGAAGGAAGGAAGGAAGAAAAGGAAGAAAAGGAAGGGAGGGAGGGAGAGAGAGAGAACAACTCTGTGAGTAGGTTGAAGTAATTTCTTTATTGTTAATTGGGGTCTGCAACCTTGGCTGTTTTAAGACTTGTGGACTTCAACTCCCAGGATCCCCAGCTGGCATATCTGACACGATAGATTTCCTCCTGGCCCTGATATGCAGCCGGGACCCCCTGAGACCCCTCTGTTTTGCAGGAGCTGAAGGACCAGTGCCCAGCCTTCCCTGTGGCAGATGCCATCCGGTGGGTGATCACGGTGCCCGCCATTTGGAAACAGCCGGCTAAACAGTTCATGAGGGAAGCTGCCTGTTTGGTGAGTGGCTGGTTCTTTCTTTCTTTCTTTCTTTCTTTCTTTCTTTCTTTCTTTCTTTCTTTCTTTCTTTCTTTCTTTCTTTCTTTCTTTCTTTCTTTCTTTCTCTTTCCTTTCTCTTTCCTTCCTTCCTTCCTTCTTTCTTTCTCTTTTTCTTTCTTTCTCTTTTTCTTTCTTTCTCTTTTTTCTTTCTTCTATCTTTTCTCTCTCTCTCTTTTCTTTCATGCCACCCATCTCGCCATCTGCAAAATGGCAAAGTCTACAAATCTACCCTTTGTAGCCCTTTCTTTCCAGATAGGGGTGGGGAGAAGCCCACCAGGAGATCCTGCAAGGAGAAAACCCTGCACGTGGGACTCACCTTGAGCTTTCTCCCACCTGCCGGCCTCCAGATGTGGGGTCTGCAAGGGGGAGGGAGGCCCCCTTCAACAATTCTTCCTTTCAGGCAGGGCTGGTGTCTACGGAGAACCCGGAGCAGCTGCTGATTGCTCTGGAGCCAGAGGCAGCCTCCATCTACTGCCGAAAACTTCGCCTCAACCAGCTGATCGACCTCAGCTACAGGCCCCAGGCGAACGGCCTGGCTTCGGACCTGCCCATTGACTCCAGCTTCAGGCAGGGTAGGCCACAGCAGGCCCCGCCAAGGAGAAGGGCAGGCAGGGTACCCAGATCGACCAGGGAGAATCTCTGTAGCTCGGGGGTTGAAACGAGGCTTCCTTGCCGCTCTCTGAGCCGGGTTCTTTTCTTGCAGACATTTCATGACCCAACTAGCTAACATCATCAGTGCTAAGAGGGAGTGGTGTTTGCAGAGTGCAGGACAGGAGGGGGAGGGGGAGGGGGAGGAGGAGGAGGAGGAGGAGGAGGAAGATTGTGGGGTGCTCTCTGAGCTTGGCTGTAAGAAAGCAGGAATGACACCATGAGTTGTTCAGAGTTTCTTTACTGCTGTTCGCCCATCGCCAGGGATCCGGTCCCACCCTCCGCCCTCTCTCTCTTTTCCCGCAGCTCGAGAACAGCTCCGCCGATCCAGGCACAGCCGGACTTTCCTGATCGAGTCTGGGGTGGGCGAACTCTGGTCGGAAATGCAGACAGGTAGGGGTCTCTGGGGAAGGCTGGTTGGCTGGGAAGGCTGAGTCCCAACCTGCCTGACTGGCCCACTTGCTTGAGAGCCAGATAGTGAAACATTGGCACAGAAGAGTGTGGGCAGAGAAGGTGGCATCAGTAAGAGGCTGGAAGAGGAAGGGAGGAGGAGAGGGGTCAATGTAATAAGAGAGTTGGAAGGGACCTGGTAGGTCATCTAGTCCAACCCCCTGCCCAAGCAGGAGACCCTACCAGAGGTGGGTTCTAAATTTTTTTACTACTGGTTCTGTGGGGGTGGCTAGGGTGCATGTGACTGAGTGGGCGTGGCCAACTTGACATCATGCACGCCCACGCCCACTCAGTCACATGCCCCCCCACTTAACCACGCCCACAGAACCGGCAAAAATTTCTGTTTTGCCAGCTGGGAGGCTGGCAAAGAAGCCTCGCTTTCCCCTCCGCCGCAGCTGTTTTTACCTCAGCACCGAATGGTCCATGCCCCCCCTACACACATACTCCCCACACTTGTCCAGGCAGCACCCCGGTAGTAGCAGCCGAGCGAGGGAAGAAGAGGGACTGGAGAACGAAGCGGGCACAGCTGCAGCCAAAGCCGCCGCTTATTCCAACAGCTCGGCTGTTGCAAAGAAGCGGCAACTCTGGGTGTGCCATGCCCGCTTCATTCTCTTTGGGAGCCACTCCAAAGGGAGGTCAGATTGTGGCGGCGTTCCGGCTTCCACTGCCCTGCGGGGTCTGAGGTCGACCCAGCGACACAGGCGCATTTCGGGGCACCTAATCCTCCAGCAAGCCCAGTCACGCGATGGCCGGGAGAGTGAGGGAGGGCGGCCAGGTCCTCCCGGGCAGCTGCTCCCCACTGCCCTCCCCGGAGGAGCTCGCTTTGCCCGCAGATTCTTCACCCGCCAAGAGCTGCCCGACCACCCGGTCACCACCTGGCCCGATGCCAGCCGCCCCCTTGCCTGCCATTCAATTCGCCTGTTCCTGGGGTCGGGGAGCCCAGCTCCGGTCAGCTCAGACCCCGCAGGGCAGCGGAGTAGCAAAATCCAAGATGGCAAGAGAGGAAGAAGAGGAATGGAAGGAAAGGAAGCGGTGAAGAAAAGAGAGGAGAGGGAGAGGAGGAGAGGAGGGAAGTAGAGCTGAGAGGAGAAAGAGAGAAGGAAGAGAGGGAAGTAGAGGGGAGGAGTGGAGAGAGGGAAGTAGATGCAAAGAGATGGATCGTTGTTGCAAAATTGGGCGAAATATGATGTATATGAGAAAGTAAACAGACGGGTAATTTCATCAAGGCTCCATTTTTGCTGGCAGAGGGCTGCAGGAGGCCATCACAGCTGAAAACGGAGCCCAGGTGGGCCATGCATGGCCTCCTGAAGCTCCGTTTTCGCTGGCAGATAGTGGCAGGAGGCCGTCGCGGCTGAAAATGGAGCCTGGATGGGCTGTCGTGGTCTTCCGGGCTCGGTTTTCACTGGAAGAGGCACTGCAAGCCAGTCCTTCGCTGTTTCCAGACGTAAAAACCCAGCGGGCTGGAGCCGGCCCCCGAGCCTTGAGTTTGACACCCCTGTTCCAGAGGCAAGCTGTTTCACTGGTTAATTCTTCTAGCGGTCATGAAATTCTTCCTTGGTTCTTGGTCGTTTCTCTCCTTAGTTAGTTTCCATCCGTTGCTTCTCGTCCTGCCTTCAGGTACTTTGGAGAACAGGTGGAGCCCCTCTTCTTTGGGGCAGCCCCTCAAATATTGGAACAACACAGAACCAGTTCTGCCCTGGATTAAATCATGGCAGGGGTTCTGGCCTTGATCTGATCTCCTGCCTGTTGGTGTCTGAACAATGACCAGGGGTGACATCATGCCAACATGATGGGGGGGTCTCGCTTCCTCTTCCTGCTCCGTGCACCTATTCCCCCAAAATTTCAGGTGGACACCTGGGGGACATTCTGGCATAACTTCAACAAGCAAAGCCTTACCTGCCTTTCCTTTGCTGGGCAGGGGACCGCTACATCGTGGCCGATTGCGGAGGGGGAACGGTGGATCTGACGGTCCATCAGATCGAACAGCCCCAGGGCACCCTGAAAGAGCTCTACAAGGCGTCAGGTGAGGCTGGTGGGACGGGGCTCTTGGGGGTGTTGGGAGAAAAATCTGGTCCAGTTTCAAACCAGAAGAAAGGTCCTGGAAATAAAATGGAGACTGATTGGAAAGAAGGACTCTGTTTAGCAAAAGCATATTGTTCTGGGACAGCTGACAAATTGGTTGATGGATCTTTATAGGTTTCTGTGACTTTGAAGTCTAAACTGTTCTGGGGATTGTGCAATGAAGGGGCTTTTGTGTCTTTTGGCATTTCAATGGTGCTGAGTTAATCCTATTACGTTCTAAAAGGACATATCCTGTTCTTAGAATTTGGGTGGGTCAATGCAAATTCTTTATCCCGTCAGGTCACCTGGAGCTGAAGGTGTTTTGTTTGTGAATAGATTAACCCAGTCTTCTTAATGGACACAAAATGCCCATCTCTGAAGACTTCAAGCATCTGCTAGGAGCTGTTTTACTATGCAGGAAACCCTGGTTGCTTTCTGCCTTTAAGAGCCTATTTCTCCATTTCTCCTTTGGGGAAATATAATATTCTGCCGCTTTTGATATTCCCCAAAATATTCCATTTTCTGAGGGTTTTTTTTTTTTTGCATAATTACTTCTTACAGGACGCACGGAGGGGTGGATATTCTTCTAAGGGAAAATTTAATTGAAAGGCAGTCTTTTCCCAATCCTATCTTCTCTGTCCTTGTCTCTCATCCCCTCCAGATTGTTATGGTGTGAACTATTGCAAGTGTTAAAAGTCTATAAGCAGGGGTGGCCAAACTATGGTTCTTTGAGGACCTGTGGACTTCAACTCCCAGAATTCCTGAGCCAGCCATGCATGCATGGCTAGCTCAGGAATTCTGGGAGTTGAAGTCCACAGGTCCTCAAAGAACCATAGTTTGGCCACCCCTGGTCTGTAGAGATCCTCAGTCCTCCAGGTCATGGTTGTCCCAAAGGTGCTTTTTCAGGAGGCAACTGGGCTTTCTGGTTTTTTCTTTTGAAGATGTTTCGCTTCTCATCCCAGAAGCTTCTTTAGCTCTGACTGGATGGTGGGAAATGGAAGGATTTATACTCCTTGCAGACAGCTGGTCATTTGCATTCTTTTAGAGGCCACTTGGAGGTTTCTCTGTGTCCTCAGGGTCAGTTGAGTGGTGCAAATGGTTCCTGTAGTCTGCCATTTTTTAATTTTTTTTTGGGAAATCCATTCATACTCCCAGACTTGTCAGAGCTGAAGAAGCTTCTTGGATGAGAAGCGAAAGGTCTTCAAAGAAGAAACAAGAAAGTCCAGTTGCCTCCTGAAAAAGCACCTTTGGGATATTCCAAGTGTTGTGTCAGCTTTCAGTGTTTTGATCAGATTGGCTGAACCCGGAGCTTTTGAGAGAGATCGGACTCCGGCCCCATCATCTGAGATATGCAGGGGATTATAGGAGTTGGAGTCTTCTATACCTATAGAGATTGCCAGATTGGAGAATTAAGACTTTAATGTGCAAAAACTGGCAATACAGTAAAACATACATTTTTAAATGTAAATAAATAAATAAATAAATAAATAAATAAATAAATAAATAAATAAATAAATAAATAAATAAATAAATAAATAAATAAATAAATAAAGCAAATGTTTCACAGCTGGCGTCTTAGGTTATACAGAGGTAAATATGGCGTTACTGTTGCTCTCTTCTTTACAGGAATAATTCCTATTTCTCTCAGTGGGGTTGGAGATAAAGCAGCCTCTGACTGTTCATTCTGTCACTTTCTCTAGGAAAGATTTTTAAATTTCTCTTTTCCTGCAAAACCCGTCGCTGGATTTATCCTAGAGCTCCATCTAGTGGCTACAACTGAAATGATTTCTGGGGAAAATAATCTTGGAAAAAGATTAATCTCTTCTTTACATTGTTAAAAAAAATGAGGAGTTCAGCCTCACCCAGAGGACTATTTTTAAACCTAGTTAAGCGATCATTATTTAGCTATTTTTAAATCTAGTTAAGTGAGGGCTCCTAGCTGATTTTCACTGAAGAGGGACTCGTTCTTTTGACCTTTCCTAAGAGTAGATCCTTCCAGCAGATGGCAGCATTGGGCTTTATCTATCCTTTATTTTGGTTTTTAATTTTTGTCAGATGAGGGACATATGTTTATCCCGAGCATGTTGGAACTCAGTCATCAGCCACTGAGTTTAAACACGCTTGAGATAAACTCCCACATTTTTTAAAAAATAATAATAATAATAATTAAAAATGACGAATACATGCATTCAAAAGAAAACAAAAAGCTAAAAGAACAAACTCAATGGACCACTGGGTGGTTTTCTGCTGCTAGGGTTCTATTCTGGGGAGGTTTAAGACTTGTGGACTTCAACTCCCAGAATTCTCCAGCCAGCATAAACGGGAGAAAGGAAAGTTGACTTTGTCCATGGTGGCCCCAAATCAGGGGGGGGGGACCTGGGAGCCCCTTTTCTGAGGAGACCCTTTTATTTGTCAGAGGAGAATCTTCCAGGCTCCTATTTTGGGACCCAAAATATCTCCTGGCCCTTGACCGGATCTGCTGTCCCTTTGCTCTCGGCTCCCCTTCCAGGAGGCCCCTATGGGGCTGTCGGGGTGGACCTGGCCTTTGAGAAACTGCTCTGCCAGATCTTTGGCGAAGACTTCATCGCCACGTTCAAGGCCAAGCGCCCGGCGGCCTGGGTGGACCTGACCATCGCCTTTGAGGCCCGGAAGCGGACGGCCGCCCCCCACCGGACCAACCCTCTCAACATCTCCCTGCCCTTCTCCTTCATTGACTTCTACCGCAAGCACCGAGGGCAGAACGTGGAGACCGCCCTCAAGCGCAGCAGGTGGGAAGTTGGCGAGAATTGGGCCTAGGGTTGCAGACGGAGAGGGAGGGAGGGAGGGAGGGAGAGAAAGAGGAGAGAGGGGGAGGGAGGGAGAGAGTGAGGTAGGTAGAGCGAGAGACATGCATGAGAGAGAGATTAGAGTCGATGGATGGATGATAGATAGACAGATAGAGATAGATAGAGATATGATAGATAAATAGATGGATAGATAATGATTGAGAGAGAGAGAGAGATAGGGAGGGAGAGAGATGATAGATTGATGATAGATAGATAGATGATAGATGGAGAGAGAGAGAGAGAGATAGGGAGAGAGAGAGATGATAGATAGATGATAGATAGATAGATAGATAGATAGATAGATAGATAGATAGATAGATGATAGAGAGATAGAGATAGAGAGAGAGAGAGAGAGAGAGAGAGAGAGAGAGAGAGAGAGAGAGAGAGAGAGAGAGAGAGAGAGAGAGAGAGAGACCTACAGAATTGTAGCAGAGAAGAAGAAACAGCAGAACTCGCTAGTTTGCATGTGTGTGTCTGTGAGTGTGTCTCTGTGTGTGTATATATGAGTGAGTGTGAGGAGATAACTTTGAACCCCCAGACTGCTAGGCCACTGACAAGTTCAAGGTTCTCACCACCGTCTTCCCCTCCAGCTTAGCCGCAGCTTCCCTTGGTCTGGGATGTTTCATGCTAAAATAATAGAGACCCTCCCCTTCTCACCCCCCCTCTCCCCCTTGCCTTCCCAGCATGCACCTGGTGAAGTGGTCTTCTCAAGGGATGCTGCGCATGTCTCCGGAGGCCATGAATGAGCTCTTCCAGCCCACCGTCAGCCAGATCATCAAACACATTGGTGAGTCCTCCAGGTCTCCCCTTGCCTTCCCAGAGGTCCAGATGCCAGCTGTGCCAGGGGCTGGGCGTCTCAGCAGAGGCAGAGGGAGCCCCCCCATTTCTTCAGATTGGCAGGGCTGGGGGTTGCAAAGGGTGGAAGCTCAAGAGGTTCTCCAAGGGCCAAGGATGGCCATCACCAGGAGGTTCAAGGGGTTTGGAAAATGGGGCACCCGAAATAATTTTGGATCTCCTGGGATCCCAAAGGTGCCACTGGACTTTCTGGGGTTTTTTTTTTTTTGAAGACGTTTCGCTTCTCATCCAAGAAGCTTCTTCAGTTCTGGGTTAGGGTTGAACTGAAGAAGCTTCTTGGATGGGAAGTGAAACGTCTTCAAAAAAAAAAACCCCCAAGAAAGTCCAGTTGCCTCTTGAAAAAGCACCTTTGGGACAATCATGACCTGGATGACGGAGAATCTCCAGAGACAGATCTCCTGGCATGGGATGCAAAGTATGTAATGACCACCATCATTTTAGTTGTAGGACGAAGCTCGTGAGGACTTGGTCCTGATCTCAGCATTAGACTAGACATCCCCAATTCATGCAACCTTTCTTCCTACTCAAGGGTGGAGGTCAACCCATGAGCTAAATCAGCGGTGTCAAACTCAATTACATTGAGGGCCGCATCAGAGCTGTGGTTGACCTCAGGGGGGTGGGGGCCCCTGATAGGATGGGCATGGCCAGCTTGACGCCACTTCCCAAACTGTTGGCATGTTTCCTCTTTGCATTGGGTAGACCAGGCCGAAGTGACGTGGGCAGGCACCTTACATTTTCCAGGACGGCCCTACATTGCGGGCCGCATCCAGCCCACGGGCCTTGTGTTTGACACCCCTGAGCGAAATTATGAAGAAACACACCATTTGTACCTCTCTCAGCCTCTCAACACGGTCAAATGTCCAGCTTCACCCCTCAGTTGGACAATGGCACCCTTCTTCTCACGTCCTTCCCTTTCCAACCTCCTCTTCTTCCGCCAGAGGACCTCATGAAGAAGCCCGAAGTAAAAGACATCAAATTCTTCTTCCTGGTCGGTGGATTTGCCGAGTCGGCCATTTTGCAGCACGCCGTCCAATCCGCCTTCAGCAGCTCCTGCCGGGTCATCATCCCTCAAGATGTGGGGCTGACCATCCTGAAAGGGGCTGTGCTCTTCGGCCTGGACCCCACCATCGTCCGGGTGAGGCGCTCGCCCTTGACCTACGGCGTTGGGGTCCTGAACAAGTTTGTGGAGGGGAAACACCCCAAGGAGAAGTTGTTGGTCAAAGAAGGGAAGAACTGGTGCACCGACATCTTTGAGAAGTTTGTCTCGGTGGACCAGTCGGTGGCCTTGGGCGAAGTGGTGCAGAGGAGCTACTGCCCAGCCCGGGTGGGTCAACGCAAGATCATCATCAACATCTACTGTTGCGCCACGGATGACGCGGTCTACATCACCGATCCGGGGGTGAGGAAGTGTGGCACCATCAGCCTAGAATTGGAGGAACTGGACGAGCCCAGCTCGCCCAAGAAAAGCCGGCGGGAGATAAGAGCCAGCATGCAGTTTGGCGATACGGAGATCAAGGTGGCCGCCATGGACGTCTGGACCTCTAAGACCATGCGGGCGTCCATCGATTTCCTCTCCAACTGAGGTCCAGAAGTGGAGAGGACTGGCAGAAGATCGGAAGGGGGGAGACACCGTTCCTCTGCGTCGAGAGCCGCCGCTTGGTGGATTGGTGACTCAACTTTATGGATTCAGCCCAACCGTTGGCCAGTTTCTTTGGGTGGGTGGGTGGGGGATTTAGGTCATGAACCTGCCAAAAAACACCAAGGTGGAACTTCTAATGGCCAATGGGCTGGTGGGGTGGGTAACTGTTGGGATGCATTGGGTCAAAAGTGGAGAAGCGCAGGAGATTGTTGCCTTGGAAGGCTAACTTCTAAAGCTCTGGAGATCTGAGAACATCTCGCGTTTCTTCAAGCGGTCATCTTGGACCCCAGAGGTCTTTGGCCTTCCAAGGCGGCCAGTTATGGGTTCTGGAGCACTAACTTTGTCTATAAAAATGGACATTTGGATGTCGTGATTCATTCTGCCTTCTACTGCTTCAGGAGATCAAGAGTCAGAAGGGCGTCAAAAGAAATTACCCATCATGAACAATGAGGCAAAGGCTCACGTTGTACTACAGGTAGTCCTTGACTTACAACCGTTCACTTAGTGACCGTTCCAAAGTTACAACGGCACTGGAAAAAGTGACTTACGACCAGTTTTCACACTTATGACCGGTTTTCACACTTACAACCATTGCAGCATCCCCTGGTCACGTGATCCAAATTCAGACGCTTGGCAACTGATTCATAGTTATGACGGTTGCAGCGCCCAGAGGTCACGTGATCCCCTTTTGCGACCTTAAATTAAGCCAACGGGGAAGTCGGATTCACTTAACAACCTTTGTGATAACCACGGCAGCGATTCGCTTAACAACTGTGGCAGGAAAGGTCGTAAACCGGGGCAAAGCTCCCTTGACAGATGCCTCGCTGAGCAACAGGGCTCCGTTGTGGTTGTAAGCCGAGGACTGCCTGTAACGCAAACCCCAGAATTAAGAACTGTGTGGGGAGCCCAGAGGTCATCTAGTCCAACCCTCCGGTTTTGCACGCCTGGAGGGTAATTGCACTACTACTACCTGCAGTCCAAACCTCTTGCAGGCCCACCTTACAAAGGAGAGGAAGGTGTAATCTTTTCCCAGTGTGGATCTTTCCCCCCCCCCCAGATGTAAACACCATGCGCTGGACCCCGTGTTTCCTTCTAAAAGACCAGATGCGGACCAGATCAATCTATCAAGACTCTGGAGCGGTGAAGCTGCCCCCCAGTTAAACTGGGGGAGACGATAACTGGCATCTCCTGGGTAAACAGGAGGGCAGCTCAATCAACCCGGAGGTACCCCGTGCGCCCCAACAATGTGCCCACTCAGCATTAGATCCTTCCCTCTGCTCGGCTTCTGAAGTCCGTTGCTCCCTTCACTCCAGATCGATTTCCGGGAATGTCTGTAAATGGAGGGTCGCCTGTCCCCCCCTTCATGGTTCCTTGACTAGGCTGCTATTTATTGTCCGTCTGAGTTGGGAGCTGGCATTGTTTCCTGCCAGACAAACAGGAAAAACCACGGACTAATCAAGGAAGCACAAAAAACAGAAAGCAAATCCCTAGCACTGATGAGGTTACCTAGCTGGGTAGTGAAACGTCTTCAAGAAAAAAACCAGGCTCAGAGAGCACCAAGGACCTCACAGTCCTCCTCCTCTTCGCTGCAAACCCCACTCCCTTCTAGCACTGATGAGGTTACCCTGTTGGGTGATGAAACGTCTGCAAGAAAACCACTCAGCTCAGAGAGCACCAAGGACCCCAGAGACGTTGCAGAAGAGCCCTCCACCCCAAAGGGGGATTTGGCTCAGAGGTTTTAGGGTTGTCCCAAAATCCAAGCAGATCAGTTTGGTGGTCTTTTTTTGGGGGGGGGGGGAGAAAGAGGCAGGGAGGGGTGGGACGCCACCAGAAAACCCACAATCTGCAGACTGAAGCAGGGAAGCAAACGATGGGGGAGAAAAATTCCGGGTGGAGGGAAGAAAACAGCAAGGATGTGTCTTCACACCAGAAGTCAAAACTACACTGCTCTCTCCCCCACTCCCCCACCTGTCTGCCCACCAGAGATCAGAAAAAGAGAGGGAGTTTTTTTTTAATTTTTCAACTGAAATTTATTATTTTCTTCCAGAGAACGTTTTCTTTAAAAAAAAAACAAGAAGAAAAAAACCCAAACACAGGTTTTCTTATAGGGGTAAGTGTGCATGTGCGCGTTTTATACATAGGCACATAAAATCCATTGGTTCCTTCCAAGATAGCCCATCCGCATCCCTGCTGTGTATCCCAGGAGTTTTCCCACAAAGAGGGGGGGGGCTTATATTGTAGAAGGGGGGGGGAGATAGAAACAGATCCTTAACGCTTGAATAGGAGCTCTTGTGACTCCAATCGACTGAAGGCACCTCGACTCTCGTGCAAGGCAGAAGGAACGAACTAGAGTTGGGTGGGAAGAGGGTCCAGCTGCCCAGGGCTGCCCCCCACCCACCCACCCATTATAAGTCGGGGGGGGGGAGTCAGAAGCAGCTGCTGGGATGGCCTTTCTTTGGGGGGGAGGGAGTTCTTGCTTGGAAGACTGCCAGCAAGAGGTCCATGAGCTTAGAAGAAGAAGAGACACACCACTGCAGCAAAGGCTGGGAGGAGTTTCTCAGCCTCATCCAACTGAAGACAGGCGGACTTCAAGTCCCAGAATTCCTCCGCTGAGGAATCCCTGGCAGTTGAACTCCACCCCCCATCTCCAAGTGGCCGAGGTTGACGATCCTTGCGTGAAGGTCTTCTCCAACCACGTCATCAAAATCTTGGTGGTGACATTGGTGGCAGGCATTAACACCACCCTCTTCCGTTGACCCACGCAAGTAATGCCAATGCATGCGCCAATGGGGTGGGGTTGGTTGGTGACGCTGTTCCCACGGTACTGCAGATGTTGGCTTACCGAGGAACCCAACCTCAGCTGGACTTTCACGCCCAGTGCTCCAGCCAAGATGGGCAATGAGGACCTGGACACCAGGGTTAGGGTTGGGAGGGTTAGCCAAACATCCACCCACGAGCGTCATTTTCATGGTTGAGGTGGCTGACGTCACGATGGAAGTCCCATCATCGTGGCGTGGCTACAGGGAGTTAAAATCCCACCCACGAAACAAGCCAAACTCATGAAACTTACAAATTACTCAACGAAGGTTGTATTTTGGAGATCTGAGTAGCTACACAAGGATCTTGCTCCACCTGTGCTAATGACCATCTTCTGAGGAGTTCATCCCCTAGGGCAGGGGTCTCCAACCTTGGGCACTTTAAGACTTGTGGACTGCAACTCCCAGAATTCCCTAGCCAGCCATGGGGAATTCCCTAGACTTCTCTAGCCAGCGATAGGGAATTCTGGGAGTAGAAGTCCACAAGTCTTAAAGCGGCCACGACTGGAGACCCCTGCCCTAGGACAGGGCTTCTCAGTGTGGTGACTTTAAGAGGGCTGGTCTTCAACTCCCATAGCTGGCTGGGGAATTCTGGGAGTTGAAGTCCAGCCCTCTTAAAGTCCCCAAACTTGAGAAAAACACTGCCCTGGATAACTCAAGGAATTTGTCTTTAGGGATTCGTAGTCCAGGATGGGACTTTGGGGTTCAAGGTGTGACATTTTCACGGAGAAACCAAAATCACGTATCTTCAAAACACACACACACACAAAAACCTCGTATGGCAACCAGAGAATAAATTATTCCCTTGCGTTATCTCCTAAACAGCAGCAAAAGTTTTGCCTTCCGAAGGAAAACCTTCCTAGGCTAACTGAACCTGGAGGGAGGGGGGGCGTTGGGAATAAGCAGGGGGAGGGGGTCTGCATCAAAACAGAGGCCACAGGTGCATCTATTCTTGTAGCCAAGGGGGAAACTGGAAGGGGTTCAAATGAATCAGGGAATCTTTGCAAAACTAAGGCGGCTTCGGGCTTTCCCCCCCCCCCTTCCTGAGTGGGATTCATTTCCAACAACAGGAGAGGAAGGGAGAATAAAGAGGGGGGACCCCCAAACCACAGGCAACTTTGGTTGTGTGCAGTGGTCCCCAGGAACCGCCAGTCTCACAGTAACTTAAAAGCCTCTTAAAACACAGTGAAATCTGGTGGGCGCGCTCACAAACGTCCAGCCATATCGTAGTGTTGCCTCCCCGATCAACTTTTTAGCACTAAACAGCCGTTTTTGGGGGGGCAGCAGCCAGTGCTGGCAATAAAACTTCACCCAAAAAAACAAAACCCGTAATTTCCTGCTTCCCCAAACAGCTTTTTGGGGCTAAAGAGCTGGCACCTTCCAAGGAGCTAAAAAAAAAAAACCACACACACAAACACATTCTTGATCTCTTCGGTTTTTTTAAAACAGCGGCAACCTCTAAAGGTTGCATCCCAACGCGCCGTGGCCAGCTCTCCAGGGTACCAGAGTTACCCTAATATCAAAGAAACCGTTGAATGGAATTGTTAGAGGAAGGAGGCCGAAATTAAAGGAAGGATGAAATTAAAAAAGGCGAATGATAAAAAAAAATATTTTTTAAAATTATTTTTAAAAAATTAAATAGAATTGTTGAATTAGCCCGCCGTGAATTGTCTCGTGGTGAATTGGCTACGGCGAGTTGACCCATTTCTGCCTCCAAACCGGTGGTTCTGCAACCTTTCTGGCTTGGCGGAACGGCACGCAGAGGGGATGGTTCCATGCGAGCGGCAGGCACGAGTAACTCCGTTGGTACAAGCAGCGGAGGCGTGCACCCGTCGCTCGCATGAACGGAGCTGCTTACGCGTGCATGGCCCGGTTCCGAACAGGCCACAACCCGGTAGTGAGCTGTGGCCAGGGGATTGGGGACCTCTGCTCTGAACAGTAAAACATCCAGCCAAAGTCTGCCGGTCAGTGGGCTTTTTCCTCCGTTTTGCAAACGGCAGTTGCCAAAAACCGTCCGCAGGCCGCCCGACTTTGCCAAACCAGGTAGAATAAAAGAAAAACAAAATGGTGTGCCTGAATTAGAACGACGAAGGCCGCCATCGGACGGCGCACGCCCCAAGCTGCACCACCGATGGAACGGAGGTTACGGAAATGGATCCGCGCCTAGCCAGACGCACCTCCAAAGCACAACCAACGAGGGGGTTTAATTGTAGATGTAATCGTACGGTGGGGGTAGACAGGAGAAAAGCACAGCCCCACAAGACAAGCCGCCACCGGAGCAGCACAGCACAAGCGCACTCGAACCTGGAAGCCAGCGGGCAGCGGAGATGGCATTTTTTTGTTTATTATTTCAAGCTTAACCGGAAAATATATATCTATATATCTATATATATCTGTATATAATATCTATATAGGTAGAGGAACCCCAGGAAGGTGCTGGAGTCTGCAGCAGAAAGGGGGCGCGTCCTGGCTAGTCAAAGCCCTGCCATTCGCTTTGCTCGGAGTCGTATTCCACTTCGGCGCCGATGCATTTCACGCCTTCCAGGAGCATCGGTGTGCCGTGGTGTCGGTCTGCAAGGCAAGGGAACAGAGCACATGTGAAGGGGAGGGGCAGAGAGCTGGGGAGGGCATTGGAGGCCAGTGCAGCAGCTCTGCACCTAATTCCCATTTCCTCTCTCTCATCTATCTATCATCTATCAATCTATCAATCTATCAATCTAATCTATCATCTGTCTATCTAATCTATCATCTGTCTGAATAGAACTGGAAGGGACCTTGGAGGTCTTCTACTCCAACCCCTGATCAAGCAGGAGACCTTATACCATTTCAGACAAATGGCTGTCCAGTCTCTTCTTAAAAACCTCCAGTGATGGAGCACCCACAACTTCCGGTGGCAAGCTGTTCCACTGGTTAATTGTTCTCACTGTCAGGAAATTTTTCCTTAGTTCTAGGTTGCTTCTCGATTAAGTTTCCATCCGTTGTTTCTCGTTTTGCCTTCAGGTGCTTTGGAGAAGAGGTGGACCCCACTCTTCTCTGTGGGCAGCCCCTCAAACACTGGAATGCTGCTCCCATATCCCCCCCTGGTCCTTCTTTTCTCCAGACTAGCTACATCCAATTCCTGCAACCGTTCTTTGTACGTTTTAGTCTCCAGGCCTTTGATAATCTTTGTTGCTCTTCTCTGCACTCATTCTAGAGTCTCAACGTCTTTTTTAAGCTTGACCTTGGTGGATTAAGTATCGCACCCCCCGGCACCTTCATCTTGGCAGATTAATTCACCCCCGGAGATGTTTTTCACAGGCCCCGCAGGTCGAGTTTAATTTCCTGGGTATTGTCGCCTCTTGGCGAAAGCAGGATATTAAACCAGGGCTCGAGAGATGCAGAGTAGAAAGTGCAGAGAGGCAGGAAAGTGAAAGGGGGAGGGAGCGAGGGGGAAGGAGGTGCCCAGCCTGGGTGCAAGAACCGGCAGAGCCTTACCCATCACCCGGGCTTGCACGACGACTTTGATGCTGGCACTGTGGTTGCTCTCGCTGCAAAGGACCATCTCTTCGTGGAGAACCCCTTCTTTGTGGGCCACGTATTCGCACCTCACCATGTAGCCTGGGAGACAACAAAGTGGGACCCTCATCAAAGGACCCTCCAAAGAGCAACCGGGGTGGGGTGGGACTTGGAGAGACAGGAGTTGCAAAATGCCCCCCTCCCCCTGAGTCCTTAAAAGGAGAAAGAGATGCACAAGAAGGAGGGGAAGATTGTCAGGCGGGAAAAACCAGGTCCACCTGTTAAAGTTCAATTAAATGGGATTTATTGCTAAAAGCCTCTGCACGGGAATCTTCTCAACCAACATTAACATATGCTAAGAATTAGATAAGGGTCCACAGAATTCAAGGGTGGGGGGGTTGGACTTAGTTCACTTGTGGCTTTGTAGGGATTCTAGGCTGATTCCTCTTTTGACTCCACCATCTAGATTCTGCCATGTCTTTTACTACACATCTCCTTCCTCTCCTTCCCTTTCTTTTTTCCTTTCTTTCTTTTTCTTTCTTTCTTCCTTTTCTTCCTTCCTTCCTTCTCTCCTCTCCCTCATTCCCTTCTTCCTTCCCTCCCTATTCCTTCCTTTCTTTCCTCTCCCTCCTTCCTATTCCTTCCTTCCTCCCATCCCTATTCCTTCCTTCCCTCCCTCTCCTTCCTTTCTTTCCTCTCCCTCCTTCCTATTCCTTCCTTCCTTCCCTCCCTCTCCTTCCTTTCTTTCCTCTCCCTCCTTCCTATTCCTTCCTTCCCTCCCTCTCCCGGTTCCCATCCTGTCAGGTGTGAAGGCCCAATTAAGCTGACTCATTGCTACACATCTTCTCAACTCACAGCGGCTTTAAGTCCAGCGCTAGCTGTATACGCTTCTCTTGCAAATTATGGGTCAAATTGGATTTTTCAGCCGGTTCCCTCCAGAAGGACATACAACAGGAATGTTCTTGGTTAAGTTGGACCTTGATATAATGGACTTTTGAATGTGATACGGGAGAAGGTTGGCTGTAACTCTCCAAATTGATTCTGGGAGAGGACAGGGCCAGCCGATCGTGACCTGGTTTTTCCATCCCAACCTGAGGTCCACCGTCGGTCCTGGGCTGTTCCGTCTCAGGGAAATCGGGCCTTATGGTCCACTGGAACCTCAACTGGTAGAGAGCATTGCTGTTCTGGAGTAAAGGGAGGGTACAGGAGAAGAGTTGGGGTGCAGAAGTCACTGCTCCCCCTGGTGAGGTCACCCCAACCTCAGGGCAGCAGGGCCTGGAGGCTAGTTTGAGCCCAGGTAGAGTAGAGGTCCGCGCTGTTTGCAAAACGCCCAATCAGGAACCGCTGCCATCTTGATGCTCCTTGCAAAGCGGCATGGGGTACAGAATGAGAGGAGGAAGAGAGGAAGAAGCATCAGGAAGAGGGGACGAGGAGTTACCGTGTCAGACTAGGCCGAAGCCACCAGTGGTGGGTTCCTACCAGTGCGGTTCACTCTATAGCACCGGTAGCGGCCTGCTGGTGATGTCACAGTACCGGTGGGGTCGGTTGCCGGTGCCTGGGCGCCACCATTTTTTTTAAAAAAAAAATTTAAATTTTTTTTAAAAATTTCTTCTGCGCATGCCCAGAAGCCGAGCTTCCAGCACTGCGCAGGCGCTGCCTTCCTACCCCACAGTGAGTCCAAGCAGGGAAGGATGGCTGAGGGAGCGCGTGAGACGCTGAAAGAACGGGCGGCAGGACCTATCTCAGTTCCCCTCCCTTCAGCAATCCGAGAAGCCACAAACACACGGTGATGATCCTAGGCATTTTCGCACGTTCGAGGCTTCTCGAGCTGCTGAGGGGAGGGGGAATGGGCGGCAGGACCTATCTTAGTTCCCCTCCCTTCAGCAGTCCGAGAAGCCACGCCCACCCGGTCACATGGCCGGCAAGCCAAGCCCACAAAATAAGCCACGCCCACAGAGTGGTAGTAAAAAAATTAGGAACCCGCCCCTGGAAGCCACCATATCTAAAAGTGGTGAAGGCATCTAAGCAGGGTGGACAAAAGCCAGGAAAAGCCCCTTCTGGGAGAGGAACCAAGTCGTTAAGGGAACAAAAGGACGGACGTTGGGTCTGAGCACATGGCAAGCCCACCCCCAGGTCTCACCAACAAAGGAGTTGGGCCTGCATGGGAAGCCCCTTCCCACCAATTCTGGGGGATAAAAAAAGAGCTGAGGTGGCGCAGCGGTTAGAGGCAGTACTGCAGGCCACTTTAGCTGATTGTGATCTGCAGGTCAGCGGTTCAAATCTCACCGGCTCAAGGTTGACTCAGCCTTCCATCCTTCCGAGGTGGGTAAAATGAGGGCCCAGGTTGTTGGGGGCAAAATAAATATACATTGCTTATTGGTGTAAACCGCTTAGAGAGTGCTTGCACTGCGAGGCGGTATATAAATCTCACAAATAAAATCTCACAAATAAATAATAGTAACACACAGCAGCTGAGTACAGTGAAGCAGAAAGTAGCGGTGTAAACCGCTTAGAGAGTGCTTGCACTGTGAGGCGGAATGAATGAATGAATGAATGAATGAATGAATGAATGAATGAATAAATAAATAAATAAATAAATAAATAAATAAATAAATAAATAAATAAATAAATAAATAAATAAATAAATAAATAAATAAATAAATAAATAAATAAATAGTCCTGAAGTCTGTCCAGCCCTGTATTTGGATCCCAGACTTGGCAGCTTCCATCCCTCTGGCTAGTGCCTGGCAGCTTAGTAGCGGATGCTGGTAAGTGCGGATGAGTGTGCGTGTGCGTGTGTAAGAGCAAAAATATATCAGTAAAAGTGTGCTGTTACATGAAATTCACTGGGTCTCTGTCTATTTTAAAGAA
Organism: Diadophis punctatus similis; assembly: GCA_023053685.1. Taxonomy (NCBI): domain Eukaryota; kingdom Metazoa; phylum Chordata; class Lepidosauria; order Squamata; family Dipsadidae; genus Diadophis; species Diadophis punctatus. The sequence continues at coordinate 72,220,524 of JALIGW010000006.1, read as the reverse complement.
CCGTTTGGGCCTCAGGGTTCTGTTGATTTGGGATCGAGTGTGGCAATTTTCCAGGCCTGTGTGAGTGTGCGAGTGAGGGACCATAAGCTGAACCCAAGAGCACACTGGTGTAACAATAAGCGTGACAGGAGTTGTTGGACAGGAAGCTTCGTGGTGAACCTCAAATAAAGCCTTCCCTCTTCTCCAGTAGCCAAGAGATCAGAGTAAGATCCAAGAGAAGCCAAGAGGAATATAAACCCTTCCATTCCTCCACCATCCAGTCAGAACTGAAGAAGCTTCTTGGATGAGAAGCGAAACGTCTTCAAAAGGAAAAAAACCAAGAAAGTCCCGTTGTCTCCTGAAAAAAGCCCCTTTGGGACAACCATGACCTGGAGGACTGAGGATCTCTACAGACTTTTAGCTATACAATTTGGGATGAACGTCCTTTGGATGGTGTGGGAGTAGGAATGGATTTCCAGAGGGGGGAAAATGCAGACTACAGGAACCATTTGCACCTGGAGACACAGGTAAACCTCCTAGTGCTTCAAGGACCCTCTAAAAAGGATGCAAATGACCAGCTGTCTGCAAGGAATATAAACCTTTCCATTCCCCACCATCCAGTCAGAGCTGAAGAAGCTTCTGGGACAAGAAGTGAAACGTCTTCAAAAGGAAAAAAACCCAAGAAAGTCCAAGTTGCCTCTTGAAATAAAAGCACCTTCGGGAGAGCCACGAGATCTTACCTTCAGATACGGGCACGATGTTGGTCACCTTAAGATGAAGGTTCGACAGGGGTGCCGGGCAAATGTCCTTTCCCAGGACCTGCACGAACGGCAGGACGAAGGTGATTTCGTACTTGTGCATGACCTTGAGGAAGCCCACCTAAGCAAGGGAGAGAAGCAAAGTGAGGCCCAGGGCCAGGCGCAGAGAACGCCAAATGCTGTTGGGAATGCAACTGTAAAGTCACCGTTTAAAGTCACAGCGCTACTGAAAAAAGGGACTTAGGACCGTCTTCCACACTTACGACCGTTGCAGCATCCCCGTGGTCACGTGATTCAAATTCAGACGCTTGGCAACTGGTTCGTATTTATGACGGTCGCAGTGTCCCGGGGTTACGTGATCCCCTTTTTCCGACCTTCTGACAAAGTCAACAGGGGAAGCTAGATTCACTTAAAAAAACCCCGAGTTCTTAACAACTGCGGTGATTCACTTAACAACGGCGGCAAGAAAGGTCATAACATGGGGCGAAACTCACGTAACAACGGACTTGCTCAGCAACAGAAATTTGGGGCTGTTGTGGTTGTAGGCTGAGGATTTGTAGGATGTAGCTCAGTGTTTCTCAACCTTGGCAGTTTGAAGATGTGTGGACTTCAACTCCCAGAATTCCCCAGCCAGCAACGCTGGCTGGGGAATTCTGGGAGTTGAAGTCCACACATCTTCAAACTGCCAAGGTTGAGAAACACTGATGTAGCTTCTTTATTGTCGTTCGCCTACAGACAGAATCGTGCTGGAGTAAAGCAATAAGGATAGATATATACCAGGGGTGTCAAACTCAAGGCCCGGGGGCCAGATCCAGCCCGCGGGATGCTTAGATCTGGCCCGCAGGGCCACCCTGGAAACAGTGAAGGACCGGCCCGTGGTGCGTCTGCCAGCGAAAACGGAGCTTGGGAGGGCTGCATGCGGGTCCTCCTGAGCTCCGTTTTCGCTGGCAAGAGGTTGCAGGAGGCCGTCGCAGCTGAAAATGGAGCTCAGGAGCCAGTTTTCTCTGGCAGAGAGCTCGGGCCACCACAGGCACCCTCAACACAAGTGACGTTGAGCTGGCCACGCCCACTCAGTTGGCCATGCCCACTCCGGGCCCCCCGAGGTCAAACACAACCCTGATGCAGCCCTCAATGAAATTGAGTTTGATACCCCTGATATATATTGTGGTGGCACAGTGGTTAGAATGCAGTACTGCAAGCACTATTTCTGCTGACTGCTGGCTGCCAGCAGTTCAACCCTGCCCAGCTCAAGGTTGACTCATCCTTCCGAAGATGGTCAAATGAGGATCCAGATTGTTGGGGGCAAGAGGCTGACTCTGTAAACCGCTTAGAGAGGACTGGAAAGCACTGCGAAGCAGTATATAACTCTAAGTGCTATTGCTATCTGTCTCTCTGTTTATCTGTCTGTCGGTCTATCTATCAGGCCATGGTGGTGCAGTGGTTAGAATGCAGCATTGCAGGCTGACTCTGCCCGCTGCCAGGAGTTTGATCCTAACTGGCTCAAGGTTGACTCAATCAACCTTCCTTCCTTCCTAGGTCGGTCAAATGAGGACCCAGATTGTTGGGGGCAAGAGGCTGACTCTGTAAACCACTTAGAGAGGGCTGCGAAGGGGCATATAAGTCTAAGTGTTGTTGCAATATTCCGTGAACTGCTACGGAGGGTCCATCTTTACTCTCTTGCTGCCTACCAGACAGTCCAATCTTCGCTATCTCTCTCCCTCCTAGTTTGGGGCTAAGGCTCCCAAAGGGAAGGGATCAAAAATAGCAAGATAGCAAAAATAGCACTAGAGGTCTCTAGTGGTCACATTTGGAAGTGTGTGCTCTTTCTCAAAAAAAAAAGGACCTAGAAAAGAGAGACGAGAGACAGAGAGAGAGAGAGGGGGGGGGGGGGGAGGGAGGGAGGGAGGGAGAGGAGAGAGAGAAAGGAGAGAGAGCGCAACCACATGCATGTGACTCTTAGCAACAATTCGGGGAAAGCAATTTATCGAGGACAGAGGGATCAAGTCCAGGGTTAGAAGCACCCGGTCTCTTCACCAAGGTTCTTGGTGAGTAGGAGTAGAGAATTGCTCCATCCATGGAGTAGCCTGCCTTACTCCTGCTTGGCCAGACTAAATGGGAAAGTCTTAGGGCAGTTTGGTCTAGTGGTTAAAGTGCTGCACTGGAAACCAGGAGAGTGAGAGTTCTAGTGCTGACTTAGACATAAAAGCCAACTGGATGACTTTGGGCCAATCACCAGGAGACGGGGAGTTCTAGTCCCACCTCAGGCATGAAAGCCAGCTGGGCCAATCACCAGGAGACGGGGAGTTCTAGTCCCGCCTTAGGGAGAAAAGCTTTAGGCCAGTCACTTAAGAGATAGTGAATTCTAGTTGCTCCATAGGCATGAAAGCCGGCTGGGTGACTTTGGGCCAATCACCAGGAAACTGTGAGTTCTAGTCCTTCCTTAGGCACCAAAGCCACCTCACAGGGTTGTTATGAGAAAAAAAGAGGAGGAAGGAGTATCGTGTATCTTCGCCAGCTTGAGTTACTTCTAAAATAACAAGAGGAGGATAATGAATAAATAAGAGATAAACCAAATCAGCTCAGCCCAGGCTTTGTTCACTTGATCCCACCTTTTCCTCACATTGTCGGCCCCAGAATTCAGCAACTCCTTATCAAGATGTTTCTTGGGCGATGAGTTGAGTGACGCAGACAAGAGGTATCTGCGCACAAGTCTTTTCTTGTATTTATTCTACTTTATCTAATGCTTTTCCATCTCTCTCTCTCTCTCTCTCTCTGCTTCTCGTAAAAGGTTACTGGGTGACACGTAGCCTGCAGAGTAACTGACAGAGGGGAAGAACATCGTGTTCTGTCTGCAGAGGGTTCCCAGGGGAGGTTCACCTCTTGAAGTCATCAGAGGCTAAAATATTTCGGAAAATGTCAGAAAACAGCCACTGCAAGAACCCCAGAGAAATCTACTTTAGTGTTTTTCTCCACCTGGGTCACTTTAAGCCATGTGGACTTCAACTCCCAGAATTCCTCACCCATACTTGGATGCTTCTGGGATGAGAAGCGAAACGTCTTCAAAAGAAAAAAACCAAGAAAGTCCAGTTGTCTCCTGAAAAAAGCCCCTTTAGGACAACCATGACCTGGATATCTGAGGATCTCTACAGACTTTTAGCTATACAATTTGGGATGAACACCCTTGGAATGGTGTGGGAGTAGGAATGGATTTCCAGAAGGGAAAAAATTGCAGACTACAGGAACCATTTGCACCTGGAGACACAGATAAACCTCCTAGTGCTTCAAGGACCCTCTAAAAAGGATGCAAATGACCAGCTTTGTCTGCAAGGAATATAAACCTTTCCATTCCCCACCATCCAGTCAGAGCTGAAGAAGCTTCTGGGATGAGAAGTGAAATGTCTTCAAAAGGAAAAAACCAGAAAGTCCAATTGCCTCTTGAAATAAAAACACCTTTGGGACAACCATGACCTGGATGACTGAGGATGTCTACAGACTTTTAGCTATACAATTTGGGATGAACACCCTTGGAATGGTGTGGGAGTAGGAATAGATTTCCAGAGGGAAAAAATGCAGACTACAGGAACCAGGAGCATTACTCAAGTGACCCTGAGGACACAGGTAAACCTCCAAGTGCTTTAAGGACCCTCAAGAAGGATGCAAATGACCAGCTTTGTCTGCAAGGAGCATAAATACTTCCCTTCCCCACCATCCAGTCAGAGCTGAAGAAGCTTCTTGGATGAGAAGTGAAACGTCTTCAAAAGGAAAAACCAGAAAGTCCAGTTGCCTCTTGAAAAAAGCATCTTTGGGACAACCATGGATGACAGAGAATCTCTATAGACTTATAAACTCCAATGATTCACTTAACGACGGTGGCAGGACAGGGTGCAAAAATGGGGCACAAAACTCACTGGACACCTGTCTCACTTCACAACAGAAATTTGGGGCTCAGTTGTGGCCGTAAGTCGAGGATTACCTTAGGTCAATGAAGACTCTGTCATCCAGGCCAAAGGTTGAATGAGGGCAGTTGGACCAAACTTCGTTAATCCGAGATGTTTCTCTGGAATATCTTTGCTACTGTAAATGGAAATCGGAGCTGACCTCATTGTAACCGTCATTCTGAGGCCTCTCAGCTTAAGTGCGGAGACATATTAAAAATGTAGACCCTTTCAAATCAACCGAGACCCAGATGTGACTTCTCCCTCATGTGCTCAATCCCATTACAGGCCTGTGTGTTCTCAGAGAAATACGGCTCTTGAAGGACTCAATTTTAAATGGGTTAGTGTGTCATAAATCTATTTGTAAAATGATCTGGTTGTTTTTCTTCAAAATCCCACGAGAGAGAGAGAGAGAGAGAGAGAGAGAGAGAGAGAGAGAGAGAGAGAGAGAGAGAGAGAGAGAGAGAGAGAGAGAGAGAGAGAGAGAGAAAGAAAATGAGAAGTCAGTTACAACCTGCTCCGAATACGATCAATTGATGTGTGATCTTGATCATCTCTGATAAAAGAATTAATTTTTTTTAAAAAATCTACTGCTTGCTTTAATTAAGACAACTTCTCCCAAACATCCCTCTTTAAGTGTCATTATTTTGAAGGACGGTTGCTGATTAAACGAACTCTGCCTGCCAAAATCTAAATAAAATATAAGGGCTGGTGAAGATCTTGGCTTATTAAAGCTTTGGCAAAAGAGCTGCAATGCAATGATCGTTTTTCTTCTTGATGTCCTTCCAATTATTATTTATTACTTGGCTTCAGATGTAGGAAACCAACTGTTACACTCAATTATTTAAAAAAACAAACAAAACCCTACACTGGATTGGTGTAATGGAGCTTTAAATCTTCCAGAGACAAATCACTTTTTGGGGGATATTTATAAAGCAATTAATTGACATGAAAGGAAGTCCTCGACTTACGACCACCATTGAGCCCCAAATGTCTGTTGCTAAACAAGACAGTCGTTAAGTGAGTTTTACCCCATTTTACAACCTTTCTTGCCACAGTTGTTAAGTGAATCAATGCGGATGTTACCTTAGTCACACGGTTGTTAAGTGAATCCGGCTCCCCGCTTTGACTTTGATTGACGGAAGGTCACAAAAGGGGATCACGTGACCCCGGGACACTGCAACCGTTGTAAATACAGTCAGTGGCCAAGCATCTGAATTTTGACTGTGAGACCGTGGGAATGCTGCAGTGGTCGTAAGTATGAAATACAGTCCCTAAGTCACTTTTTCCCGGTACTGTTGTAACTTCAAATGGTCACTAAATGAACTGTTGCAAATTGAGGACTACACGCTAATATATACACACTAGGCCCAACAAGTTGGATCAACAATCCTTCAATATTATCTCCGACTCCATGCTGAGCATTACACAAAACACTGCACGGAATCGTTGGATCATTCAAGCAAACAAAATAAAATAACATTTTAGTAATGGCTGGCTAGCAAAACAAGGCAACGTATAATTGGTTCTCGCTGGGCTGCGTTCCTTAAATTATAAGAATTCTGCATTGCTCCAAGGGAGGGAGGCTAAGGAAACAAGCCATTTATTCAGTCAGGAAAGAAAAACAGACTTTTTTTTAAAACACACAACACACACACCTCAACTTGACTCTGCAAATCACTTCCATCCCTCAAGCATAAATTGGACGTCTTGACAGGAGGAAGCGAAGGATGAATTTGCTTTGTCAACCACACAGCAGGCTTGCTTCTAAGACAAAAACTCACTCCTTGATGTTGGAAATTTAGAATCCAGATGGATTTGGAATAAAAATTTGAAATCAATTCCAAGAATCCTTCCCCCGTGGGAAAATGTTATTCTGAATTCTTTAAGATAAATATACGGAGATTTTGAAATCAATTCTAAGAAAACTTCCCGTGGGAAAATTCTTTTGTTTAAAGGGGGGGGGACGGGACATGATAAGATGGGACTCTAAAGGTTGAGCACTTGATGGAACCGGAAAGAACTATAAAGAATGTAATTAAAGGAGAAGAACACTTACATTCAATCCCAGGATACAGAATGGAGCAAAACGCTCTAATTTGGGTGAAGTGAAGGATACTAGGGAATAACGCACTCCGAAATTAGTTTTGAGATTGTCTGCTATTATTATAGACAAACTGGATTTAAAATAAGAGATTATAGAAGAGGAATCAATTTATGGGACAAGCCTGAGATGGGCCGATTAGAAAGTGGATTTTAAAATAAGCTATAGGAATGACATGGAAAAAGATGTTACACTGGATGGACAAATGAACCTGCCCGATGTCTTAATGATTAAAAGGGATACACAAATTGCAAATCCAGAACTTCTATAACTTTCTTATTTGGGGTATGCAGAAGTGACTGGCTGGGGAATTCTGGGAGTTGAAATCCAGCCATATTCAAGTCCCCGGGTTTGAGAAATGCTGGCCTGACCTCTGACCTCAGAGGGACCCCGTGCAAACAAAGGAGTCTCCAAACTTAGCAAACTCAATCTCCAAACTTTAAGACTTGAGGACACCAACTCCCAGAATTCCCCAGCCAGCTTGGTCACTCTAACTCATAATGGTGGCCAACCTTGGCCACTTTAAAGACTTGAGGACTTCAACTCCCAGAATTCCCCAGCCAGCTTGGTCTAACACAAGGGTGGCCAACCTTGGCCACTTTAATGGCATATGGATTTCAACTCCCAGAATTCCCCAGCTGTGGAATTCTGGGAGTTGTAGTCCACCCATCTTAAAGCATGCTTGTCACGTAGTGAATATTTATCAGTTGTATGTCTATGCAGGGTGATGCATCCCTATCCTAATATTATGGTATATTCCATTACAAGTAGGACACGTGATGTGATCTTCTGCGCATGTGTGCATTCCTGATTCTCTATTATTTTTTTCTTCTGCCTTTGATTCTGACCAGGAGCGGTCACGGTTTATTAGCAAGAATGTAACTATTCAGGATTTATTGTTTTTATACCGAAATAAATATTTTCTATTAGACTTTTAATCTCGGCTTCATTTTTGAATGTCTGAATTCCAAGAAAAGATCCACATCGCCTCTATGAGATTTATTCTCACCTTAACAATGCTGGCTGTTGATTTCTGGGAGTTGAAGTCCACAAGTCTTAAAGTGGCCAAGGTCGGAGACCCCTGGTCTGAAGGATCTACTAAGGAAGTGGGGCGGGTGGGCTTCTCCAACCAATGGGGGCTCAGCACCACTCTGCTCTCCCCCAAGAGACCCCTGTGAGGCTGCCTCGCCCTCTGAACCCCATAAGCCATCATCCCCAGGGATCCATCAATTCTGTGCCGGGTTGCCCAGCGGAGCCAGACTGAACCTCATAAATATTCTAGCACCTTTGAACATTCGACCTGGAAAATGTTCTGCTTTTTTCCCCTCCTCCCAATATTGAACAGGATCAAGATGCGAAGCCCCCCCCCTGTGGGGGGGGGAGAACCGGCTGCCCCTCCCCCAGTCTGTTGCCCCCCCCTTCCCTGGCTCAATTTTTTATGCCCAAAAAGTGGAAGCAAAGCGCCAAGGCAGCTGCCGCGAGCAATCAGACCGTCCCTGGAAGGAAGTCGGGGATAATTGGTTTTTGCATCCCAAACACCAGAAGCAATTAGGCTTTTTTTGGAAAGGGGGGGGAGGGGGGAGGGAAAGGAAGGCGACCGCAGAAGGGATGAGCTGCAGACATGGGAGATGGTGGAAAATTACAGGTGGAGGGAGGGAGGAGGGAGAAAGAGAGAGAAAAGGGAGGAAAGAGAAAGGAAGGCAAGGAGGAAGGGAGAAAGAAGGAGGGAGGGAGGGAGGGAGTAAGGTGGGATGGAATGAGGAAGGAAGAAAGAGAGACAACAGGGAGGGAGGGAAGGAAGGAAGGAGAAACAGAGGGAAGGAGGGAGAGAGGAAGGTGGGACAGAGGGAGGAAGGAAGAAAGAGAGAAAAGGGAGGGAGGGAGGGAGGAAGGAAAGGAGAAAGGAAGGGAGAAAAAAAGGGAGAAAGAGAGGGAAGGAGGAACAGAATAACAAAGTTGGAAGAGACCTTGGAGGTCTTGAAGTCGAATCCCCTGCTCAAGTGGGATAAGGGAGGGAGGTTGGGAATGAATGAATGAATAAATAAATAAGTAAACAAATAAATAAACAAATAAGTAAACAAATAAATAAACAAATAAAGAAAGAAAGAAGGAAGGAAGGAAGGAAGGAAGGAAGGAAGGAAGGAAGGAAGGAAGGAAAAGGAAAGAAAGAAGGAAGGAAGAAGAAAGAGGGAGGATGGAAGGAAGGATTAAAGAAGGAAGAGAGAGAGAGAAAAGGAGGGAGGAAAGAAGGCTGAACCAGTTCTTCCAAACAGTTAAAAGGACCACCCACCCACCCACCCTCTTGCAGGCTCACCTTCACCAAGAAGTCCCCCTCCTTCTCCTGGCTGACCATGACCATGGAGTCATGAAGCTTCTCATCGAAATGGACATGGCTGGAACTTCCCTCCACCGCCTGGGTTGGGGAGAAGTGGACGCCCCCCACTTTGGGGTTGGTGCCTGGGAGAAACAGCAGCAGGAGGAGGAAAGCTGGGTTAGTTAGCCGAGCCGGGGCCCCTCTCGGGAGCTCTTCCAGCCCACCAGGTGAATTCAGGCCTCCAAGGTCACCCTACGGAGGTGGGAAGGATCCAGAGGGCATCTAGTCCAACCTTCTCCCATGGGCGGGGAGACCAATTAAACTGTTTTATGACATGTACTGAACTTATGACGGTTGCAGCATCCTGGAGTCACTTGATCATCATTTGTGACCGTCCCAGCTGGCTTCCGACAAACAAAATCAATGGGGGGGGGGGGGGTAGCCGTATTCGCTTAACAACCGCGCGATTCAATTAACAACTGCAGTGATCTGCTTAACAACGGTGGCCAAATGGTCATAAAATGGGTCAAAAGTCATTTTAGATACCTTGCTTAATGGGGGTTGGATTAGAAATCAATAATAACAGAGATGGAAGGGAACTTGGAGGTCTTCTAGTCCAACCACCTACTACCATTTCAGACAAATGGCTGTCCAATCTCTTCTTAAAAGCCTCCAGTGTTGGAACCCCCACAACTTCTGGTGGCAAGCTGTTCCACCGGTTAATTGTCCTCAGTGTTAGGAAGTTTCTCCTTAATTCCAAGTTGCTTCTGCCCTTGATTAGTTTCCATCCGTTGCTTCTTGTCCTGCTTTCTGGTGTTTGGAGAAAAGGTTGACCCCCCTCTTCTTTGGGGCATGACCCCCGGGACACGGCAACTATCATAAAATTCTGGGAGTCGAAGTCCACAAGTCTTAAAATGGCCAAAGTTGGAGACTCCTCCCATGAGCCACGGTGGCGCAGTGGTTAGAGTGCAGCATTGCAGGCGACTTCTGCTGACTGCCAGCTGACTGCAATTTGGCAGTTCGAATCTCACCAGGCTCAAGGTTGACTCAGCCTTCCGTCCTTCCGAGGTGGGTAAAATGAGGACCCAGATTGTTGGGGGCAAGATGCTGAACTCTGTAAACCGCTTAGAGAGGGCTGTAAAAGCACTGTGAAGCGGTATATAAGTCTAAGGCAGAGGTCTTCAAACTTTGCAACTATAAGACTTGTGGACTTCAACTCCCAGAATTCTCTAGCCAGCATAGCATTCTGGGAGTTGAAGTCCACAAGTCTTAAAGTTGCCAAGTTTGGGGTCCCCTGGTCTAAGTGCTATTGCTAGGGCAAACTGGCTCTGCAATGTCACCAGTTTGACATAACCAGCCAGGAGCGATGGGAGTTGGAGTCCGTATGCAATCAGTGAACCACTTTCTGACAGTGAGAGCAATCAACCCACAGAACAGAAGTTGCCTTCGGAAGTTGTGGGAGCTTCATCACTGGAAGCTTTCAAGAAGAGACTGGACTGCCATCTGTCAGAAATGGTGTAGGGTCTCCTGCTTGAGCGGGGGGTTGGACTAGATGACCCACAAGGTCTCTTCCAACTCTAATAATAATCTAATCTAACCTCATGGAGTCATCACACAACAGGATAGTAAATCATATGAGGGGTTGGTCTTGATGACCTCTGAGGTCTCTTCCAACTCCGTAATTCCTCTCAGCGTTTTCCTAACCTTCCGGAAAAGACAGAGGCTGACCAGCCCACATTCCAAAACCAACCTAAAAGCAATTTATTTTTGGTCAGCAATTTAGCAGGTTCATTTCTTAGCTGTTTTTCAGTCCCTCCCCCCTCCCCTCGCTACAATCAATTGAGCAGGAGCGAGAAATAAATTGACCGATCAATTTCCTGCATCGATTAAACGTCGTCTGTTGCCACAGACACCATTCCCATCGCTCCAGCAGGCAGGAAGCATACGCCGAAGTTTTCGGATGCAAGGGACAACCTGCTGGTGCCCCTACCTTGAATTTTTCAAGCGTGGGACCACAACCTCCATGGGTCCCAAGTTCCACCCTGGCCAATGGGCTGAGATGGGGTGGCTGCCTTGGCGGAAGAGGCCACGCTGGCATTTGCCGGACCTCCAAAGAGGAAGCATTATGACAGCTTGGTTGTTTTCTTGCAGACGTTTCATGACCCAACTAGGTAACGTCATCAGTGATTAAAGGGAGTGGGGTTTAAGGAGGAGAAGGAGGAGAAGGACCCTTCCATCTCTGTTGTTATTTATTTCTAATACAACCTCCATTAAGCACTGATGACGTTACCTAGTTGGGTCATGAAACGTCTGCAAGAAAACAACCAAGCTCAGAGAGCACCAAGGACCCCACACTTCAACCCTGACCTACAAATGTTCTCCTTTATAGGAAGAAGGAGAAGTTGCTCACCATGGCAACAGGCATCCCAGTCCAGAAGGATGGGGCCCTTCTGGACCACAAGACCCATGGTCCAAAGGAAGGGCTGTAACCCAACTGGGAAGGGGACGACCATGGCTTTTAAGGCTGAACTTAAAAGAGAAGAAGCAACAAAGAGGATTAGGGGACTGGAGGCTAAAACATACAGTTGCAGGAATTGGGTATCTCTTGTTTAATGAAAAGAAGGACCAGATGGGACATGATAGCAGCCTTCCAGTATCTGAGGGGCTGCCCCAAAGAAGAGGGGGGTCAAAGTATTCTCCAAAGCACCGCAAGGCAGGACAAGAAGCAATGGAGGGAAACTCATCAAGGAGAGAAGCAACCTGGAATTAAGGAGAAATTTCCTGACAGTGAGGAGAATTAACCAGTGGAACAGCTTGCCACCAGAAGCTGTGGGTGCTCCATAACTGGAGGTTTTTAAAGAAAAAATTGGACAGCCACCTGTCTGAAATGGTATAGGGTCTCCTGTTGAGCAGGGGGTTGGACTAGAAGACCTCCAAGATCCCTTCCAACTCTGCAACTGAGCACCTCGTGAATCCGAAACACACCAGACAACCTTCCTGCCTTTACCCCAAAGGCAAAACATAAAAGGGGGGGAGTATCTTGGTGTGTGTGTGTGTGTGTGTGTGGCTGAAATGGATGCTGGCCGGCGACCCTTTCTGTCCCCCAAGTGGCCCCACTCACCTTTGTTGGCCGTCGCCATCTGACCCAGCAAGAGTCACGCTGCGGCTGTACCAAAACCCCAGGACCATCAGCGGGCCATCCTCCAGCAAGCTGCCTGGGGGAAAAAGAGGGGAGGGGGGAATTGGGAAGGGGGAGAGAGAGAGAGAGATAAAGAGAGAGGGAGGGAGGAAGAGAAAAGGGGCGAGAATGAGAGGGAGGGGGAGATAAAAAAGGGAGGGAGGGAGGGAAAGAAAGAGGAAGAGAAAAAGGGAGGGAGGGAAAGGGAGAGAAAGAGAGAATAAGAGAGAGAGAGAAGGAGAGAGGGAGACAGAGAAAGAGAGAGAGGGGGAGAGAGAGAGAAAGGGAGAGGGAGAGAGGGAGAATGAGAGAGAGAGGGAGAGAAAGGAAGAGAGGGAGGGAGAGAGAGAAAGAGAGGGAGAGAAAGAAAGAGAGAAAGGGAGAGGGAGAATGAGAGAGAGGGAGAGAAAGGAAGAGAGGGAGGGAGAGAAAGAAAGAGAGGGAGAGAGAAAGAATGAGAGAGAGGGAGAGAGAGAAAGGAGAGAGGGAGGGAGAGAAAGAGAGGGGGAGAGAGAGAGAAAGAGAGAGAGAGAAAGAAAGAGAGAAAGGGAGAGGGAGAGAGGGAGAATGAGAGAGAGGGAGAGAAAGGGAGAGAAAGAAAGAGAGGGAGAGAGAGAAAGAATGAGAGAGAGGGAGAGAAAGAAAGAGAGAGAGGAGGGAGAGAGAGAGAGAAAGAAAGGGAGAGATGGAGGGAGAGAAAGAAAGAGAGAGAAGGAGAGAGAGAGAGAGAGAAAGGGAGAGATGGAGGGAGAGAAAGAAAGAGAGAGAGAGAGGGAGAGAGAGAGAGAAAGGGAGAGAGAGACTTTGAGTGCAGGAACCCGATTCCGATCTCTGCAAATCCAGCCAAACCTTTTGCTCCCGTCTCTTCTCTGCTGGGAACTGGGTGGCGCAGGCAGATGTTGGATTCAGGCGCCTGCCAAAACAGCTGGAGGGCGTGGAGGAAGGCAGGTCTTACTGACCCCCAACTCCTCTGGGGAGGAACAAGCTTTCTTGCCTTTCTGTCTAAAAAGAAGGGGGGGGAGGGGCTTCTCTGCAAAATATCGGCTTCTCCAGACATCACGCTAAATTTAATTTTTTTGGGGTGGGGTGGGGGTGGGGTTTGTTGGTGGGTGCTGCTGATCTGAGAAAGCCCCGTGGCTGGAAAAGCTGGTTGGTGCATTACTTTAATTTATCCAGGGTTTATTTATTTTATTTAAATCTAGTATCATTGCTGGTGGTTTGCAATAAAGCCCACGGAGAAAGGAAACTGTTTTGGAATAAAAACACGATTAAAAAATCAAGCCAAATGCCCAGTAAACCGCCCCCCCCCCCTCCCGGCTGTCTCGGCAGCTGTAAGGCAGACATTCAAAATGTAAAATATGAATGGAAGCCCAGTTCAAAATATCAAGAGAAGGCGAGGAAACAGTCTGGAGGGAAAGGTTTTTCTTTTTCTTCATAGTTTGCCATGCAATAGGCCATGGTTTGTTGGTGGGAATGTGGCCGCCAGGGTTGAGGGGGTCCGGGTTTACGAGGCTGCGTGTCCTGTGAACGCAGCCGATCCTGGCTTGCACGGCCAGCCGTGTCTGAACGTACAAAGCCATCATCTGTGGCTTAGTTCCGAAAAGGACATTGGATACGGAGGCTTAATAATCCAATGCATAAACCATGGGTAGAGGTGGGAAGATGGTTTGTCAAAAACTGCCCACAAATCGGCTGCTACGGGGAGTCCTCGACTTATGAAGCCATTTGGAACCAGAATGCAAGGCGGTTGTTAAGTGAGTGGCATCTAGTTTCATGACCTCATTTGCCAGATTCGTTAAGTAAATTGCTGCCGTTGTTAAGCAAATCCAGTTCCCTGCACTTATTTTACTGGAAGCCAGTTGGGGAGGCTGTAAATAGGACTCCAGGATCCTGCAAACTGTCCTGAGTACATGCCAGTTGCCAAGCGTTCAAATTTTGATCGAGCTGACCGTGGGGAATGTTGTGACAGTCGTAACTGTGAGGACCGGTGGTAAATAACTTTTTGGAGTGTAGCTTCGAACGGTCCCTAAATGAATGATTGTAATAAGTCAAGGACTATCCGCATTGCTATCATTATTATTGTTGTTATTATTATTATTTCGAATTGGTTATAATCGTGGCTCAGGCTAAGAGAAGGGATTTGAAACCAAGCCAGAGAAAAGAAATCATGACCATTTTTCACACTTACGACCAAGGCAACATCCCCACGGTCACGTGATCTAAATTCAAGACGCTCGGCAACTGACTCGGATTTATGACGGTTGCAGTGTCCCGCGGTCCCTGCGAACCCCTTTGGTGACTTTCTGACAAGCCGACGGGGCAAAAGCGGGCAAAACTCACTTAACAACGGTCTCCCTTAGCAACAGAAATTTCAGCCTCCCTCGTGGCCGTACATTGAGGGTTACCCATAAGCTCGAATCGCTTTGCGATGATTAGATCCTTTCCACAAACGAGGCAGATATTATCTTGAATATCTTCCATCCCATGAAGCCTCCCCTGACCCCCGATGCACTTTAGACATGCTCAGACGCTGCCAAGAAGTTTTGGTGCCGCCCCGAGTCCCAAATACAATAAGACCCTCATTATTATCCTCTTTTGTGCCAGTTTTTTCCCCGCACGGGCATTGCTCCGAGCAATTTTTCAGGTATAAAAATAGATACAATCCCCCCTCCCCGCTGGTTCCCGGCCAAATAAATTATCTCAGCCGTTAAAAACACAATCATTAAAGCAACAGGCGCACCTGGAAGACCGCCAGACACACCACCCGCCAACGAATGGGAGGGGAGAAAGGATCTTATGCACCAGCCGGATGCTTTCTCGGTCCCCGTTCGGAGGATCTGGCGAGACTTGCAGCTGCTGATCCTGCGTGATCCAACCCTTGCACCCCTGTCCCCAACGCACCCATCATGCACTCTCTTGTCCTCATCTCACCCCCTCCCCCAACCCATCAGCAAACCAGTTCCATGTCCTTTTATGGGTGCCGGGAGAGAAAAGACGGAGTTTGGACAAGATAGTGTAAAACGTTGCATCGAATCTGCAATAGCTCGTCGTATGTTATTGGATTTTCTTTTCCGATAATTTTATCTACGGAGGATACGAAACATTAAAAAGAAAAAACAGACACAACAGATAAAATACAGAGAGAGGGGAAAAAATACAAAAGGCTAATACGAAAGTACAGGCGTGAACCCCCAATTCATTTAGTGACCTTTCGACATTAGAGCGGCACTGAAGAAAAGGGCTTGTTTCTAACACAACTATTGCCACGTCCCCTGTGGGCAGGTGATTTACGTTCAATGATTCACACTTACGACGGTTTGCGGCGTCCCGGGGTCATGTGATCCCCTTTGGCGACCAGCTAGGTCTGCTCAGATGGCTAAAAGCGATCGCTGCAAACAAACCAGGATTACGAAACGGATACGAAATAGCCAAGGATATTTTTAATACTTCCCAGCTGGCAAAACAAAAAGAAGAGGGGAAGATTTTTATCTTCTCTGTTTGCAAGCGGCAGAAATAAGCAGCAGCCATCGAGTTAAGGAATCCATCTGCATTTCCCGCGCAGGGCAAGTCCTGGGGGCTGGGAGTTATGGGGATTGTAGTGCCGGAAGAAGGGAAATTGCCACCCAAGCTGATTTCGTGGTCCTTGGCAGTTTCTCCGTCCTGAGCTTCAACGGCTACAGAAAATGAAAAGCACAGGTGGTCCTGGACTTACGATGGTTCATTTAGTGACTGAAGTTACAATGGTCCCCCCCCCAAAATGACTCAGTGCCTCATTTCACACTGAACGACAGCTGCGGCATTCCCTACGGTCACGTGATCAAAATTCAGATGGTTGGCAACTGACTTGTATTTATGACGGTCGCTGTACCCTGGAGCCACGCGGTCCCCGTTTGCGACCTTCTGACCAGCAACATGAAGGGGGAAGCCGGGTTCACTCAACAACCGTGTGACTAACTTAACAGCTGCAGCAGTTCACTTAGCAACGGTGGCAAGAAAGGTTGTAAAATGGGGCAAAACCCACGTAACACATTTCTCAACTTAGCCACAGAAAATCTGGGCTCAATTGTGGCCGTAAATCGAGGATTACCTGTACCATTCCAGAGAAATGGCTGTCCAGTCTCTTCTTAAAAACCTCCAGTGATGGAGCACCCACAACTTCTGGTGGCAAGCAGTTCCACTGGATGATTGTTCTGTCAGGAAATTTCTCCTTAATTCCAGGTTGCTTCTCTCCTTGATTAGTTTCCATCCTTTGCTTCTTGTTCTGCCTTCAGGGGCTTTGGAGAACAGGTGGACCCCCTCTTCTCTGGGGAAGCCCCTCAAATATTGAAACACTGCTGTCATGTCACCCTGGTCCTGATACAGAATAACACAGTTGGAAGGGACCTTGGAGGTCTTCTAGTCCAACCCCCTGCTCAGGCAGGAAACCCTCTACCATTTCAGACAGATGGCTGTCCAGTCTCTTCTTAAAAACCTCCAGTGATGGAGCACCCACAACCTCTAGTGGCAAGCAGTTCTACTGGTTGTTTCTCACTATCAGAACCAACACTTTAGCAGGTCTAAAATGGGGAAAGCTAAGACAAAATGTTGGTTTACAACTGGGGGATCCATTCTGCAGGCAGCGATCCCCGAAGGGAGTCTTTTGAGATCCGTCTCTTTCAGTTCACTTCGCAGGGTTTTTTTTTTTCTTTTGGTCTTTCTAACAAACACAGCCGAATATTTGCCCTCCCGGGGTTGAGTTTTGCCTGCCACAGCGGGAGGCTGTCACTTTCACAAGCCAAGATCAGCAAACCCCCAGCTTAGACAAGCTTTCAAAGCCTGCCGCCTGCTGAGAAAGAAACTGGCTAGAAATAGGTTTAAAGGGCTGTTGTTGTTTTCTTAAATAAAGAGATCCAGCCATGAAAAGGAATTTAAACTGATCGATTGCACCTTGACTGCACCTTTCAAAAGTCAAAGGTAAACCAGGATTTGGGTTTGTCTAAATCAGGGGTCTCCAACCTTGGCAACTTTAAGCCTGGCGAACTTCAATTCCCAGAATTCCCCAGCCAGCAAAGCTGGGAGTTGAAGTCCTCCAGGCTTAAATTTGCCAAGGTTGGAGACCCCTGGTCTAAATTATCATGTCTGCACGAAGCAAGAATATCCCTGAACATGTGCAAAAAAATATTTTCCGATCCGGTGGCCGCCAAGGATTGGCGGCCACCGGATTTAGAGTGTTCGGTCTGGCAACCAGATTTAGAGTGTTCGGTCTCTATCAATTCAACAAAAAACGAACATCGGGGTTGAATTAACTTGACGGGGTATCCAAAGGGCTGAGGATTTTGCAATAAATAAAGAACGTTCGGAAAAATAATCCATGGGTTTCAATTTCAAACCTTTATTGTGAAGAGTACAACCTGTGCACAATGAGATGGGCTGAGCCTCCCTTCGTGCAACCCCCCCCCAACACAATACAACTCACAGTGAAAGACAGAAAATCCCTAGCCCAGTGAATCCTAACAACACACACACACACACAGTCTTACTGCACCATGTGAATGTATTGCACATCACAACAGCCCCGCAAGTCTATGTTGCTGTAAAGTTATTTTCCATTCAGGAGTCTGACAGCCCACGGATAAAAACTGTTCCTCAGTCCGTCTGTGCGGCTGCCGGTGCTTCTATATCTCCTTCCGGATGGCAGGAGAATAAAGAAGGGCTGACCAGGGTGTGAGTTGATAGTAGTGTCCATCGAAGTTTCTTGGAAACGATTTTTGATGGGAAATAGCCCAAGATACACATGAAACGTTTGAGTTCTATGTAGAGGCTCCGAACATGAATACAGCTCATCAGTCTGGAACCCACACGACATATCAGACATTAACACAATTGAGAATGTCCAGCGATACTTCACAAGAAGAGTATTACATTCCTCCGTTCGCAACAGAATTCCTTACGAAACCAGACTTGAAATTTTGGGACTTGAAAATTTAGAACTCCGCCGCCTTCGATCTGACCTAAGTGTAGCTCACAAAATTATCTGCCTCAATGTCCTACCTGTTAACGACTACTTCAGCTTCAACCGCAATAATACACGAGCTCACAATAGATACAAACTTAATGTAAACCGCTCCAGACTTGATTGCAAAAAATTCGACTTCAACAACAGAGTGGTCAACGCCTGGAACACTTTACCTGACTCAGTAGTTTCTTCCCCAAACCCCAAAAACTTCAACCTCGGATTATCTACCATCGACCTCACCCCATTCCTAAGAGGTCGGTAAGGGGCGTGCATAAGCGCACAATCGTGCCTACCGTTCCTGTCCTAATGTACCCATATATTCATACCTCTTGTACTCTTATTCATGCTTGTACTATTACATATATATTCAATCATGTTTTACTGTTTATACTTTGCTTATAATCATATATGCTTGACAAATAAACAAATACCAATACGTTTGAAGACGTCCTCAAAGCTCAGCATTGAAGGCTGCGGTCTCCCCCCACTTTGGCCAGGGGGAAATGTCACTTCTCGGGTGACGTGAACTGGGCGATGGGCACGGGCCCTGGGGGGGGGGGGGAGGGAGAGGGAAATGTGTGTTGCGCACACAGAGCTTTTCATGTTCTCCCTGCATTTGGCCTCCTGCTACCCCATCCTTCCTCCTGCAGTCAGAAGCCTCTTCCAGCCATTCCCAGATAATAGCAACGCTCCGGGGGGAAACATGGCAGTGCCTTGTGTGAATAGCTAAGCAGGGTAGACAAATGGGAGGGAGGGAGGGAGGGAGGGAGGGAGGGAGGGAGGGTGGGTGGAAGGAAGGAAGGAAAAAAATGGAGGGAGGGAGGGAAGAAAGAAGGGAAGGAAGGAGAAGGAGGGAAGGAGAAAGGAAGGAAGGAGAAAGAAAAGGGAGGAAGGAAAGAGGGAAGACAAGGGTAGGAAGGAAGGAGAAAGAAAGGAAGGAGGGAGGAAGAAAGGCGAAACAGAAAATGGTGGGTGGGTGGGAGGGAGGAAGTAAAGGAAGGAATGAGAAAGACAGGAGGGAGGAAGAAAGAAAGGAAGGAGAAAGACAGGAGGGAAGGAAGAAGAAAGGAAGGAAAAAGAAAATGGAGGGAGGGAGGGAAGAAGGAAGTAAAGGAAGGAAGGAAGGAAAAAGACAGGAGGAGGGAGGAAGAAAGCAAGGAAGGAGAAAGAGAAAAGGGAGGAAGGAAAGAGGGAAGGCAAGGGAAGGAAGGAGGGAGGGAGGAAGAAAGAAGAGAAAATGGTGGGAGGGAGGAAGAAAGGAAGGAAGGAGAAAGAAAAGGGTGGAAGGAAAGAGGGAAGGGAAGGAATAAGAAAGAAAGGAAGGAGAAAGAGAAAAGGGAGGGAGGGAGGAAACAAGGAAAGAAGAAAGAGAAAAGGGAAGGAAGGAAGGAAGGAAGGAAGGAAGGAAGGAAGGAAGGAAGGAAGGAAGGAAGGAAGGAAGGAAGGAAGGAAGAAAAAAAGGATGCAAGCCAGCCAGCCCAGGCGAAGGCTCTCCCAGACAGGTGATTCTCCAACAGGCTCCCCAAGTCATAAACTCGAAACCTCCGACCTCCCCCCCCCGGAAATGCCAGGGTGCCCACATGGGTGCCCGGGTGGTGACTGGCATCAGGAGGGAGCCTGCTGCCGCCTCTGCACCGGATCCAGAAAGGCGCCTTCTGGCAGTCCCGTTTTAGACCCTTTAAAGCCCTGGGGCCCACCTAACACCCCCCCCGCTCTCCACCCCCCCTCCCCCGGGCTGCTGCAGCCGACCTTCTCCGGCAGCAAAGGGGAAGCGGTGGCCGGTGTGCCAAAGGCTGAGCCGAGACGGAAAGAATCCCCTGCCACGTGAGTCCACACTCCAGGATTTTGGAACACCCACACACCCAGGCAGGAGAAGGACAAATTGATCGATCACTATGTGACCCACCCAAAAAAACCCCATTTCATTATTACTGCTTACCCTCTGACGCCCAACGACTCCGAAAACAGCTAAGCAAGACAGTTACTAAGTTTTGCTCCTTTTACGACCTTTCTTGCCACCGTTGTTAAGTGAATCACTGCAGTTGTTAAGTTAGGAACACGGTTGTTAAGTGAATCTGGCTTCCCTCACTGACTTGGCTTGTCAGAAGGTCGCCAAGGGGGATCACATGACCCCGGGATGTGGCGACCGTCATAAATATGAGTCAGTTGCCAAGTGTTTGAATTTTGATCACATGACCACGGGAATGCTGCAACGGTCACAAGTGTGAAAAACGGTCCCAAGTCCCTTTTTTCAGTGCCGTTGAAACTTTGGATGGTCACTAAATGAACCATTGTAAGTCAAGGACCCCGTATATAAATATTCCAAAGCTGTTTTTTCAAAAGCAACTGAATCTTCTTGGGTTTTTTTTTTTTAAAAAGGTTTTGCTTCTCATCCAAGAAGCTTCTTCAGTTCAACCTTAACCCAGAACTGAAGAAGCTTCCTGGATGAGAAGCGAAACCTTTTCAAGAAAAAACAACCAAGAAAGTCTATGAAGATTCTCCGTCATCCAGGTCTCCTGGTTGTCCCAAATGTGCTTTTTCAGGAGGCACCTGGACTTTCTGGTTTTTCTTTGAAGACGTTTCGCTTCTCATCCAAGAAGCTTCTTCAGTTCAACCTTAACCCAGAACTGAAGAAGCTTCCTGCATGAGAAGCGAAACCTTTTCAAGAAAAAACACCCAAGTCCAGATGCCTTTTGGAAAAAGCCCCTTTGGGACCACCAGGAGGATGAAGAAGCTCCAGAGACATCAACATATAAATGAATAAAATTCTTCCACCCCTGGCGCAGAACCTCTCCACAGGTAGACGCCACCTGCTGCTCTCCTTCATGCTTGATGCGTGTTGACACCCGTGTGACTGCCCCCGTCTGCTTTCTTGTCGTTTTGGAAAACGTGAAGGGTCCCTCAGAGAGTTTGGGGCCCCTGTTTTCCCAGGCAACATCTTCCGTTCCACGAAGGAGGTCCCAGGAGATCATCTCCCGCAGAGGCCCGGTCCACGGTCCTCCCTCAACGGGTGTCTCTACCACTCAATTGTCCTCCAGGGCAGAAGAACCATCCCAACTCTGGGATAAACAGGGGGCAGGCTTAGGAAAAGGGAGGGAGAGGAAGGGCACCCTTGAGGTCCATCCCATCGGGCCTGGCCTGGAGAAAGCAAGCGGCAGAGAGAAACGTCAAGAGCGCCCAAGGGGAAGAGACTGTGGGAAGGAAGGATAATTCGCCTGGGGAACTCATCCCCACAAGAAAAAGCAGTGGCCGCCACTGGAGGGATCTCCCAGGGACCTGGCTACTTTCACATGGGGGGGGGCTCTTGAGGACCACAGGTTGGGGGCAGCCCTTCGCCAGATGCCAAGGTGCAAGGGAAATGGCACCCACAGTCGCTTGATGGTGAGGTGAGCAGCATATAAATTTAATAAAAAATAAAAAATAAAAATAAAAATACATGAAATAATAAAATAATGAAATGAAATAATACACAATGAAATGAAAAAAAATAAATGAAATAAAATACAATACAATACAATAATGAAATAATACAATACAATAAATAAAATAGAGTAGAATTAAATAAAATAGAATTAAATAAATAAAAATGAAATGAATAAAATAAAACAAAGAACTGAAATAATAAAATACAATAAAATAAAATAATGAACTGAAATAACACAATGAAATGAAATGAAAAAAAATAAATGAAATAAAATACAATAATGAAATAATACAATAAATAAATAAATAAAATAGAATTAAATAGAATAGAATTAAATAAAAATAAATGAAATGAATAAAATAAAACAAAGAACTGAAATAATAAAATACAATAAAATGAAATAAAATAATGAAATGAAATGATGAAATAATGAAATGAAATAATACAGTACAATACAATAAAACAATGAACTGAAATAATACAATAATGAAATGAAATGAAATAATATAAAAATACAATACAATAATAAATAAAATAAAATAAAATCACTGGAGGTTTTTAAGAAGAGACTACACAGTCACTTATAGTATACAGTATAGCTCATTATATACATCATAGTATATAATGAGCAGGGGGCTGGACTAGAAGACCTCCAACATCCCTTCCAGCTCTATTCTATTCTATGTTGAGTAAAATGTCTCCATCTCCTGCTTGGGAGCTCCACAGAGACCACCGGTTGACCCCTGCCAGCAAGCCCAGCGCTGGACCCAAACGGGTCTCGTCCTGATCCAGGGCCACACACGATTCTCCCATTCTGGGTCCATCCGGACGTTACTCGAAAGCTTAACGAAGCCCATCGCTTACGGAATCGAAGGCTTCTCCCGCCAACCTGGTGCCCTGGGTGAAGGAGCTGAACCAGGTGTGGGGAGACCCAGTTGCGGTTCTCCTTAGGCATGGATGGCAGCTGGATGACCTTGGGCCAGCCCCACTCTCCCCCCCACCCAAGACCCAGAAGTTAAAAAATACCTATTGACCAACCTGCGCCAGGTCCCTGGGGTAATTACGCCCCACCACTGGCCAGTTTGGCGCAGGGATGAAGGGACCAGGCTGGGAACCAGGCGGCGGCGAGTTCTAGTCCCACCTTAGGCAAGTAAACCTGCTGAGTAACTTCATGCCAATCACCAGGCGACTGAGAGTTCTAGTCCCACGTTAGACACCAAAGGCAGCTGGGTGATTTTGGGCCAGGCCCTCTCGCCCTCTCAGCCCAACTAACCTCACAGGGTTGTTGTTATGAGGAAAATGGGAGGAATTTGCCGCTTTGAGTTATTTATCAAAATAATAAACACAGGACATAAATCAATAAACCAGAAAACCTTCTCCCTCCCCCTATATATAAACCACTCCACCAGTTTCATCTATGATTGGAGCAAAGTTGTGATATGCTCCTTAAAGCTACCCCCCCCCCACACACACACCCATCACCCTGGGCAGTCCTGGGCCATGCCAGCAGGGCAGGATGGATGTTGTAGTACCAGCTCTGCGGAAGACAGCCCAATCCTTCCCATGGGCATCGGAGGAGCTGCGAAGCCCCTCACCCTGGCGCCAAGAAGGCCAAGGGGCTGCTTGTTGAAGGAGGTGGGGAGGGGGCTTTGGGGTTTTAACAGGGCCCCCCCTCAAATCAATCAAATGCACAGCCAATTCTGCCAACCATCCAGCCAACTGTTCCAACGGCAAATACATTGAATATATAAATAAAACGTATATTCCGCAACCCAAAAAGGGGGCTGCAGTGGGGGGGGGGCTGCGTCCAGACCGAATTTTAATTTTAATCCGGCAAAAAAAGTTTGCCCCCCCCTCCGCGCTGCATCAATGCACCAAGCTTTGGTTTGGGGGGGGGGAAGAGGCTAGGGCTGCCCCCCCTTTTGTCTGGGGGAGGCTGCGATTGCAGGTTGCAAGAGAGCAGCAGGCGGGGAGGGGGCAGGATAAAGGGGGCTCCCCTGCCTCCCCTCCTTAACGCAGCTCCTCTCCCCAAGGCAGAAACCCCAAAGCCTAAGAGAGGCTCCGCGGGCGCCCGGTTGCAAAAGGAGCGCGGGGGGGGGGCTTTGCAGACGGCCGCCCCCACCAGCCCCGAAGGCATCGCGCCCCCTTCCTCAATCCGGGCCGGGGAGACCCTGCGGGAAAGCCAGCTGCATTGGAGGGGGGGGAGGGAGAAGGACGGCGCACCACGCGGTGATCCCGGGTCCAAGCAGAGGAAGAAGGGGGAGAGACACGCGCCTCGCACACATACACACACACACACGCGGGTTTTTAACAACGGGAAACCGGGGGTCCCGACGCCCACGGCCCCTGTCCCCCCAACCTTGGGGCGGCTGGGAGTGATGGGACTTGTAGTCCCCCGTTTAGGGGCCGCGGGGGAGGGAGGGAGGGAGGGAGGGAGAGAAGCGGAGGCTCGACTCACCTCGCTGCAGCGGGGGTGGGAGGGAAGGAAGCCTGGCCCGCCGGGAGAGGGACCGTCTCCGCCGCCGCCGCTGCCGAGCCTGGCGCGGGACTCCGGGCAGACGCGGCCGGGCGGGCTCCGCAGGGAAGGCGCCGCCCCGCCCCTTGCTTCCCATTGGCCGCTGCAACAAAGAGGCCGTCGCCCCACCACGCCCACCGCCCGTCCTCGCGTCTTTTAATTGGCCGCGGCTGGGCCCGCGCGGGGGAGGGGAGGGGAGAGGCGGGGCTCGTAGGCCGAGCGCGGAGGGGGCGTGGCCAAGGGCGGGAGGCGCAGCCAATGGGAGGGCGGGGAGGAGAGCAACTGTTGCAAGGCGAGCGCGTGGGCGGGAGTTGGCGCTGCGCCGCCTCGAGCGCCCCGGACTGGCCGGGCGGCTTGCAAAAGGAGGGGAGGGGTCTGCGTTGCACCGGGATTTGGGGGGGGGGGGAGAAGCTGACTTTCGTCACCCCACCCCCCCAAGAGACTGGACTCTCTCTGGATGGCCCGCACCGCCCTCTCCCCACCCCTGGGACGCTTTTTCCCTCGGTAGCCCTGATGATGTTCCCTAGTTGGGTCATGAGACGTCTGCAAGAAAGCCAATAAGCTCAGAGACCACTAAGGATCCCTCCTCCACCACCTGTCCTGCGCTCTGCAAAGCCCACACCCTCTTAGCACTGATGATGTTCCCTAGTTGGGTCATGAGACGTCTGCAGGAAAACAAGCAAGTTCAGGAAGCACCAAGAACCCCCATAGCCCTCCTCCCCATCTCTGCGAACCCCCCTCCCTTCTAGCCTTGATGATGTTCCCTAGTTTGGTCATGAAACGTCCACAAGAAAACCACCAAGTTCAGGGAGCACCAAGGATCCCATAGTCGTCATCCTCCTCCCTGCAAAGCCCATTCCTCCCAGTAGCAGTGATGATGTTACCTAGTTTGGTCATGAAATGCTTGCAAGAAAACCACCAAGCCCAGAGAGCACAAAGGACCCCATAATCCTCCTCGTCCTCCTGTCCTGCGCTCTGCAAACGCCACTCCCTTGTAACACTGATGATGTTCCCTAGTTGGGTCATGAGACGTCTGTAAGAAAACAAGCAACAGGGCACCAAGGACTCATTTCAACCCGGAGCTACTCTTTTATTCTCTTTTATTGGCACCTTCGATTGCAAACAGAGTTCGGGCCTTCCCTGTGTTTGCTCCTTGCTCAGGCGGGCTGGAGGGGTGGGGAGGGAAGCAATCTCAGGGCCTGCTTATCCGCCCCTGGTTGTGCTATTGACTTATGACTGGTTCAGAATAGCTTTTTCCGCTTCCTGCTATTGCAAAACATGGAAGCCGTTTGCAATCAAGCGTTTAAAATTCAAGAATACGGCCGTAAGGGGGAAATGTTATGTATGCAGCTGTGCTTGGTGGAAGAAGGCGGGGGGGGGGGGGGCGGTAGAAAGAAAGGAGGAAGGAAAAAAGGCGGAAAGTAGGAAAGAAAAGAGAAAAATAACAGGGAGGAAGACAGGAACAAAGGAAGGAAGGGGGGAGGGAGGGAGGGAGGAAGAGTGAAGGGAGGGAGAAAAGAGGGAGGAAGGAAGGAAAGGAAGGAAAAGGAGTGAGAGAGGGAGGGAGTATAGGAGAAAGGGAGGGAGGGAAGGAGGAAGCAAGGAAGGAAGGGAAAACAGAGAGAGTAAAACGGAAGGAAAGAAAGAAAGAAGAGGGAGGAAAGTGAGGAAAGAAGGAGATATAATGGACTCTGAGAATGAACTCGATGAACACCAGGCAAAGCCAGCAACCAAGACAAGAGTCAGATCAAAAAGATTTCAATCTATAGCAGGATTTTGTATCAAATCGTCTAATCGTCTTCCTTGCTCTCCTCTACACTCTTTCTTAAGTTTCAACCTCTTTTTTATATCATGGCGACCAAAAGTGAAGGCAGTCAAGGCCAAGATTGGTAACCCAGAAGAAGTAGAAGGAAATATTTGGGCCTTGCTGACTAGCTGTGACCTACTCCTGCCCCCCACCCCCACCCCACCCCACCCCATCCATTAGTACATTAGGGGGAGATGCGTTCCTTGCCTTCATGGTGGAACCCAGAACCTTCTCTGCTGGGAGCCAGTGGTTACAGAGGGTGGTAGCGTCCTTTTAGAATAGAATAGAGCTGGAAGGGACCTTGGAGGTCTTCTAGTCCAGCCCCCTGCTCAAGCAGGACACCCTCTACCATTTCAGACAATTGACTGTCCAGTCTCTTCTTTAAAAACCTCCAGTGATGGAGCACCCACAACTTCTGGAGGCAAGCTGTTCCACTGGTTAATTGTTCTCACTGTCAGGAAATTCCTCCTTAGTTCCAGGTTGCTTCTCTCCTTGATTAGTTTCCATCCGTTGCTTCTTGTTCTGCCTTCAGGTGCTTTGGAGAATAGATCGACCCCCTCTTCTTGGTAGAATCCCCTCAAATACTCAAATACTGCTATCATGTCACCCCTAATTCTTCTTTTCTTTAGACTAGCCAGACCCAAATCCTGCAGCCGTTCTTCGTATGTTTTAGACTCCAGGCCTTTGATCCTCTTAGTTGCTCTTCTCTGCACTTTTTCCAAAGTCTCAACATTTTTTCTGTGCTTCATGGCAACGGGAGAGACAGGAAGCTATCTGCACTTTGAGTTGCTTATCATGGGTTTTCCCCAACTGGGGACTCCCGGATGCGCCAGGGCAAAAGCCAGGGCCCGGTGGGAATTTGGGGGCCTGAAATCCCAGCAAAGGGTTCAAAGGCCATGTGGCAGTCCCTGGGTGTGTGTGTGTGACTTGCCTTCAGAGCCAGGGAGCGCTGCTTCTATTGCAGGGGTCTCCAACCTTGGCAACTTTAAGACTTGTGTCCACAAGTCTTAAAGTTGCTAAGGTTGGAGACCCCTGTATCTAACCCAACCCTGGGCCCTGGCCCACTCTTTCTAGAGTCTCAACATCTTCTTTATATGATGGTGACCAAAATTGGATGCAGGATTCCAAGTGTGGTCTTACCAAGTGGTATTAACACGTGATCTTGATTCTATCCCTCTGCTAATGCAACCTAGGACTGCGTTCAGGGGCGGGTTGCACTTACCTCGCTACCGGTGCGCTGCCATGTTGCGCATGCACACGCTCGCTATGCGAACATGCCCTCACTACGCGCGCATGCCCCCTCACGCTATTTTGCTTCCTGCGCATGTGCGGAAGCAAATGCTCACCGAAATCTTGCGAGGGGACGCCCGTGCGCGATTTTGGTGATTTTTTGCTTCCGCGCATGTGCGGAAGCAAGAAATTGCCGAAAAATTCTGGAAAAAAGATGGCGGCGCGCAATGGACCGGCGAAGACAGCATCGTGTGCAAATTGGGCAATTGGTGGGTCCCTACCGGAACGGCGCACTGGACCGCACCGGTAGGAACCCACCGCTGACTGCGTTGGCTTTTTTGGCTGCCGCCGCACGCAACTAGCTCATATTTAAACGATTGTCCACTAGGACTCCAAGATCCCTCTCACAGTTACCACTATTGAGCAAGGTACCACCTATCCTGTACCTGTGCATTTAGTTTTTCTTGCCTAAATGCAGAGCCTCGCTTTTGTCACCACTGAATTTCATTTTGTTACCGTTGAATTTCATTTTGTTTTGCTTCTTTAAGGTCCAACTTTTCCCAACCGTAGGTAGCTACAGGGAAACGCAATAGAGCGGAGTAACCTACATTGGCTTTGCCAGGCTGATATGATCTCCTTGCTTTTCCTGCATATTTCGTTTTATGGGGGGGAGGGCGAGTGGGTGGGACGGACCTAATTGGCCCTATTTCAGGATGAAGTTTCACCACAGGATCCTGCCCACGTCCACAGATGGGCAAGGAACTAGACTTCCTGAGTCTCCCACTTGTAATCTGATGCTTGGCAATTGGACGTGCTCCGTGGGGGACCACGGGGAATTGTGGTCCCTTCGCTCTTCGCCTTAAATGCCTTCCAGATGGTTTCATGCTTGCACGGCGTCGTTTCACCACAGCGAGACAGAGGAGTTGACAGGAAAACGTAAACTTTCCTTCAAAAACAAGACTATTTCTGGAAAGTTTAATGTTCACAATTATGCGTTCCATCTTTCGGAGAAGAATAAGAGAATAACAGAGCTGGAAGGGACCTTGGAGGTCTTATAGTCCAACCCGATAATAAGAGCCGAGGTGGCGCAGCGGTTAGAGGCAGTACTGCAGGCCACTTTAGCTGACTGTGATCCGCAGTCTGACTCAGCCTTCCATCCTTCCGAGGTAGGTAAAATGAGGACCCAGATTGTTGGGGGCAATATAAATATGCATTGCTTACTGGTGTAAACCGCTTAGAGAGTGCTTGCACTGTGAGGCGGTATATAAATCTCACAAATAAATAAAATACATAAAATAAACCCCTTGCTCGACCCTATATGATTTCAGACAAATGGTTGTCTAATCTCTTCTTAAAAACCTCCAGTGCTGGAGCACCTACAACTTCCTCTGTTCCACTGGTTAATTTTTCTCACTGCCAGGAAGTTTCTCCTTAGTTCTAGGTTGCTTCTCTCTTTGGTTAGTTTCCATCCGTTGCTTCTTCTCCTACCTTCAGGTGCTTTGGAAGATAAATTGACCCCCTCTTCTTCTTTGGGGCAGTCCCTCAAATACTGGAATACTGCTGTCATGTCCCCCCTAGTCTTTCTCTTCTGAACTTTTACAGAATACAGAATAACAGAGTTGGAAGGGATCTTGGAGGTCTTCTAGTCCACCCCCGTGATCAAGCAGGAGATCCTATACCATTTGAGGCAAATGGCTGTCCAATATTTTCTTAAAATCCTCCAGTGTTGGAGGACTCACAACTTCTGGTGGCAAGCTGTTCCACTGGTTAATTGTGCTCCCTGTCAGGAAGTTTCTCCTTAGTTCTAGGTTGCTTCTCTCCTTGATGAGTTTCCATCCGTTGCTTCTTGTCCTGCCTTCAGGTGCTTTGGAGAATAGGTTGACCCCCTCTTCTTTGGGGCAGCCCCTCAAATACCCCCAGCTATCATGTCACCCCTAGTCCTTCTGTTCATTAAACTAGACATACCCAATTCCTGCAACTGTATGTTTTAGCCTCCAGTCTCCTAATTCTGGGGCATTACTCAGAAAACATGCTTTCAGGAATTTAGGAGGTCACAGTGATCCTGACCCATTTTCATGCTCAGCAGACAGATGCAGGATTGAAAAGAGCAAATGGGGGGAGGGGAGACAGAAACATTTCAAGGAATATTTTGACCCACACAGAGTGGATGCTGATTTGACATTGCACATATAAAGAACAGTTGCTGGAATTGGGTATGTCTAGTTTGATGAAAAGAAGGACTAAGTGTGACGTGATAGCAGTCTTCCAATATCTCAGGGGTTGCCACAAAGAAGAGGGAGTCAAGCTATTCTTCAAAGCACCTGAGGGTAGAACAAGAAGCAATGGGTGGAAACTAAACAAGGAGAGAAGCAACTTAGAACTAAGGAGAAATTTCCTGACAGTTAGAACAATTAATCAGTGGAACGACTTGTCTCCAGAAGCTGTGGGTGCTCCAATACTGGAAGTTTTTAAGAAGAGATTGGATAACCATTTGTCTGAAATGCTATAGCCGTGATGGTGAACCTATGGCACGCGTGCCACAGGTGGCACACAGAGCCATATCTGCCATCACGCGAGCCGTTGCATTAGCTCAGCTCCAGCGCCGGCCAGCTGATTTTTGGCTCACGCGGAGGCTCTGGGAGGGTGTTTTTGGCCTCCGGAGGGCTTCCAGGGGGGCAGGGGAAGCCATTTCCCCTCTCCCCGGGCTCCAGGGAAGCCCCTGGAGCCTGGGGAGGGCGAAAAATGGGCCTACTGGGCCCATCGGAAGTTGGGAAATGAGGGAGCGGGGAGGTCGTGTGTGCATGCACAGGGGGTGGGGCAGCGTGGGGGGGTTGCACGCATATGCGCAGGGGGTAGGGCACATGGGGGCATTGAATTATGGGTGTGGGCATACGTGTGCACGTGATAGCACTCGCTTGCTTGCTTTTGGCACCCGAGGAAAAAAAGGTTCGCCATCACTGTGCTATAGGGTTTCCTGCCTAAGCAGGGGTTGGGCTAGAAGACCTCCAAGATCCCTTCCAACTCTGTTATTCTATTCTATTCCACTTTTGGACATCCTGTTGCCACACACACACACACACCCAAAAAAAAGAGAGAGAAGGGAGGGAGGTTTAAAGCCTTTAATGCTGAAAAGCAGACATAAATTACCTTTAGAAAAGGACGCCGCGTGATCATACAGAAAAATAGCGCTGGCCCCACACAAAAGCAGCGAATGGCCCTATAACTGCATTGCAAAGAGGTTTTGCAATTGGTAAACCCAAGCTACACACGCCCTCTGCTGTGCAGCTCAGGGTATTACACCCTCTGGCTTTTGTTTGTTTATCTTATTTTGTTTGGTTTTCTGACAGGTGCCGAAGCTCGAGACAGCCCCCTCCACCCCACCCCACCCAAGAAATCTCCCCGGAATGGCTTAGCCAGGATAAATTAGCATTTAGAAGCATAAGCCAGTCCCTTTCTCAAGGGATAGCCTGGATTCTTTCTCCTTTGCAATAACAGGCTGGCAGGAGATTTGTAGTATCCGGGCTCTTCCCAGAGACCCTTGAGACCCTCAGACCGTCCCATTGCAGGAAAAAATCATTGGAAGAGAGGCAGGGAGGCCAGAAGGTCATGCGAAGCTGGCCGGACCCTGAATTACAAAGGCCAACTGGTGATAACCAAACCCTGAGAGGTGCATGGCAACTCCTAAAACCTACACCGGACCAAGAGATCCTCCTGAACTCAGTTGAAGGCACCTGGCGATACTTTAAGCAGGGCCACGTGGGAGTAATGGACAGAATTAAGCCACAGGGATCCACGGGAGATCCTGGTGGAAGCCAATGTGTATAGAAGGCACTAGAGCAGAGGTGGGGAGGAATCCAGTATCCCAGGAGGGAATCGAGGGACAATTTGAAAACAACCACCATCAGAGGTCTACATGGCTACGTCCTACAAGGGACAACTTGTTAGATCTTTCCCAATCCTGCTTTGAGGAATGATTCAGAGCTCCAGTATATGTTGACCCCTTCTCCTTTCATCTTTGTGAAGACCCCAAAGCGAGTGACTTAATTGTCAGCTCCCCACCCCCACCCCGGGACGCACCCACTTCTCCAAGTAAAGTTTGGGATTGGGGAAGGGAGGTTCGTAAGATGGACTTTTATCTCCTCTCTCTTCCAAGGACTCCTTCCTTCCCTCCCCTTCTCTTCCTGTGCAGCAGCAGCAGCAGCAGCATCGACAACGGTTGTGGGAACATTCACACCTCGTGCTGGCAGCTCAGCACGGTTGTCCTTTGGAAAGTGCCCAGGATGCCAGGGTGACGCGGGCAGGTTCCTTCCTGCTTGGAGGTGCTCTTCAATTGGGTTGATGAGCTTCTCAGGGGGGCCTTTGGAAAGCAGGAGGAGAACGTTGGGAGAAGAACCGAGATGGCCAAGATCAAAGCAAGGCTGGCCTTGTCTTCCCAGAGCTTGCGGACTCCTCACTCCGTACACAGTGTTCAAAGGCACTTTTAATGGTCCAGATGTTGGACCCGGCTTCAGCCCACTACCGCACTGCACACACACAAACGGGGACACACACACACACAAATTCTCCTCTAGGTTTCAAGGTGGAGATGGAAGCGACCACCTCTGTATCTTGGAGATTCAGGGAAAGGGGAGGCAAAGAAAAGAAAAGAAAAGGTAAGCAGCTCTTCGGAGGTTATCTAGCAATGGCGCTGATCAAAAGAGCCACTGTGAGAATTTGGGTGTGTGAAAAACCACACTTAGGCTGAAAAGCGATGCTTAACACTCAAACGGGCAGTCTCACCCCATATGTTGCTCCTGAGCTCTACCACCGGGGAGTTGGGGGGAGGGGAATAGCATCTTCTCCGGGACATGCCTTGATTCATCTCGTGGCCACGCAACCGCACCTCAGTCTGCGTCTTCACAAGACACCCCCTCGCCCGCAGGAAGCCCAAGCGGGGAATGGGGGCTTCTGGTCCGTAGGGTTTGTGCTAGTAGGGATTGTGCATGCAAGATCAAAGATTCGAGAAAGGTCACGCAAAAGCTTTGAAGCCCACCTCGATGGACCTCAGAAGGAAAGCCCAGGAGATGCCTCCATCTGGAACTGGGGAAGGCGAGGTAGCCATGGGACCGGCTGGGGCGTCTGATGGTGGGGAAGGAAGAAAGAGGGAGGGGGAGGAGGCTGAGAATCCAAGCCAACTTCTGGCCTCCCAAGAGAGCCAAATCTGGGGAAATCCTGGCTAAGGATTCTACTGTTCCCGAAGCTCTTCTTAGATGCCAGAAAGTTCATATCAACCGCTATCACGGCCTCCTTGCCTGCTTGGCTAGAGATACAAGCAGGAGGACTTTTCCTGGGGTCTCCTGCAACTCCAGGAGGCAGACACGATGGTGCCTGGAGACGGGGACTGGAGGGGCCTGGGCTCTCCTGGAGAACGTGGCCGACTGACTGGACGTCCCCCGGCCTTCTTTCCTCTGGGTACGGTCCCTCCTGGGCTGGGTTGGGGCCGCTGGCCGGGCTAAGGTTGCCCTTTGAAACCAGAAGAAGCTCTCCACGGAAGGTCTTCTTCCAACATCTCAGCCGGGCTGGAGGACTGCAAAGAAAAGCGGTGGGCGCTCAAAGGACCGGGGTGGGGGTGGGAGCCCGGCATGGCCGGAAATGGTCTGGAGAACCACAGCTGGGAGGGGCCTTCACTTCCGCTTGGGCTCCGCCTGCTGCAGGCGCCGGGAGAGATCGTCGATCCGGACGTTCTTCAGGTGCAGCAGGTGCTCCAGCCGGCGGATTTTCATCTGCAGAATCTAAGAGGAGAGGTTGTAGAGGGTCTTGGCTGAGCAGGGGGTTGGACTAGAAGACCTCTAAGGTCCCTTCCAACTCTGTTGTTCTGTTCTGTTCTCTTCTGTTCTGTTCCTATTCTATTTCTTCTATTTCTATTTCTTCTATTTCTATTTCTATTATTTCTATTTCTATTTATTTCTATTTCTATTTCTTCTATTTCTATTTCTTCTATTTCTATTTCTTCTATTTCTATTATTTCTATTTCTATTTCTATTTCTATTTATTTCTATTTCTATTTCTATTTATTTCTATTTCTATTTCTATTTATTTCTATTTCTATTTCTTCTATTTCTATTTCTTCTATTTCTATTTCTTCTATTTCTATTATTTCTATTTCTATTTCTATTTATTTCTATTTCTATTTATTTCTATTTCTATTTCTATTTCTTCTATTTCTATTTCTTCTATTTCTTCTATTTCTATTATTTCTATTTCTATTTCTATTTATTTCTATTTCTATTTATTTCTATTTCTATTTCTATTTATTTCTATTTCTATTTCTATCCTATTTCCGTTTCCGTTCCTATCCTATCCTATCCTGTCCTGTCCTGTCCTGTCCTGTCCTGTCCTGTCCTGTCCTGTCCTGTCCTGTCCTGTCCTGTTCTGTTCTTTCCTCAGAAGCAGCAGCTCAAGGACCCAAGACCCCGTGGCCCCTGAAAACCCGAGGGCCCCTTCCTCGTTCCTCGTGAGATGCTGCTTTCTAACTGTCCAGGTAACTCTTGGCCAAGAGCTCTTCCTTCACGGAGAAAGAAGGGAGGACTTGGCTAATACAGGTGCTCCTCGACTTGCAACCGAAGCTGAGCCCAACATTTCCATCGCTAAGCGAGACGGTTGCGGAATCAGTTTTGCCCCCACGTCACGCAACCTTCCCTGCCACAATCCCTGCGGTTGTTCAATTAATCACAGGGTGGTTGTTCAGCGAATCCATCGAGTTTGCTCGTCGGAAGGTTGCCAAAGGGGATCATGTGACCCTGGGACCCCCCTGACCGTCATAAATATGAGACAGTGGCCTATGTCTGAATGTTGATCACGCGACAGGACTACAACTTCCTGTTTCCCACTTTCAAGCCTGGTGTTGTAGCCTGTCAGCCGGCGGCCCCTCCAGCAGCCGAATCAGAGGAAGAGGAGGAGGCATGGGAGTCAAGGTCAGCATCAAGGCAATGAGGAGGAAGAGGGAGTGGAGCTGTCAGAGAGAGAGAGGGAGGGAGGGAGGGAGGGAGGGAGAGGCGGAGCCTGGGCCGTCCATCTGCCCTCAGATGGAGAGTCAACAGCCCCCAGATCTGGAGGTGGCTGATGAGGAAGAGGAGGAACAGCTGGGTCCAGTGCCTGATGTGCGGATGCGCAGAAGGCAGAAGGCAGAGGAGAGGAGAGCAGTGGAAATCTATGGGCCGGTCCTTGGGATGGAAGAGCCACCGCTGCTAGCGAAGCCCCACCCTAGCTCTGGAGATAAAGGCAAGGGGAAGAGATGAATAGGTGTGGCACACAACTATTCACCTCCCTGCTGGATGGAGTTGTTAGCCTGCGAGAGAAACTTTTTGCCAGGGCTGCCGACACTCCTAAAAAAGGAATCATTGCTTCAACTTCAGAGGGTTTGTCGTGTTTGGGGAGCTGGGTCAGAACACCTGGTGCCTTAACCACTAGACCCAACTGCCTCTCTCCCATCACTTTCTCTCCCTCTGTTGGCAAAGGGCAAGCTTATGATTGGACCTCGGGAAGCATGGGGAAGCCGAGAGGGCCATGCGACCCACAAGATGTGGGGAGAGGGAGGTGGCTGAGCCAAGCCCCTGCACCATCAGTGGGTGCTGGGTGGGATGCATCCTGCCCTCACCTGGATGGTCTCCTGGGAAGCCAGCAGGGCCTGTTCCCGCTCGGCCAGGTGCAGACGCAGGTTGGCATCCGTCTGTAGAGGCACCGGGTAGCCCTTGAGACCCCTGCAAGTGGAAAACAGTTATAGGGAGCAGAACATCCCCCAAATTGTGGGCTTCCTCCCCATTGCATGCAGAGAAGACCCCCCAGAACCCCCTTCCCCATCCTAGGGAACTGAGTTCAAGGCTCTCTCCTCAGAGGAAGAAGGACGGCCATTGTCTCCTTTCCTGATGTTTGATAGACATCTCAGCGTGGTCTATCCACCAGCTTGGCTCTTTTCGCTTCCATGAACGGCCTGAAACCCACTTTAGAGGCATCTAGTGGCAAGGAGTTCCATCTGCCACCACCTTTCCCTGGAAGAAGTCCTGGGAAGCTGTGCAGAATCCAGCCAATCCTCCGTCTTCATCTGCCCATCTCTCCCTCAAGGGCATTCGCCTGCGGCCTGCTTTACAGGTAGTCCTCGACTTACAACCGTTCGTTTAGGGACCGTTTGAAGTCGCAACAGCGCTGAAAGAAGTGACCTGGCGGTTTTTCACACTTAACGACTGTTGCAGCATTCCCGGGCTCACTGGATCAAAATTCAGACACTTGGCAACTGACTCACATTTATAACGGTCGCAGTGTCCCAGGGTCACATGATCCCCTTTTGCGACCGTCTGACAAGTAAAGTCAAGGGGAAAGCCGGATTCACTTAACAACCGGGTTACTACCTTAAAAGCTGTGGTGATTCGCTTAGCAACGGTGGCAAGAAAAGTCGCAAAACGGGGCAAAGCTCACGTAAGAACCGTCTCGCTTAGCAACAGAAATCTGGGGCTCAACGGCGGCCGTAAGTCGAGGACTACCTGTATTCCATAGCTCTGATTTCCCTGGGCTGCAATTCAACAGGGCAGAAAAGGAGAAAAGTGGCCCCTCGAATCCCCCCGGATTCTCGGATCAGGGGTTCAAAGACCCCCACCTGAAGAGGGCAACCTCAGATACTCACCTTTCTGATCCAGGAGAGTCCTTGGTGTAACCTCCGGTGTTGTTGGACATGGACTTCGGAGGGTAGCCTGTGAAATGCCAAAGGGAGATTAACCGGGGGGGGGGGGGCTCCTCCCAAGAAAGCCCATTCGACACCCCATATCTGTAAGTCAGAATTCCCCATGGACTCCTCAGCCAATTGCCTGAAGTGGTAGAGGGTTTCCTGGCTGAGCAGGGGGTTGGACTAGAAGACCTCCAAGGTCCCTTCCAACTCTGTCCTATCCTATCCTATCCTATCCTATCCTATCCTATCCTATCCTATCCTATCCTATCCTATCCTATCCTATCCTAAGCTCCCGGACCCTCTTTTGAGCCTTTAAAGGGCCCCTGGTGGTCTTTTTACTACAGACACACATTTATTTATTTTCAAAAAAAATATTAATTAGTTTCTTATCCCGCCTTTATTACTTTTATAAGTAACTCAAGGTGGGCGAACCTACCAAATATTCCTTCCTCCTCCTGTTTTCCCCACGACAACAACCCTGTGAGGTGCGTTGGGCTGAGAGAGTGAATGGCTGGCCCAAAATCACCCAGCCGGCTTTTTTGCCTGAGGCAGGACTAGAACTCACTTTCCCCTAGTGATTGGCCCAAAGTCACACAGCTAGTTTTCATGCCTAAAGTGGAATGAGAACTCATCACCTCCTGGTGATTGGCCCAAAGTTATCCAGCTGGCTTTATGCCTAAGGCAAGACTAGAACTCACTGTCTCCTGGTTTCTAGCCTAACGCCTTAACCCAGGGGTGTCAAACTCACGGCCCATGGACAGAGACAGAGAGACAGAGAGACAGAGACAGAGGCGGAGCCTGAGCCGTCCATCAGCCCTCAGATGGAGAGTCAACAGCCCCTAAGTCTGGAGGTGGCTGATGAGGAAGAGGAGGAACAGCTGGGTCCAGTGCCTGACGTGCGGATGCGCAGAAGGCAGAGGAGAGGAGAGCAGTGGAAATCTATGGACCGGTCTTTGGGACGGAAGAGCCATTGCTGCTAGTGAAGCCCCACCCCAGCTCTGGGGATAAAAGGCAGGGGGCGGAGATGAATAGGTGTGGCAGACAACTATTCTTCTCCCTGCCGGATGGACTTGCTAGCCTACGGTAAGAGAGAGAGAGACTTTTTGCCGGGGCTGCTGGTGCTCCTAATAAAGGAATCATTGCCTCAGAGGGTTTGTCGTGTTTGCACACCTTTGCTCTTCGTGCCCTTACCTGTTTCCATGTAGTTGTTCTCTTCCACAATGGCGCGCATGCCCAGGTCCTGTTTCAAGAGAGAGGGAAAGAGGCTTGCACATCGAATGCTACGGACCCCCTCCTCTTTCCCACCCTGCTCCGCCATACCAAGAGCGCCCTTTTCTCAACCTGAAATTCCGGAGAGAGTCTCCCTGCAAGATCAGGGAAGTCACAGAAACAGACCGGTGCCCTGGCCTGCGCGGAAAGCCCGTGAAGGTGCGGAGGCCTGGAAGCGCTTGTCTTGAGAGGGGAGGGGGGCTTGAAGACCAGAGGAGAGATTTCCAGGCAGCAATTTCTTCCCACAGAAGGGGGTTTATTGCCCTTCAGGCAGTCCTCGACTTACGACCACAATGGAGCCCAACATTTCTGTTGCTCAGCGAGACAGTTGCTAAGGGAGTTTTGCTCCCCAGGTGACGAGCTTCCTCGCCACAATTGTTAAGTGAATCACTGCAGTTCTTAAGTGAGTAATATGTTAAGTAAGTCAGGATTCCTCATTGACATTGCTTGTCAGAAGATGGCAAAAGGTGATCACGTGACCCCCGGACACTGCAACCGTCCTAAGTACATGCCAGTTGCCAAGCGTTCTGAATTTTGAGCACGTGACCCCGGGGATGCTGCAACGGTCAATGATCCCATTTTGTGACCAACTGACGAGCAAAGTCAATGGGAAAGCTGGATTCGTTGAACAACGGTGTACCTAACTTCACAACTAAGAATTAGACCTAAAGAGAAATTTCCTGACGGTGAGAGCAATTAGCCAGTGGAACTGTTTGCCACCAGAAGTTGTGGGTGCTTCGTCATGGAGGTTTCTAAGAAAAGACTGGACAGCCATTTGTCCAGAATGGTAGAGAGTCTCCTGCTGGAGCAGGGGGTTAGACTAGAAGACCTCCGAGGTCCTTTCCAGCTCCATTATTCTATATTCTATATTCTAATGCCGTGTCTCACTTAACAATTGTGACAAAAAAGATCGTAAGATGGGGCAAAAATTACTTCACAACTGTCTTGCTTGGCAACAAAAGTTTGGGGCTAAGTTGTGGTCGTAAGTCTAGGACTTCCTGCATGTGCCACCTGGATTTCAGGACCCTGGAGAGCTCTACCTGTAAGTCTACCTTGCCTTGTCCCGCCCAGTGCTATCATAAATACCGATGAGACCCAGGAGGTTACAATTTCATTTGTGATGCGATGCACAACGGCAGGTAACATCCTTTCCCCACAGCTGTTAAAGGTCCACAAGATGGTGTGGCAGCCCTAGCAGCAACTACAGACACAACTATTTCCCTGGCACTTTGTTTTCTACAGTAGTCCTCGACTTACAACAGTTCATTTAGTGACCATGACTGTGAAGTGACAACAGCGCTGGAGAAAAAAGTGACTTTTTCCTATCACCTAGTCAAAATTCGGACGCTTGGCAACTGACTCGTATTTATGACGGTCGCAGTGTTCCCGGGGTCACGTGATCCCCTTTTGCGACCCCCTGACAAGCAAAGTCAACAGGGAAGCCAGGTTCACTGAACAACCGTGCGACTGACTTAACAACTGCAATCATTCACATTCACTTAACAACTGCAATCATTCACAATTGAGCCCACAATTTCCGTTGCTAAGTGAAACACTTGTTGTGAGTTTTCCCCCATTGTACGACCTTTCTTGCCACAGTTGTTTAACTGTGGCAAGAAAGGTCGTACAATGGGGAAAAACTCACTTAACAAGTGTTTCACTTAGCAATGGAAATTGTGGGCTCAATTGTGGTCGTAAGACGAGGGCTACCTGCGTTGGTCCAGGTCAGTGAGGGGTCTCCACACTTGGTAACTTTAAGACTTGTGGGCTTCGGCTCTCCGTGCTGGCTGGGGGATTCTGGGAGTTGAAGTTCACTCAAAGCATGCTGGATGGGGGATTCTGGGAGTGGAAGTCCACCCATCTCAAAGCTTGCTGGCCAGGGGATGCTGGGAGTTGAAGTCCACAGGTCTTAAAGTTGCCAAGTTTGGAGACCCCTGGTCCAGGTGTGACCCTGTCACAATGTGAATAATTGCCAGTTGTGCAACTCTACTGTTTTCTAGGTTTACTGTAATTTCTAATCAAGCAGACATGTGATATGTTTTACTACGCATGCGTGCATTCCAGGAGTTTTGTCAACTCCCGCTTCCCTTCTTCTTCGATGCCTGGCCGAAGGCAGACGTGAATCCATTAGCTGAGAAGATGTAGCTTATTAAGGGTTTATTTTTGTTACTTTTGTACCGAAATAAATATTTTGTTAATTAGATTTGAATCTCGGTTTTATTTTCTAAGTACGAATGATTTCAAGGAAGCAAGATCCTAAGATCGCCTCTTGGTAGGAAAATTCCTATCTGACAGACCCTTTGAAGAAGAGTTTATTTTTCCCTTAAAACAAGCAGCATCTGTCAAGATCAGCCCCGCCCCGCCCTGCCCCACCTGTCTCGTGGCTTGGATTCAGACAGACAGACAGACAGAGGGAAAGCAGCAAGGTGTATCTCCAGGCAGGTAAAAAGGAAGGTGGCGAAAGGTAGAAACCTGGGGCATTGGAGTCGGGAAGGAGCAAAGGCTGCAGCAGCCATGAGGAGTTGGTGGCCGGCCCTGGAAAGAAGCAGAAGAGGAAGGAAGGGAGGTATAAAAAGAAAAGAAAAAAAAAAGAGAGAGAGAGGGTATGTTTGCCATTATCCCCCCTCCCATCAGTCCGGATTAAGAGAACTCGTCAATTGGGGTGGGGAGTGGGGGAACCTTCAGACCATCCTTGATACCCTGGTCATTTCATAGCTTGACTACTGCAACGGTTTGTACATGGGGCCACCCTGGGAGACAACTCCCCAGAGCTAAAATAAGCATCTCCTGCTGTCTGAGGGTGACGAAGGGCCCCCTGGTTTCAAGGCATGGATCCCCGTGGGTGGATCTCCATGGATCTCCTGCTCGGATGGTGGTGATCTCCTCCTCTATGGGAGATCCAGGTCGAAAGCAAGAGGCGAGACATCGGGTTGAACGCTGCGTGTGTGTGTGTGTTTCTGCATGCGCCGCACGATATGGGTAGTCCTTGGCTTACAACCTTTTGTTTACTGGCCATTCAATTTTACGACGGCGCTGAAAAAACGTGACTCAGGGTTCGCTTTTCACACTTTACGACCATTGCAGCATCCTCAGGGTCACGCGATCCAAATTTGGACGCTTGGCGATGGACTCGTATTTATGACGGTTTCAGTGTCTGGGAGGAGGGGTCCTGTGATTCCCCCTTTGCGACCACCTGATGAGCAAAGTCATTCGGAAAACCGGGTTCCTCACTTAACGACGGCAGTGATTCACTTAACCACTGTGGCCCCAAAAGTCGGAAAACGGGCTACGGTTCACCTGAGAACGGGCTCGCTTAGCAACCGAACTCTTGGGCTCCATTGTGGCCGTAAGCCGAGGACTACCAGTAAAACCTTAATCACCCAACCGGGCAGAGAAACACACCCTGCCCTTTGCAGAGAGATCTGCGAGACATTTTGGGGGGGGGGGGGTGAGTTGCCATCCCTCGTGGCACTGCCTACTTGTTAAGTTGGGGGAGAATGATGGTTGGCTGGACTACGCAAGGAGAAGACCTCAAGAGGTCAACGTTTGCTCAGCTGACCCTCGTCCAAGCTCTACTGACCTGGTAAGAGGAGGTGGACATCTTGGCTTGCTTCTGCTTCTCCTCAATCTTCTGTCTCAACGGGATCAGCACCAGCTCCAACACTCCAGGCGTGCACTGCGCAATCTTCCGGACGATGTCTTCGGGAATGGAAAAATTCAGTTTGCTCAACACTTTCCTGAAAAAAAGGCGTGGAACTGAGCAGGGTAGTCCACTCACACAACCCCTCTGTGTGTTCGGGATTTGACACACCCAGAAAGAGGCAGATGGAGACCCTTCCCATACAACAGAGACCTTGGCCCACTGGGAATTTTAAAAAAATATTTTTTTTTTTTAGCACAGGTAGTCTTCTACTTACGGCCACCATTGAGCCCCAAATTTCTGCTGCTAAGCGAGCCCTTTGTTAAGTGAATTGTGTCCACGACCTTTCTTGCCACAGTTGCTCAGTGAATCGCTGCTGTTGATAAGTTAGCAACACGGCTGTTAAGTGAATCAGGTTTCCCCATTGACTTTGCTTCTCAGAAGGTCGCAAAAGGGCCCCCGGGATGTTGCAACCGTCATAAATATGAGTCAGTTGTCAAGTGTTTAATTTTGATCGTGTGACCACTGAGGTGCTGAACAGTGGTCCTTAGTCCCTTTTTTTCAGTTCCGTTTCAACTTTGGATGGTCACTCAATGAACTGTTGTAAGTCGAGGACGACCTTTTCCCATTTAACTTTTTTTTAAATTAGTTTATCAAAGTATAAAATACAAAGGGGAAAAAAGCATGGGAAAGTAAGAAGAGAGGAAGGGGATGTAGTGTAACGGGAGAAAGAAAGACAAGACAAAGGCCCTGACTTCTGATTCTCTTTAGCACAGTAGAAGGTAACAACAGTACAACCACAACTTTTTGCTTTTACACAACAGCATGCACAAGCCATTTCTAGAGCAATAAGCCTGTCTAGTTTACAAAAGCAAAACCAAAGGTTCGTTTGCCCTTCCCCCGCACCGTTGTGAGCACAAAATCCAGAAGCAATTTCAAAGTAAAGAAATGAAAAATAAAATAAAATTAATATATATTCTCTTCTTTGGATAAAAGAATCAGTTTAACCATCTCTGCTTCTCTTTGCTGTGGGGGATCATATATCATCCATTCTCGTATTTTCAAATTTAGTCAATACTATTTTACAAACTTTGGAATATTATTCAGTATTACTGTTCTCACCCAGCTCCCCAAACACGACAAAACCTCTGAAGTTAAATCAATGATTCCTTTATTAGGAGCACCAGCAGCCCTGGCAAAAAGTCTCTCTCTCTCTCTCTCTCTCTCTCTCTCTCTCACCACAGGCTAGCAAGTCTGTCCAGCAAGGAGAAGAATAGTTGTCTGCCTCATCTATTCATCTCCTCCCCCTGCCTTTTATCCCCAGAGCTAGGGCGGGGCTTCGCTAGCAGCGGTGCCTCTTCCGTCCCAAGGATCAGCTCATAGATTTCCACTGCTCTCCTCTCCTCTGCCTTCTGTGCATTCGCACGTCAGGCAGTGGACTCAGCTGCTCCTCCTCTTCCTCATCAGCCACTTCCAGATCTGGGGGATGTTGACTCTCCATCTGAGGGCTGACAGACGGTCCAGGCTCCGCCTCTATCTATCTATCTATCTATCTATCTATCTATCTATCTATCTATCTATCTATCTATCTATCTATCTATCTATCTATCTATCTATCTATCATCTATCTATCAATCTATCTATCTATCTATCTATCTATCTATCTATCTATCTATCTATCTTATATCTATCTATCTATCTATCTATTTATCTATCTATCTATCTATCTATCTATCTA
This sequence comes from Diadophis punctatus similis, assembly GCA_023053685.1. NCBI lineage: Eukaryota > Metazoa > Chordata > Lepidosauria > Squamata > Dipsadidae > Diadophis > Diadophis punctatus. Next base: position 72,177,940 of record JALIGW010000006.1, on the reverse strand, counting down.
TCTATCTTCTATTATCTATCTATCTATCTATCTATCTATCTATCTATCTATCTATCATCTATCTATCTATCTATCTATCATCTATCTATCTATCTATCTATCATCTACTTATTTACTTACTTATTTATTTTTATTTATTATTAGAGTTGGAAGGGACCTTGTAGGTCATCTAGTCCAACCCCCTGCTCAAGCAGGAGTTCTTACACCATTTGAGACAGATGGCAGTCCAGTCTCTCCTTAAAGGTCGCAAGTGTTGGGGCTCTCACAACCTCTGTTTCTCTCTCTATCAGCTCCGTTCCCTCTTCCCCCTCAGAGCTCCCAGGTTGCCTTGATGCTGACCCTGATTCCCACACCTCCTCCTCCTCCTCCTCCTCCTCCTCCTCCTCCTCCTCCTCCTCCTCCTCCTCTGATTCGGCTGCTGGAGGGGCCGGCGGCCCGACAGGCCACAACAATTACTTAAAGTACCTGAGGACCTGCATTTACATGAAAAATGGCTGAAAAACAGCTGCTATCCAAGAGCAGTAACTATATTGAATTCTACTGTATAGTGCAATATTAATGCAATATCAGGGGTTTTCAGTTCAATTATATAAAATGTGAAGGATGTGTGTTTGTGTTTTATTTTTATAGTTATCATGTACACTGAAGATGACATTTAGTTTCGTTGTACGAGGTGCAATGACAATAAAGTAAACTAACTAACTAACTAACTAACTACATACGTACTCATTTTATACATACAAAACTAAGGACTACTTGAGTATGGCTCAATATTCACATCAGTATTCACACAGAGAGGAAGGAGGGTTACACATATTTTTGGCAAGGCAGGTCCCCATGGACAGCAGCCGATACCCATCGATCTGGAGTGGGGGATTCTGAATGCTGGCTTTACCTGTCAACTGCTCACCTGTTCAGGTGTCTCCAGTTGGAGAGCTTCTGTTGTGTGGAATTAGCTGGAGCGTAATTGTGCATTTCCACCATTTTGGGAAAATAAAACTTCACCACCTCGGCCACCAGAACTGGATGGGCGATAAAAAGAAGGAAGTCCTTGACATACAACTGGAATGGAATCTGCTCATTTACGGTTGCTGAGTGAGACAGTGGTTAAGTGAACTTTGCTCCATTTTACGACCTCTCTTGCTGCCGTTGTTAAGCGAGTCACTGCAGTTGTTCAGTTAGGAACACGACTGTTAAGTCAATCTGGCTTCCCCACTGACTTGGCTTGTCAGATGGTCGCAAAAGTGATGACGTGATCTCGAGACACTGCGACCGTCATAAATACGAGTCAGCGTCTGAATTTTGATCATGTCACCGTCGGGATGCTGCAATGGTTGTAAGTGTGAAAAACGGTCATAAATCACTTTTTTCAGTGATGTTGTATCTTCGAACGGTCACTAAATGAACTGTTGTAAGTCAAGAAACACCTGTACAGCTAGTCCTCGACTTACAACAATTCATTTAGTGACCGTTCAAAGTTACAACAGCCCTGAAAAAAATGACTTGGGACCATTTTTCAGAGTTAAGACCTTTCCAGTATCAGAGGCTTGGCCACTGACTCGTAATTACGACAGTCGCAGTATCCCAAGGTCCCGTCATCCCCTTTTGCGACCTGACCAGCAACGTCAATGGGGGAAGGCAGATTCATGTAACGACCAGATTACTAATGCATCAACTGCAGTGATTCACTTAACAACCGAGGCAAGAAAGGTCGTAAAATGGAGCAAAATTCACATAACAAATGTCTCCCTTAACGACAGAAATTTTGGGCTCCGTTGTGGTTGTAAGTCGAGGACTGTATTCCCAACCTCTCCTTGTCCTAATTCAACGTCTCTCAACCCATGAAAGGTGAGTGGACTTCAACTCCCAGAATTCTCAGCAGTGGCAACGCTGGCTGGGGAATTCTAGGAGTTGAAGTCCATAAACCAAGTTTGGGAAACCCTGTCTAATTCTTTCAGGACATCCCCTGCGGAGGCTCCAGAGCTTGTAAGAACTCCTGAGGGTTCCCCAGGGGTCTTTCCCATCGCTGCAGACCCCCACTGCCCGAGACCCTCCCTGCACAGGTGCTTACGCAGGGCTCTCTACCCCAAGGAACATCCTCTCCATCCACTGACCCAGAGGAAGGGGCTGGATATTGGTAGGGGGTGAAAGGGGACCCCAGGCTGCTTAAAGGGGAGGGGTCTCCACGGTGCCTCTGATTTCTGGAACAGTTGGGGCCAACCTTCCCCAATCGGGTGCTCTTTGGAGAGATGGAGGTGGAAGATGCAGGAAGACTGGCGGCTCCCAAAACTCATGCTCCCCTCCCCTCCCCTCCCCTGCCCCCAAACCTCCATCGCTGAAGTCGCGGGTGATGTTCCTCTTCGGGCGGGAGAGAGGGATGCCATCCACCCAGCTGTAGAGGTCATTGAGACTCTCCTCGTCCAGGTCACCGTGGGCCATGGTGCCTCTGCCCGAGGCTGACACGCTCCTTCCTAGCCAGCAGGGCCGGGGGCGGCCATATTGTTTGCATGGGCAGCCATGGCAACCCCAGCCTCTCTACTCCCCCCCCCTCCATCTCAGGAGAGGCATTATGGGAGCCGTAGTTCTCTCCGGCTCCTAGCAACCTCAGCTACCACAACAGGGTTGCTAGGCAACCGGTGCATCCTAGCAGCAGCGGGCATCCGAGGCTCCCCCCCCTCCCTCTGGGAGAAGGAGCCGAAGGACCCTTCCTGGCCCCGAGGGCATCTGGAGCGGTGGGCCCAGGTGTGGATGACAGGACCCATGATTCCCAGCCGTTCTGGGAGCAAGAGGAAGAGGGGAAAAATAAAAAGAAAGATTGGGCACCTTGCAATGTCTCTGCCAGGGGGAGCAGCCCCTCCAAAAAGATACTGGTAGGCTAAACGAAGGGAGGGCATAGTTCTTCCTAAGCAGGGCTGCACCTGTTGAATTTCTACCTGCTGTATTTCATTATTCTGGTTTTGAATCCATGCGGAACAGAAACATCCATAAAGATTAAAGCATCCACAGGGAATATAAACAGATGAAAACAGAGAGGTAGGCCTCAACCTACCGGCCCAAAATTTCCATTGCTAAGCGAGACAGCTGTTAAGTGAGTTTTGACCCATTTTACGACCTTTCTTGCCAAAGTCATTAAGTGAATCACTGCCATTGTTAAGTTAGCAACACACAGTTGTTAATCGAATCTGGCTTTCCCCCTTGACTTTGCTTGCCAGGAGGTCGCAAAAGGGGATCACGTGATCCCAGGACATGGCAACCGTCATAAATACGAGTCAGTTGCTAAGTGTTTGAATTTTGATCACGTGACCATGGGGATGCTGGAATGGTCGTAAGTGTGAAAAACAGCCGTAAGTCACTTTTTTCAGTGCCATTGTAACTTTGAATGGTCACTAAACGAACTGTTGTAAGTTGAGGACTACCTGTATATAGTTTATTTTATTTTATTTTTTTAAATTAAGACCATGGCAGGAAGAATGGTTATGCTGTATTTTACGATTAAAATTGTTTTTATTTGCTGAGATGAAGGAGAAATTTCTTCTCTTCTTCTCTTTGCATGTATTATATGTACACGTAAGTACATATAATGTTTTGTTCAATGTATGTTTGTCTTTTTTAATGTTTATATTTCAATAAAAATTATTTTTTTTAAAAAAAATTGTTTTTATTTGCTGAGATGAAGGAGAAATTTCTTCTCTTTTTTTGCACTTTCTGTTTCCATCTGTTTGACATTTTTGTAGTTTGTTTCTTTCATTTAAAATTCTTACATTTTTTTTTTGCAGGAGATGCCAACAATTACTTTGGCTGCCAGAAAAATCCTGGAAGGCCTCAAGAAAAAAAAATATTTTCTGCATCATTCATAGCAGGCTCTTGAATCCTGTCATTATTCCCTCTGCTTTGTGTTTTGCAACACAAAATGTTGGCAGGCAGGCCTCTGCTTGTCACACCTCGCAATTGCCTCACCCAACATATTTTTCCCAGGCAGGTTCTCACGTGTACGCAGGGAGGGGACCCAAAATTCATTTGCTTCAGAACCTCCCAGTATTGAACTAATTAAATTCAGGGGCCCTTTATACTCAGAAACCCCTCCAGATATTCCACAGGAATCAGAAATAATTAATCCCTTCAATCCCTGCCATTTTCCTCTAATCTGCAGATGCCTGCTTAGAAAGAAATAATTTTCGATTCGTTGGAAGACATCTGGCTCCTTATCAAAGCGCTCCGATTTCCCACAAAGTGGACTATGTTCCAGATTAAGCACCCAATTCCCATTTCTCCCTTTTCTGTATATTAAGAAAATCAGCAGCGATTTAGAGGAGATGAATGAGAAGAGGCTTTACTATGAAGGAAATTCCCCCCCCCACCAGGGCAGCCATTTTTGGCAATTGTAAAAGCAACTCAGTGTGTGTGTATGTCTGTGTGTATGTGTGTGTGAGAGAGAGAGAGGGGGGGGGGTGAGACACGTGTGTGCCTGTGAAAGACATTATGTATGTGTGTGATGATTCTGTGTGAGAAGTGTGTGACGTGTGTGTGTGAGATACTTGTGTGTGAAATATGTGTGCATTTGAGAGACTGTATGAGAGATGTGTGTGTGAGACTTGTGTGCATGTGAGGTGTGTATACATTAAAAGTCTTGTGTGTATGTGTGTGAGGTGTGTATGTGCATGATGGAGTGACTTGTGTGTGTGAGGCTTCTGTGGGAGAAATGTGTGTCAGACATGTGTGCATGTGAGTGTGTGTGTGAGGAAGAGATGTGTGTGTGTGTGTGTGCGTGTGAGGCTTCTGTGGGAGAAATGTGTGTGCATGTGAGACGTGTGTGTGTGTGTGTGTGTTTGTGAGAGACATGAGACAGAGCGATGTACCCCTTTGGGGTGGCCGTGTCTTGGCCTGGGACTACTGAAAGGTCCTGCCAGGCCCTGAAACTGATCCCTGTGAGGCAAGGCGAGACCCTCCCTCCCTCTGTGACGCACCCCCTGATTAGCTCCCTCTCTGCAGCCACGTCTGGCGTCCGATGGCCTGGCTAGAGCCCCGGCCCCTCCGCCGGGTGATAATGCTCCTGCCAAAATCACCTTCCGAAGGGCGGGGCTCCTGGTGCCAAACAGATAACCAGCATTCAGAAGCAGGTGTCACCACCCCTCCCTTCCCCTGGTGTGTGTTTGTGTGTGTTTGTGTGTGTGTGATTCTCACACCTGACCTCTGGACTGAGCTGACCTGCGGCTGGGCCCAGCGCTGGCCACTCGCAGTATGGAAAATGTGAGGCATCGCAAGAGATTCTGCAATAACAATGGTGGGGGTGCATGCATGGGCGTTAAACACAGCCTATCCATCAGAATAGAGCTGGAAGGACTTGGAGGTCATCCAGCCCAACCCCCGGTTCAAGCAGGAGATCTTCTACCATTTCACATAAATGATTGTCCAGGCTCTTTTTGAAAACCTCCAGTGATGGATAGAATAGAATAGAATAATAGCAGAGTTGGAAGGGATGTTGGAGGTCTTCTAGTCCAACCCCCAGCTCAGACAGGAAACCCTCTACCATGTTAGACAAGTGGCTGTCCAGTCTCTTCTTAAAAACTTCCAGTGTTGGAGCATTCACAACCTCTAGAGCAGTGATGGCGAACCTATGGCACGGGTGCCACAGGTGGCACGCGGAGCCATATCTGCCGCCATGCGAGCTGTTGCCCTAACTCCGCTCCAGTGCGCATGTGCGCTCCGGCCACCTGATTTTTGGCTTTCATGGAGGCTCTGGGAGGGCGTTTTCGGCCTCCAGGGGGCAGGGGAAGCCATTTTCGCCCTCCCCACGCTACAAGAAAACCGCTGGAGCCTGGGGAGGGCAAAAAATGGGCCTGCCCCCACCCGAAGTCGGGAAACGGGGGGGATCGTGCACGCATGCACAGGGGCGGGGCAGAACGGGGGAGCACACGCGCATGCGCAGGGGGGCATTGAATTATGGGTGTGGGCACTCGCACGTGCGCAAAAGTGTGCACGCGCGTGCTTTTGGCACCCGAGGAAAAAAAGGTTCGCCATCACTGCTCTAGAGGCAAGTTGTTCCACTGATTAATTGTTATCACTGTCAGGAAATTCTTCCTTATTTCCAGGCTGGTTCTCCTCTTGATAAAGTTTCCATCCGTTGCTTCTTGTCCTGTTTTCGGCTGCTTTGGAGAATAAGTTGACCCCCACTCTTCTTTGGGGCAGTCCTTCAAATACTGGAATCTTGCTTTCATGTCCCCTACTAGTCCTCCTTTTCTCTAGACTGGCTATACCCAATTTCTGCAACCGTTCTTCATGTTTTCTCCAGGCATTTAATCCTCTTAGTTGCTCTTCTTTGCACTTTGTCTCAACATCTTTTTTTTTGTAATGTGGTGACCAAAACTGGATGCAGGATTCCAGGTGTGGCCTTACTAAGTTTTTATAGAGCGGTACTAATATTTCACGTGATTTTGATTCCATGCCTCTGTTTGTACAACCAAGGATGTTGGATGAATTGGGCTGGGTTTGCACTTTGGACTGAGTCAGGAAACTGCCGGTTGCAATTATTGGCTGTGATTTTGGTCCTATGCCTCTGTTTATACAACCCGGGATTTGTATTCTGGCCTAAAGACTGTCCATGTTTAGAACTTTCTTGATTCCGTCAGAGTTCATTTCCGGCAATTCAACTCTGAGACTTTGAATTGCTTGGATATTTTCAGATCAAGGATTCAATACCGAGATTAAAAACAAATGCCCCAAATTTCCTGTTTTCTCTGTTTCATGTAACGGCTGTAGATTTGGCATGCTGACATTGTAAATACGGATAGTCCTTGACTTACAACCATTCATTTAGTGACTGTTCAAAGCTGACTCATATTTATGACGGTTGCAGTGTCCCGGGGTCATGTGATCCCCTTTTGTGTCCTGACGAGCAAAGTCAACGGGGAAGCCCGATTCAGTTAACAACTGTGTTACCAAAACCTGCAGCGATCCATTTAACAACCAAGGCAACAAAGTTTGTAAAACGGGGCAAAACTCACTTAACAACTGTCCTGCTTAGCAAGGGAAGTTTCGGGCTCAATTGTGGTCGTATGTCGAGGACTGCATGTGTTTAATTCAGCAACTGCCACATAGAGGAACATTTGTGTGCTATATCCTGGACAAGTTGAAAGCACGTTGTTTATTTGTACAAATGGCTGCAGGATACACAACCCACAATAGTCCTATCTTTCTTCTCCACCTGCCACAACTGACTTTATCAGACTTATATATTCCATCTGTCTACCTTTCCAGGCCAGGTGTTTCTTTGTTTATTCTACCTTTTTCAGCATGTTTTTAAGAGAAGGTGCTGGCATCCAGCTGCAAAGGTATAAAAAAAATCTGTGGGGAGGTGTGGCAAGAAAGCAGCGGAAGGCAAGTTATCCATAAAATGCCAGGAATGCAACTTGGGGATTGTGCGGCCAAAGTCTCTTTGTTCACACACCTCACCCTGCCAGATGATCTCCTGATTCCCCCCCCCCGCTTTTTTTCTTTTAACTTTCCTTTCCCATCGCAACTTTTGTCTATTTGAGTTTGTTTATTACCAAACACCATGCTTAAGTTGGTATTTTGGCGGGCAGAGGGATTGGAAGGCAGTGTGGAGTGTTCAAAAGGCATAGGTTGTGTTTGTGTGTGTATGAGAGAGAGAATGAAAGAAGAAGACAGAAAGTGAGGAAAAATAATGAGAGAGGCAGGGAATGAGAGAATAAGATTCAGAATGTGTGAGAGAAAAAGAATGAGAGAAAGTCAGAGAGAGAAAAGAGAAAATGAAATAGAGAATTAGAGAGGGAGAGAAAGAATGAGAGTGAACCGACGCAAAAAGTGTTGTAAAGAGGGAAATTGTATAAATTTCCATGTTTGTTTTCAATGTTGTTTGTTTTCAAGGTGACGGGGGACATCAATGCCCCACCTTTTTGTTGTTGTTGTTGTTGTATGTGTTTGTCCTTGATTGTTTATGTATGTCTAATAAAAAATAAATTAAAAAAATTAAAAAAAAGAGAGAGATTAAATCCAGATTGGGGAAAGAGCTGAGAATGAGTCCCCAAACTTGGCAGCACCCCAAAGAAACAACACAAACCCTACTGTTTGTGCCCTTGTCTCATGCCCTTGTCACCTCCTGATTGGACTACTGTAATGCGCTCTACATGGGGCTACCCTTGAAGAGTATTCGGAGACTTCAACTGGTGCAAAATGCGGCTGTGCGTGCTGTGGTGGGTGTCTCAAGATACACCCAAGTAACATCCATACTCCGCCAGTTGCATTGGCTGCCCATTGGTCTCCGGATACAATTCAAGGTGTTGATCATCATCTTTAAAGCCCTACATGGCTTAGGACCAGGTTACCTTCAGGACCGCATTCTACCTCATACTTCCCTTCGACTGGTCAGGTCCCACAGAGTGGGTCTCCTCCAGGTCCCGTCAGCCAAACAATGTCGGCTAGCAGGGCCTAGGGGGAGGGCCTTCTCTGTGGGGGCCCCTGCTCTCTGGAACCAACTTCCCCCAGAGATCCGAATTATCCCCACCTTGCTGGCCTTCCGAAAAGCCGTGAAGACATGGCTCTTCCTGCAGGCGGGGTTCTGAGACAACTTCATCCTGGTCTCCCCCATGTATGTAAGATTTTGTGTGTTTTTTAAAATGTTTTTTAAATTGTTTTAAATTATATTGTTTAGTGGTTCTTCAAATGTTGTATGCCGCCCTGAGTCCCCAGGGAGTAGGGTGGCACATAAGAATCTTAAATAACTAAATAAATAAATACTGTTGCTCAGGAGGCCCCCCCCCCCCAAAGTAAAATGCCACCCCATTTTGGCTGGCTGGGGAACGCTGGGAGTTGAAGCCCACCCCTCCTCTTCAAGATTGAGGCGTTTGACGGGGTGCAGAGGCGACCCTCCTGCCAGGCAACAAACCATCTCCAATGTGCGCCCCCCTACTTAACCGCCCCCCCCATTCCCAAGGGACCCCCCCCCCAGCCAGGCCTCCCGTTAGAGGAAGAGGCTGCCACGCCGCGCCCCATTTCTCCACTCGAGCTTGGCAATTTTTTTTTGCAAGTCGCAGCTGGAAGCGGGATGGTGAGTGGGGGGCTGGGGGGGTGTTAACACAGCCCCCCACCAGGCTGCAAAAAAAATGCAAGTCACGTGCTCCCCCCTCCTCCTCCCCCCTTCCTCTTTTCTTTTCCTGCTGCGGTTTTGCGCATTTTCTCCTCCTCCGCTTGCGCAGCCAGACAGCCATTGGTTGGCGCTGCGCCTCTTGGCTCTGTTATTTTTCGAATCTGAATGCGGGGCTGCCCGGAGGAGGGAAGGGGAGGGCGGGGGGGGGGGGGGAGAAGCCGGCAGCTGCGGGGCGGGGAGGGCGGGGAGGGGGCGGGCCAGCTCCAGCGCAACCTCCCGCGCCGACTCGGCTGCTCCTCTTTGGCGCGCAGGGCTGGGCGCAAAGCAGAGCCGGAGCCGCGCGTCCCGCTTGCCCCGAGTCTCTCCCCATGGAGCCCGCCGGCTCCCCCGCGCGCTCCCCGCAGCCCCGCCGCCAGGCCCGCAAGCCCCGCGTGCTGCCCGGCATCCCCTGCAGCCGCCCCGCCGCCCCCGCCACGATGTCCCCGGTCACCCACCTGGCCCTCGACATGGACAAGCTGGCCGGGCTGGGCAGGTAAAGGCTGGGCAGGCGGCGGGCCCCCTCCTTCTCCCCTCTCTCTCCTTCTCCTTTTCTCTCTGTTTCTCCCCTTCCTTCTCTTTCCTTCCCTCCCTCCTTCCCTTCCTTTCTCCCTCTCTCTTTCCCTCTGTCGCTCCCTCTAGTTCCCTTCTTCTCTCTTTCACTCTCCCCCCTCCCTCCCCTTCCTCTCTCTTCCTCTCTCTTCCTCTTTCCCTCTCTCCCCTCCCCTCCTCTCCTCTCTTTCTCTCCCTCTGTTCTCCTTCCTTCCTTCTCTTCCTCTCTCTTCCTCTCTCTTCCTCTCTTTCCTTCCCTCTCTTCCTCTCCCTCTTTCTCTTTCAGTCTTCCTCTTTCCCTCTCTCCCCTCCCCTCCTTCTCTTCCTCTCTCCCCTCCTTCCCTCTCTTTCTCCCCCCTCCCTCCGGCGTGCCTCCTTGCCACCATCGCGGTGGGGGAGAGAAGCGGGACCGCGTGGGCAGGAGGGCGGACAAAAGCGGATCTCTCCTCCTTTCCTTTGGCGGCAGGAATGTGGACGCGGGCTGGGCTGTCAGGCTTGCGGGGGAAGGGCAGGCCGGGCCCCGCGGAGGGTGGGGGAGATTCGCGGCCCTCCAGATGTGCAGAGGGGGGGTGATGGTGGTTGGCGCTGGGGAGGAGCGTCATCAGCCAGCCCGGAGGAACGCGGGGAGGGGGTTTGCAGGGGGTGGGAGAAATGCTTGGCCTTTGGCCAACCCCCCCCCCCAAAGGTGCTGCCAAGGTCAAGGGCACCTTTCCTTCCGTGCTTGGGCCCAGGAGGGCAGAAAAGACCCCCCATCAGCTCCATCACTCCACTGGGCAGGCTGGAGGGGTCCCTTTCCAGGTGGGAGGAGAGACCACCTCCGGTTGGAGAAACATGGGGCATTTTAGGGCAAAACTGAAACTCAGTAGGGGCAAGGCATGGGTTGGGGTCTTTTGCAGGATCCCCAGAGCTGCTCTGCGACTGGAAATTAGCTGAATTGGGGGGGGGGGGCTCCCTTCCACCCTGGCTGCCTCTGATGAGGAAGGAGCAAGAGGGAGGGGGCAGTTGGGGAGGGGGCCCCCACTCGGCCTTCCCCCATCAAGCAGTTCCCTCCTTTGGGGGTGGCTTGGTCTGTAGCCAGAAAGCCCTCCCTACACTTGTCCCCTTTTGTGGGAGCCCCCCACCCCAAAGGGGCATGCACGGGGAGCAAGGGCTTTGCAGGGAGGAAGTGCTTCTGGGTGCTCTTACTCAGGAGCAAGAAATTTAAACTGCCACTGGATGTGGGAATCCTAGATCACATCTAGATCTGGACTAGGGCGAGATGCCAAAGGTAGCCCCACTGTTTTCCCAGGCCGGCCTGCAAATGTGCTTGCTTGCCTCTCCATTGGAGTGTTTGGCTCCGGGTCCCAGCCACTTCCTCTGGGAAGCCAGGCCTGTTTGGGGGCTACCTCCCCTGATTCTTCCCTCCCCCCCCCACACAATAAGATTCCTGTGCTGGGAGAAAGTTGGGGAGAGGGGTGGGTGGGAGTGGATTGTTGGAATCTCTGCCTTCCCATTGCCTACAGCAGACTTTTGAATTTATTCCATAGGTTGGCAAATTCAGATTTTTTCCCCCCCTGGCCGGAGGCAAATTTTTCAAGGAAAGAGGTTTCTGATGAAAGGCTAGGGAATTGCACGTTTTGGGGTTGGGTGTGTCTTGATTGGGGGAGTCCCCAAAGAAGCTTCTCTGAACCCTCCCCTCTTTTTGCAGGCAACGGTTACCTAGGTTCTTTTTAAAGGCAGTTTTAACCCTGACCTCTTTTCTTCCTCCCCATTGAGTGCCAGTTTTTGGCAGGGGCTCCTCCTGCGTCTGGCATTTTTTTCTCCCCCCCACCCTGCCTTCTGCACGAATGCTCCCAGGAGCAGCTGCTCCTATTGTAGTTCTTTGCATAATGCGAGGAGGAAGAGAGGGAGCCAGGGTGAGCATGAAAAATGAGCAGGAGGGGACTTGCAACACGTGGCATGGAGATAGGCCCCTTCCCACAGCCTGATGCACAGGAAGGAAGGGGCTGGAAGGACCACCTTGGTTGACCAGGGAGCTCCGAGTGCTAAGCCTTTTTTCTTGCAAAAATGGGTGTGTGTGTGTGTGTGTGGGGATCCCCCAATAAGTCCTGCCCTTTCGCACGTAGGGGGGAACCCAGCCAAGCCTGGTTAGCACAAGTAGCCATGATTAAACCCAGAAAAGGGTCTAATGCTAGCCTTTTTCTCCCCTGCTTTGACACCGAGTGGAGTTCGAAGGGACCTTGGAGGTCTTCTAGTCCAACCCCGAGCAGGATATCCTATACCATTTCAGACAGACGGCTGTCCAGTCTCTTCTTAAAAAACCTCCAGGGTTGGAGCGCCCATAAATTCTGGAAGCAATTAATTGCTCCACTGATAAATCACTGATGAGAAATTATTATTTTTATTAATAATTTTACATAATTTTTAATATAATAATTTAAATAATTATTACCCTTATTTCTAGCCCGGTTCTTGCCCTTAATCACTTTTCATCCATTGATCAAGAGAGATCAAAACTGGAACTAAAGAGAGATTTCCTGGCAGTGAGAACAATGAACCAATGGAACAGCTTGCCACTAGAAGTTGTGGTTGCTCCATCACTAGACTCTAGGGGTGTCTTGCTTTAATTTAATTTAATTTAATTAAAAGTTCTTATAGGCCGCCCAATCCCGTAGGACTCAGCTTGAGCCCTCTGCTTGAGCAGAGGGTTGGACTAGAAGACCTCCAAAGTTCTGTTATTCATTGGAAATGGCTCATGGCAGGCTTGAATCGGAGACCATGATCAGATCAGCTGCCAGGGCTGTTCTCCGACCCACCTGGCTGGCGGTTAATCATTCCTTCCTGGTGACATTTCTGTTTCAGATAAACCTGGCCCAGCCTTTTGAATGAGGCCATAACTAAAAAAAAAAACTGGGTGGGTACGGCTCAGGAAATGCAAATTTCATTTATCCAATTTGATAAATTTATGAAATTTGTCTTGTTCCGTCCGACTGACCAGGCCATCAACACAGAACGAGACAATGACCAGAATTAACAAAAAAGCATTAGAACATTAGGCACGAAAAGTTCAAAAGCATTCAGCTTTAAATCCAATATAGGTAGCCCAAAATTTCTATTGCTAAGCGAGACAGTTGTTAAGTGAGTTTTGCTCCATTTTAGACCGTTCTTGCTGCCGGTTGTTCAGTTAGTAACCTGGTCGTTAAGTGAATCTGGCTTCCCCTTTGACTTGGTTTGTCAGAAGGTCGTAAAAGGGTATCGCGTGACCCCGGTTTATGACACTGCAACCGTCATAAATATGAGTCAGTTGCCAAGCGGCTGAATCTTGATCACGTGACCGTGAGGATGCCGCAACAGTCGTAAGTGTGAAAAATGGCCATAAGTCACTTCTTTTCAGTGCCGTCGTAACTTTGAACAGTCACTAAATGAACTGTTGTAAGTCAAGGATGACCTGTGTTTGTACTAAAGAAACGATGATGGTGATGAACTTGGGGGAATGAAAAGAGCCAGGAGAACTCAGGAAAAATAAACATTTATTGAACGTTTCTTGAAGGAAACTTGCAAGGAGAAATGAAAGGAAAAGAATCCGGGCCAATGAGCAAGTTGGGGTGGTGGTCTTAACTCCCCTCCCCCTTTGCATTGTAGTGACTGGGAGACCCCCAAAAGGAAAAAGAAGCTCAACCTAGACTTCAGAAAGAACTGGTCCTCTCAAGACTCGCTCTCTTCGGAATCGACCGACTCAGGTGAGATTTGAGACGGGTGGGGTTGGATTCGAACCCATGCTCTTCCAAACCGGGTCTTCCGCATCAGCAGGCTATGCAGCTAGTCCTCGACTTAACGACTGGGTCTCTTAGTGACTGTCTGCAGTGATCACATTTGCTGGCTGAGGAATTCTGGGAGTTGAAGTCCACAAGTCTTAAAGTTGCCAAGGTCGGAGACACCTGCTCTAAAACATTGGTGGGCAACGATGGCGACATGACGAACCTGCGGACTTCAACTCCCAGAATTCCCCAGCCAGGCCTTGACTTGGTGTGTCCGAAGGTCACGTGACCTCCGGGACACTGCGGCTGTCGTAAATATGAGCCAATGGCCAAGCATCCGAATAGTGACTGTGGGGGGAATACTGCAACGGTCGTAAGTGTGGAAAAAAACAGTTCTAAGTGGCTTTGCAATTTTGGACGGTCACTAAATTAATCGTAAGTAGGACTACCTGTAATCATCTTTTTGTGCCGTGCAGGTGTTGGCCCCGACTGTCCTATGGAGCCAGATGTGGAGATGTTTCCTGAGGACGTGTAAGTCAGCATGCTCTTCTGTGTAAACACGGGGACTGTTTTATATGTGCCCATATAACAGTATTTTTTATCTTCTCTGCAAAATGAGAGTGTTTGGGGACATAGGAGTTGTTGAGGAATTTCTTTTATTTTTACAAATGTTTGTTTTATTTCCAAAGTTAAAATGCAAAAGGAAGAAAAAGAAAAAAAAACTCCAAACCAACGTCTTCAAACGCTAACAATAAAAATAAAATGTACAAAGGAAAGAACAAATATATCATTAAAACTGACATAAAAGGAATTTGGGTAGAGAAATTTTATCTGTTGTCTCCAAATTTATGATTTATTTTATTTATTGACTAAATGTTGCCCATCTCGTTTTGAAGCGACTCCGGGCGGCATTAAAAGCATTAAAACCATAAGAGAGAAATTCCTAAAATGATAAAAATGGATAAAAACAACCAATGCTGGAAAGGTGATCCTTAACTTACGATGGTAATGGAACCCAGAATTTTACAATCGCCGTAAGTTGAGACCCTCACCTGACCGACCCAATCTTACAACCTTTCTTGCCCCTGTCGTTAAGCGAATCCCTGCAGCTGTTAAGTTTGTGACACGGTGGTTAAGTGAATATGGCTTCCGCATTGACTGCCTGTCAGAAGGTTGCAAAAGTGGATCACTGACCCCGAGACATTGACCGTCATAAATATGAGTCAGTTGTCGAGCGGCTAAATTTTGCTCACAGGACTCGGAATGCTGCGACGGTCGTACGTGCGAAAAATGGTCGTAAGTCGCTTTGTTTTAGTGCGCTCAATTTTGGTTGTACATTGAGGACTGCCAGTTCTTTAGTTAGGAAGAGGGTTGTTAAGTGAATCTGGCTTCCGCATTGACTTTGCCTGTCAGGAGGTCGCAAAAGCAGATCCCAGGACCCCGGGACACTGCAACCGTCATAAATACGAGTCAGTTGTCGAGCATCTGAATTTTGCTCATGGGACTCTGGGGATGTTGCAACAGTCGTAAGTTGCTTTTTTTCTGTGCACTCAATTTTGGTCGTAAAGTGAGGACTGCCTGTAGTTTTAAACGGCTCGTTTGGGAGGGTGAAATCCCCCAAAAGGGGTTTGGTCAGACTCTCGGCCAAAGAAGGGGATGAAAACGAAGCCAAATGAACGGAGTTGTTGGTGTGAGGCTGGTGGGGAGGAAGAAGTTCGTGGGAATTTTTCTTGTTTGGAGAGTTTTTTCTCTCTCCTTTTGTCGGGTTTCGGATGTGGGATCTTAATCTATTTACTGCCCGTGGCTTAAGGCTGGTTTGTTATCCGCTGTGATGGGATTTGGGGGCTTAAATCCTTTGCACAACCCGTTTCCAAGAAGTTTGAGCAATCCGGGGCCTTTGGATTTCATCCTTGCAAACGGCACGGCCTGGAAGGGAAATCCAAGATTGGCACAGGGGGTCCTCGACTTACGACCGCAGTTGAGAGCCCAAACTGCCTGTGGCTAAGCGAGACAAGTTCTTTTAAGCGAGTCGTATTTCTCGTGAAACGGACCTCGTTTGTTTGTTTTTGTTTTGCCAACATGTTTGCCCTGGTTGTTAAGCGATTCACTGCGCGTTGTTAAGTGAAGCATGCGGCCGTTAAAACAAATCAGGCTTCTGCTGACTTTGATTTTTGAGTAGCGGGGAGGGTTGGGGAGGGTTTTGTGCGCAGGCTCTCCTTCTGGCTGTGTGTGTGGGGGAGGCAGGATGGTTGGGGGAGGAAATGAATGCAAGGGGGCTTATATCTGACAGATGGCGCCCGGCTGGACGCCCCATCCCCATCCCCTCATTTGCATGCAGGTGGGGGCAACGGCTGTGGAGGCCCAGAAAAGTCCCCTTTTGAACTGCTGCCCTTGTCGCTCTTTGGAATTCAATTGACCCAGCCAAGCATGTTGGGAAGAAGGTGGGTGGTGGTTGTGGCTGAAGCCCCCTCCCCACTTTCTAAGCTGCAGGTTCTCAAGAGGAAAGGAGGCCTCTTAAGGGTGGGGGGCACATAAGGAGGCCCAGCCCTGGGAGAGCTTGAGGAGGGCCAGGTGGGTGGGTAGAAGTCGTCCTTTTTTTTTCCAGCGACATCGTAACTTTGAACAGTCGCTAAGTGTTGGAGACCTGGCTGAGGAATTCTGGGAATTGAAGGCCACAAGTCTTAATGTATTTTAATGTTTTTTACTTGGCTGTTCACCGCCCTGAGTCCCCTGGAGAAGGGCGGTATATAAATTTAATTAAACTTAAACTTAAAAACTTAAACTTAAAAGTCGGCAAGGTTGGAGACCCCTGCCGAAGGACCCAGAAGGGGCATTTCCCCTGCCCCAGATTCGCGAGGCTCCTCCGTTGCAAAACTTTTGCGTCCTTTGTGACTTTTCTGATCCTGCACAAGTGTAGGGGTTTCCCTCCCCCCCTCTCTCGTAATTTTACCCTTTCTCTCGATGGGTCACGTGTCTCGGAAATGCCGTAATGACCTCCAGATGTTGGAGGCCCATTCCGAGGGAGCTCACATCAACAAGACTTGGGGTGGCCAGGAGGTTTCTTGCGACCAGTTTCAAGCAGAAGGCACGTGGGGAGGGGGCCGTGTGTGTGCGCGCATGTGTGGGCGCAAAGGGGAGCCATTTATGGAAAAAGCACAATCCACAAATGGTTCAGATTTGCCTGGAGTCCTAGTGGACAATCCCTTAAATATGAGCCAGTCGTGTCCTGCAGCAGCCAAAAATGCCAAGTTCTAGGTTGCATTAACGGAGGGATGGAATCAAGATCACGTGAAGAGTTAATTAATGTCACTTTATAATGCCTTGGTAAGGCCACACTTGGAATCCTGCATCCAGTTTTGGTCGCCACGATGTAAAAATGATGTTGAGACTCTGGAAAGAGGGCAGAGAAGAGCAACAAAGATGATATGTAGGCGACTGGAGGCTAAAACATACAAAAAATGGTTGCAAGAATTGGGCATGTCTAATGAGAAGAAGGACTAAGGGTGACAAGATAGCAGTTTTCCAATATTTGAGGGGCTGCCACAAAGAAGAGGGGGTCCACCTATTCTCCAAAGCCCCTGAAGGCAGGACAAGAAACAAGGGATGGAAACTAATCAGAGAGAAGCAACTTGGAATTAAGGAGAAATTTCTTAACAGTGAAAACAATTAACCAGTGGAACAGTTTGCCACCAGAAGTTGTGAATGCTCCAACACTGGAAGTTTTAAAGAAGAGATTGGACAACCATTTGTCTGAAATGGTATAGAGTTTCCTGCCTGGCAGGGTTAGACTAGAAGACCTCCGAGGTCCCTTCCAGCTCTGTTATTCTCCAAAGCCCCTGAAGGCAGGACAAGAAGCAACGGATGGAAACTCATCAAGGAGAGAAGCAACCTAGAACTAAGGAGAGATTTCCCGACAGTGGGAACAATTGACCAGTGGAACAGCTTGCCACCAGAAGTAGCAGGTGCTGCAACCATGGAGGCTTTTAAGAAGAGATTTGTCTGGGAATGGTCTAGTGGTCTCCTGCTTGAGCAGGGGGTTGGGATGGAAGACCTTCAAGGTCCCTTCCAACTCTCTCATTCTGTATTCTAGATGACACTATTTTGGGATGGAAGTGATTGGGAATAGACACAGATTTCCCCCAGAAATATAATCTTTTTTTCTGCAAGAAGAGGATGACTAATTTTTCCCCCAGCTGAGAAGGATGTCGGGTGTGACACAAAACTGTTCAAAATTCAAAATTGGTGTCTGTGGTTTGCAACAGAATGGATCTCTCAGCCTCTTTGCTAGCTGCTTAAAACCGGAAGTGGTTTTTTTCTTTCTTTCTTTCAAAAGCCCTAGTTTCAGTTTCGCTTTAGCGAGAGAAGGAAGGGGTGGGTGGGGGGAGAATGCCACCATAACATGACACGACACATGTGTGCCCACGAGCATCTTGTCATCTTTCCAGTAGGCTTTGTATGATCTATTGCAGAGGTCTTCAAACTTGGCAACTTTAAGACTTGTGGACTTCAACTCCCAGAATTCTCCAGCCAGCACAGCTGGCTGGAGAATTCTGGGAGTTGAAGTCCACAAGTCTTAAAATTGCCAAATTTGAAGACCTCTGATCTATTGGAAAGGGGTAGGGGGAATTCACTAGGGTTGCAGCTGAGGGTCTCGCAAGTCTTGACCCACCTGGGAAGCAAGCCATCATCCTGTGCTCCTTGCAGAACGATTTTTTGGGGTGTGGGGGTGTGGGGGTGTCCTGAGGTCTGGTGGAGTCAGGTGATAATCGGAAATCCTAATTGTTGTCTGTTTTCCTCCGCAGGGAATCGCTTCCCCTTCGGAGAATCAAGTCCTTGCCGGTGAGTGTTGCTTCTCTTTGGGCCTTGGTTGAGTCCTCCTGGTGGGGTCCCTTGGGTGGGCTTTGGGTGATCTTTACAGAGGAAACAGCGTTGATCTAGTTAGGTTTTGTCACTCCAGCCGTTGTGTGGCTGGGGTGACACCGATCTCCAGGTTAGTTCGAAAACGGGGGTACCTGGGGAAAGAGGCCTCAACATGAGGGGTGGGCTGGATCCTTTGCCCCAAGGGTCCCCGTACAAAAACCCCTCTCCACGGAACTGGTCCCTGGTGCCCAAAATGTCCTGGCAGGTGACGCCATCTTTACGACAACGATGCCATTGTGCCTTTGATGTCTTTGTGATGTCTACTAGATCAGGGGTCTCCAACCTTGGCCGCTTTAAGCCTGGCGGACTTCAACTCCCAGGATTCCCCAGCCGGGGAATTCTGGGAGTTGAAGTCCGCCAGGCTTAAAGGGGCCAAGGTTGGAGACCCCTGTACTAGATCTCTGGGTCTCTGGGAACCTGGTGGAAACCCTGAGTTGTGGGTTCCAGGAAGGAGAACTGGGCTGCTGAATTGTCAGCAATGGGGAGTTTGCAGCCCCCACCCCCCGTTTTATTCGTGGCAGGAAATGTTGCTGAGGTAGTCCTCGGCTTACGACCACAATTGAGCCCAACGTTTCCATTGTTAAGGGAGACATTTGCTAAGTGATTTACGACCTTTCTTGCCACCGTTATTAAGTGAATCTCTGAAACGGATAAATTAGTAACCCGGTGGTTAAGTGAATCAGGCTTCCGCATTGACTTTGTTTGACAGAAGGTCGCAAAAAGGGATCACGTGACCCCAGGATACTGCGACCATCATAAATACGAAGCAGTTAAGTCCAAGCGGCTGAATTTTAGTCCCATGATCGTGGGGAATGCTGCAAAGGTCATACGTGTGAGAAAAATGGTCGTAAGTCACTTATTTCAGTGCCGTTGTAACTTTGAACGGTCACTAAATGAACTGCTGTAAGTTGAGGACTACCCGTATTATAGATGGGTGACGAGGCCAATTTTCCTGGATGGTGAAGTGAATCCCTGACCAAAAGAGTTGCTTGCGGTCTCTGAAGACGGCCCTTTTCGGATTGCAGAGAGAAAGAAATGGGGGGGAGGGGGGAATTTGGTGGTCTGGAGGCCTCTCTGTGCTGGGCCTCCCCTTGATCCCTCTGCCAAATGATGCCGCCTCCATCTCGGCCTCCCTCACCTGCTGGTCTCTTCTCAGGTGAGGCTGCTGGGCTCCAGTCCGATCCTCAGGAACATTTCGCATTGCAAACAGTGCATCGGTCCTGGGCAGAACAACAACTCCGCTGCCCAAAACAGCATGGGAAATGTAAGTGGAGGGGGAAGGCCCTGTGCCTGGCCCCTCCCCTCCCCCCTTCTTTCCCTTCCCCTTTCCTTTCCCACTCCACCCCACCTCTCCCCTCCTTCCCTCCCTCCCTTCTATCCTTTCCCCCTCCCCGTCTCTTCCTCCCTCCCTCCCTCCCTCCCTCCTTTCTTTCTTTCTTTCTTTCTTTCTTTCTTTCTTTCTTTCTTTCTTTCTTTCTTTCTTTCTTTCTTTCTTTCTTTCTTTCTTTCTTTCTTTCTTTCTTTCTTTCTTTCTTTCTTTCTTTCTTTCTTTCTTTCTTTCTTTCTTTCTTTCCCCCCTCCCTCCCTCCCTCCCTCCCTTCCTTCTTTCCTTCCTTCCTTTTCCTTCCTCCCTCCCTCCCTCCCTTCTTTCCTTTTCCTTCCTTCCTTCCTTCCTTCCTTACTTCCTTCCTTCCTTCCTCCCTCCCTCCCTCCCTCCCTCCCTCCCTCCCTTCCTTTCTTTTTCTTCCTTCCTTCCTTCCTTCCTTCCTTCCTTTTCCTTTTCCTTCCTTCCCCTTCCTTCCTTCCTTCCTTCCTTCTTTTTCCTTCCTTTTCTTTCCTTCCTCCCTCCCTCCCTCCCTCCCTCCCTCCCTTCCTTCCTTCCTTCCTTCCTTCCTTCCTTCCTTTTCCTTCCTTCCTTTTCCTTCCTTCCTTCCTTCCTTCCCTCCCTCCCTCCCTCCCTCCTTTCTTCCTTCCTTCCTTCCTTCCTTCCTTCTCCCTCGGACCTCCCTTCCTGCCCCTCCCCTCCGTTTCCTGGCTTCCTAAAATTGCAGCCAGCTTACCTTTTTCTCTTTCGGACAGGAAGGGGCCATTTTTAAGAAGCCCTCCAGACCTACCAGCAGATTCTCCGGGGGGCAGGGAGAGAGGGCTCCCTTCGCCCAGAGACCAAATTCTGCCCCGCAACTGATGGTAAGAGCGGGCCGTCAAACGGGAAGTGGGTTTTGGGTGCAGGGGGCAAAATCAGGTTTAAGCCTCAAAGTTACACACAAATTGTAGAGTACACAACAGCCCAACCCCCTGCCGAAGCAGGAGACCCTGTAGCATTTCACACAAATGCTTGTCCAGTCTCTTTTTAAAATCCTCCAGCGATGGAGCACCCACAACCTCTGAAGCCAAGCTATTCAAAACCTCACCTGTTGTGGAAGACAGGCAGGCAGTGTTGGGGGGGGGGGTCACCAGATTTCAGAAGGGGGGGCTGTTCCAAAGGGTGGGGCAGGATCGGAGAAGACACTATTGTGGGTGTGACAGGACCCCCAAACAAGCCAAACCTTCCTAGGTCTATCAGAAAGGAAACAGGTTGTTTAGAGGGGTGGTCAGGGGAGGGGGACTATTCTCAAGGCAGCATGGCACAACCGTCCTTGAACCTATCTATGGAGATTCTCCGTCATCCAGGTCATGGTTTTGTCCCAATGGTGCTTTTTCAAACGGCAACTGGACTTTCTTGGTTTTTCTTGAAGACGTTTCGCTTCTCATCCCAAAAGCTTCTTCAGTTCTGGCTGAATGGTCCATTCAGTCAGAACTGAAGAAACCTCTTAGATGAGAAGCGAAACCTCTTCAAGGAAACACAAAAGAAGTCCAGTTGCCTTTTGCAAAAGCCACTTTGGGACTTCCTGGAAGGGCTGCAGCTCCCAGCTGAACCACTTTGATTTCGCAGCCAGTGGGAGATGTTGGGCAGCCGGTTGGGGAGCTGCAGGTGAGTCGTTCTTAGGACGACGTGATTGCCTGGGAAATAGCTAAGGAAAGGCACGCCCAGAGCGCCATGTTTATAGATCCTTGCTCTTCAGTTCTGCAGCCCTCAGAAGGAGAACGTCAATCCTGAGAGCCCGATCTACCTCCGCCGTTCCTCCTTGACGTCCTTCATGAACGATGAAGACGATGATGGCTTTCTGGAAGTCCTTGACGAAGAGGAGCTGAAGGTAAAGATTCTGCTCAGAAGGGCACCTGCTTGGCCAAAGACCTGGTGGACTGCAGGTGGGGCGGCGTTGTGCGGACGTGGGCTGGCTCTTGAAATACACCAAAAAGTCTTTGACTTGCAACCATAATTGGGACTCCGGACCTTCCGTCACTAAGTGAAGTGGCTCAGTGAACCTGGCTTCCCCATCAACTTCGCCGGTCGGAAGGTTGCAGAAGGGGATCACGTGACTCCAGCCGTCATAACTAGGAGTCAGCTGCCGAGCAGCTTCGATCACGTGACCACGGGGATGCTGCAGCGGTCGTAAGTGGGGGAAACGGTCCCAGGTCCCTTTTTTTCAGTGCCACTGTAACTTAGAACGGTCACTAAACGAACGGTTGCAAGTCAAGGACTACCTATATTTTGAACGTGCTGGTAAACATTCGGGAAAGGATGAAGCCGCCTCGCCCGTCGCAAGCAAAGAGATGGCGTGGGAATGAAGAGACGGGGTCACGCTCGGCTGCCGTGCCCGTCCCAATGTCCCTTACCTGTTGGCGTGACCAATCCGTCCTTCCTCTTCCAGGGTGAGGGTGGCCTCCCTTCAGGCATGGAGAACCTGCTAACGGCGCCTCTGGTGAAAACCAACGTTGAACCCAGTCAGGTGCGTAAAGTCCTTTGCCGTTGTGGAAGGAGGGTGCGGGGAACCACAATTTTCTGATGCAAATTTGAGCAGGTGGGTCCTGCGACATTAGGGTGGGGTGGGGGGGTCACACATTTCTTGCTGCCCTGCTTGTCTTGGGGGGGGGGGTTCCATCCCCTGGGTCTCGCCCTGGAGAGAATGGAAGGGAGAGTCCATGCTTCTACCTTGGGTGGCTGAGTGTCCACCTCTTTAACTTTCTTCTTGCACCCGGGTTTGGCTGGGTGACCTGAAGGAGTGAAGGTTGCTCAGACGGTCCTTGACCAACATCAAAGGTCTCAAAAAGTTAAGGGTAGGGGTTAGGGGTCAGGGCCAGGGTCTTAAAAGTGGCCAACTTTGGAGACCTCTGGCCAGCATGATGCTTTCCTCAGCAAACACCGGATGTAACGGACAGCTTGGGAAGAAGGGTGCCTGTTGCCTCCCACGGTCTGTTAAATCCAAATGTTGTTCTACATCAATCCACCTCATTTGCATAACTGGGTAATGGGCTCATGTGTGTCATTCGAGTGAGGCCAGTGGTGTAAGTTGATCTGAAAGGTTTGGACGAGTTTGATCCAGCAGATCTGGTCCGTTATAGGTCTGTTATATCCAAAGTCCGCTAAATGGATGTCCGTTGAATGGAAACTTTGTTTGCCAGGGCTGCTTCAGAGTTAAGAGAAGCCAGAATCAGCCTGGGATCACCCTCCTCCTCCTCTTCCTCTTCCTCCTCCTCTTCCTCCTCCTCCCTGAAAACCCCACACTCTTCTTGCACTGATGATGTTACCTAGTTGGGTCATGAAACATCTGCAAAAAAACCACCAAGCTCAAAGACCACTAAGGATTCCTCCTCCTCTTCTTCCTCTTCTCCTCCTCTCCCTCCCCCTCCTTCTCCTCCTCCTCTCCCTCCCCCTCCTTCTCCTCCTCCTCTCCCTCCTCTTCTTCTTCTCTTCCTCTTCCTCTTATCCTCCTCCTCCTCCTCCTCCCTTCCCTCCTCCCTTCCTCCTTCTCTTCCTTCTCCATCTATTGGAGCCCTCCACCTCATCTGTTTCCCTCCCTCCAACCTTCGTGCAGGTGAGGTCCAGGTGCCAGCGCCTCTTCCGGTCACCCTCCATGCCGAGCACTGTCATCCGGCCCATCCTGAAGCGGCTGGAGCGGGCCCAGGAGAAAGACACTCCCGTGAACACCAAGCGACGGAAGAGCCTCACCGGCAACGCCATTGTGGAGAAGCCAGAGGAACCGGTAAGGGCTGGGCTGGGGGGCTCCTTTTTATCTGCCGCAAACCCCAAGAACCCAAGGAACAGCTTGCCACCAGAAGTTGTGGGTGCTCCAACAGTGGAGGTTTTTAAGAAGAGATTGGACAGCCACTTTGTCTGAAATGGTATAGGGTCCTTCCTGAGCAGGGGGTTGGACTAGAAGACCTCCAAGGTCCCTTCCATCTCTGTTACTCCATTATTCTGTCTAGCCTGGAATGGGTTAACTTAAAACTATCAGAAAACCAAGGTTGGGTTGACATAATAGAAATGTTCCAATATCTGAGCGGCTGCCCCAAAGAAGAGGGGGTCAACCTGTTCTCCAAGGCACCTGAAGGCAGGACAAGAAACAATGGGTGGAAACTAATCAAGGAGAGAAGCAACCTGGAATTAAGGAGAAACTTCCTGACTGTGAGAAAAAATTAACCAGTGGAACAGCTTGCCACCAGAAGTTGTGGGTGTTCCATCACTGGAGGCTTTTAAGAAGAGACTGGACAGCCACCTGTCTGAAATGGTATAGGGTTGGACTAGAAGACTTCCAAGGTCCCTTCCAACTCTATTCTGATTGGATTCCAGCAGGGGTGCACAGACCCCAGGGAGGGAGGCAAATTGCGCAGCTGTGAGTTTGGGGCAGGAGGCTTCCAAGAGGGACCGTGGAGGTCATCAACTTCAGGGTCCCAGTTCTGTTCCCAGGAGGATCTTGCTAAAAGATCTCCAAATCCTTTGCAGATGGATTGAGTTGAATGACTTAAGATGACCTCCTTTCTTGGGTCATCTCCATCGCGTGGGTGGGCCAACCCTTAACAGACCACTGAAGAGGATGCTTGAGGGTCTCCAAAGAGAGCTGTCCAGCGGGGGTCCTCTCGGGGCAGGGGTCAGCCTACTTCCTGGCAGGGAAAGTCGCAGGAACCCTTTCGTTCTACCAGCGTGGAGGAACTTGGGCTGGGTGGAGAGCAGACCTCTGATGTCCCCACCGCCTGTTCTTCTAGATGCCCCGGCTGGTCCGCTCCCGTTCTTGCTGCCCCTTGGAGATTGCCAACATCTTGGACCAAGACCAGCGCGAGCTGATTGGCGACTTCTCCAAGGTATTGGCAGAGGAGAAGGTCCCCCTCCACGTCTTCTCCCTGCAGCAAGGGATGGATCGGGGTGGGACACCTCTCTTGGCTCCAGGTAGCCATGGCAACTGATGGCCACATTTGCTCTCCTCTCTTAGGCTTACGTCCTCCAAACGGTGGAAGGGAAACACCAAGATCTCAAGTACATTTCTCCAGAAATGGTAAGGAAAGTCCATCGAGGTCTGTTCTTCTTGAGAACATCCATCTGAAAGAATGCTGGCTGGGAGGATTCTGGGAGTTGAAGTCCACCCATCTTAAAGCATGCTGGGTGGGGGATTCTGGGAGTTGAAGTCCACCCATCTTAAAGCATGCTGGCTGGGGGATTCTGGGAGTTGAAGTCCACCCATCTTAAAGCATGCTGGTTGGGGGATTCTGGGAGTTGAAGTCCACCCATCTGACTGGGGGATTCTGGGAATTGTAGTCCACCTGTCTTAAAGCAGACTGGCTGGGGGATTCTGGGAGTTGAAGTCCACCCATCTTAAAGCACGCTGATTGGGGGGATTCTGGGAGTTAAAGTCCACCCATCTGGCTGGGGGATTTTGGGAATTGAAGTCCACCTGTCCAGCCTGCTTTAAGATGGGTGGACTTCAGTTCCCAGAATCCCCTCTTGCAAAACAGACCCGAGATGTGGGCTTCTTTTGAACCCTGTCTTTGCCCGCAGATGGTGGCGGTACTGAACGGCCAGTTCAGCAGCCTCATTGAAAACTGTGTGATCGTGGACTGTCGATACCCGTATGAATACCAAGGCGGCCACATCAAGGTTAGTTCTCTAGCTGCGGCTTCTTAACCCAAATGAGCAGGTTGGCATGAATGAGGCAGAAGGGAAGAGGGTAACAACCCCTGCCTTACTCCGGGGTCCTTGAGATACACTGGATTTCAGGACCCATCATTCCCAGCCAGGGTCAGGGCAGAAGCAGCGTTAAAAAAAACACTTGTTTCAGGGGGTTCTAAATGCCCCATCCTCCTGTCTGAGGCAAAAGGAGGGGCCTCGAAGGACAGGAGAGCATGGGCCCTCCATCCCTGGAGGTTTTTAAGAAGAGACTGGACAGCCACTTGTCTCAAATTGTATAGGTTCTCCTGCTTGAGCAGGGGGCTGGACTAGAAGACCTCCAAGGTCCCATCTATTCTATTCCATCCCATTCCCATTCCCTTGTTCTGTTCCGTTCCATTCCATTCTCCCTATCCTTATCCCTATTATTCTAAAAACGAGAAAGTCTAGTTGCCTCTTGAAAAAGCTCCTTTGGGACATTTAAGCTGAGCTTTTTAAAAATTTTCTTGAAATTGTCCTGATGGGGAAAGAGAGAGAAAAACCGACCTGCCATGCTGGTGTTTAGATTCGCCCTCCCGAAATCTGTTTGCGATACTGTTCAGACGCAATCCTTCCCTTCCCTTATGGGAGGAATATTTGGGCAAGAAAAGAAAAAATTACCTAAAGTTCTGGGAGTTGCAGTCCACGAGTCATTAAGAGTCTCTGTCATCGTCCCCCCGGTCTATTTGAACGTTTTGGGGAGCAGCTTCCGAAATGGGGAACCCCTTTTCTGCTTGGTTTTGCAGGGTGCTGTGAACCTCCCCCTGGAGAAGGACGTGGAAGACTTCCTTCTCAAGAAGCCCATTGTGCCCTCGGATGCTGCCAAAAGGGTCATTGTGGTTTTCCACTGCGAGTTTTCGTCGGAAAGGGGACCTCGGATGTAAGTCTTCCCTCCCGCCCGCTTGTTTGGGGGACCTGACTCATTGCCCCGGTTGTACCCCCGAGGCTCAAAGGCTAACAAGCCACTGGGAAGAGGGACCGTGGCCCCGGGGGGTCTCCACAGGGCATGCTTGGCTGCCCCTCCGGTGCCATCCATGCTCTGTTGCCCTTCATGGAAAAAGCTGAGCTGGTGCTGCACTGTTCCGGCTGCCATCTTGACCTCACGACCATCCTTGAGCCCCAAACGTCCATTGCTAAGCAAGACAGGGGTTGTTAAGTGAGCTTTACCCCTTTGTTGCGACCGTTCTGGCCTCTGTCGTTAAGTGACTGCCTGAAGTTCTCAAGTGAGCAATGTGGCACGTAGGGGAGCCTGGCTTCCCTATTCACTTTGCTCGGTCGCAAAAGGGGATCACGTAAACAGCCCCCCCCCTGGGACAGTGGAACGGTCGTAAATACGAACCAGTTGCCAAACATCTGAATTTTTCATCACGTGATCGCGGGGATAACCGCAACGGTCGTAAGCGTGAAAAACGGCCCTAAGTCACTTTTTTCAGTGCCGTTGATTGAACAGTCACTAAACAAACTGTTGTAAGTTGAGGACTACCTGTACAGGTAGTCCTCTACTTACGACCGCAATTGAGCCCAAAATGTCTGTTCTTAAGCGAGACGTGAATTTTGCCCTGTTTTATGACCTTTCTCGCGGCCGTTGTTAAAACGAATCACCGCAGTTGTTCAATTAGTGACACGGTCGTTAAGTGAATCTGGCTTCCCCCTTGACTTTGCTCGTCAGAAGGCTGCAAAAGGGGATCACATGACCCCGAGACAGTGCGACCGTCGTAAATATGAGTCAGCTGAATTTTGATCACGTGACCACGGAGATGCTGTCGTGGTCGTAAGTGTGAACAATGGTCATAAGTCCCTTTTTTCATTGCCGTTGTAACTTTGAATGGTCACTAAGTGAACTGTTGTAAGTCGAAGACTGTATTGTGCCGACCTCCCCCGACTGCTGGAGGGAAACAGAAGAGGAGGCTGGTGTGTGTGTGTGTGTGTGTGGTATGATGGGGTTGTGTTGTGCGCACATTGTGGCTATTCCTCCTTGTCTTTTACCCCCAAAGGTGCCGTTTTGTTCGGGAGAAGGACCGCGGTTGCAATACGTACCCCTCTCTCCACTACCCAGAGCTCTACGTTTTGAAAGGGGGTTATAAGGAATTTTTCCCCCAATATCAGGTCAGCTATTTTTTTAAAAAATGCATTGAGATTATCTTAACCAAAATACAAATTAAAATGAGAAGGGTAAGGAAATGGGAAAAGGAAAGAAAGGATAAGAGAAAAGAATGGAAAAAAGGAGGGGGAAAAGAAAGAAATTGGCTTCCATCTTTCTTTCAGGGTCGTAAAATACAAAGTAAAATCACAGCTTTCACTTTTTATTTTTACATATTTACGGTAGTGCTAGCCATTTTTATAACAAACTGCTAAACTAGTCAGCAAATCCCAAAGTCAAAATTTCATGTTTTTGCAGTCTTGAGCACAGAGCCAAAAGTGGTTTCCAAAGCAGAAAGAAACAAAACTGGATATATTTATTTTTCATTGTCCTTTACTTAAAACAGTTACTTTCGTCATCTCCGTTGCTTTTTTAATCCGTGGGTAAAGAATTCTAAAGAATTCTCAATAACACAAATTCCCGATTTTTTTCGTCACACTCCTTATCCATAGTCCAGTGTTTCCCAACCTTGGCAACTTGAAGATATCTGGACTTCAACTCCCAGAATTCCCCAGCCAGCATTCGCTGGCTGGGGAATTCTGGGAGTTGAAGTCCAGATATCTTCAAGTTGCCAAGGTTGGGAAACACTGCATTAGTCCTAAAAAGAAACCTTCTGTTTTCATTGTTATATTCATTTGAAGACTTTTCTGCATTAAAATATGAATCTGACCCCAATATTAGGTGAGTTTCTTGCAAGGGTCATTTCTGCTCTCTGCGTTGGTATATCGGTTTTTGTTTTTAACCTGCATTTCCCCTCCGTGGCAGCTTTAAACAGGGGGAATCTGAAAATTCCCCAGAAGAAGGCAGGGCTTGGTCTTAGGTAGTCCTCGACATACGACCACAATGGAGCACAAAATGTCTGTGGTTGAGCAAGACAGATGTTAAGTGAATTTTGCTCCACTTGCAACCTTTCTTGCCACAGTTGTTCAGTGAACCGCTGCAGTTGGTAAGTTAGCTGCACGGTCGTTAAGTGAATCTGGCCTCCCCGTTGACTTTGCTTGTCAGAAGGTCGCAAAAGGGGATCACGTGACCCCGGGAACACTGTGACTGTCATAAATATGAGTCCGTTGCCAAGAGTCCGGATTTTGATCACGTGACACTAGGGGTGCTGTGATGGTTGTAAGTGTGAAAAATGGTCATGTCACATTTTTGGCGCCGTTGTGACTTCAAACGGTCATTAAATGAACTGTTGTAAGTCAAGGACTACCATTTCCCCCCAAAAATAAGACCCAACCGGAAAATAAGTCCTAGCATAAGTTTTCAAGACGCTCATAATATAAGCCCTAGCCCCAGCTAAGATCGGCAGCTGGACGGACATATTTATTTATTTATTTATTTTATTTATTTTGTCAAGCATATATCATTATAAGCAAAGTTTAAACAGTAAAACATGATTGAATATATATATATGTAATAATACAAGCATGAATAAGAGTAAAAGAGGTATGAATATATGGGTACATTAGGACAGGAACGGTAGGCACGATTGTGCGCTTATGCACGCCCCTTACCGACCTCTTAGGAATGGGGTGAGGTCGATGGTAGATAATCTGAGGTTGAAGTTTTTGGGGTTTGGGGAAGAAACTACTGAGTCAGGTAAAGTGTTCCAGGCGTTGACAACTCTGTTGTTGAAGTCGATTTTTTTGCAATCAAGTCTGGAGCGGTTTACATTAAGTTTGTATCTATTGTGAGCTCGTGTATTATTGCGGTTGAAGTTGAAGTAGTCGTTAACAGGTAGGACATTGAGGCAGATAATTTTGTGAGCTACACTTAGGTCAGATCGAAGGCAGCGTAGTTCTAAATTTTCAAGTTTCAAAATTTCAAGTCTGATTTCATAAGAAATTCTGTTGTGAACAGAGGAATGTAATACTCTTCTTGTGAAGTATCGCTGGACATTCTCAATTGTGTTAATGTCTGATATGTAGTGTGGGTTCCAGACTAATGAGCTGTAATCAAGGATCGGTCTAGCAAATGTTTTGTATGCTCTGGTTAAGAGTACAATGTTACCTGAGAAGAAGCTGTGCAAGATTAGGTTAACCACTCTTAATGCCTTCTTAGCTATGTAGTTGCAGTGGGCTCTGGCACTCAGATCGTTAGAGATGCGTACTCCGAGGTCCTTTACTGAGTGGGGATCATCAACACAAATAAGACCTAATGTGAAAATAAGCCCTGATGTGTCTTTTGGAGCAAAAATTAATATAAGACCAATCTTATTTTCGGGGAAATGTGGTGCCTGTATTTCCTCCCTGCTTTTCCTGAGAAGGTTGACCATAAGGCTGACATTTTCAATCAGTTTATAACATAACTATCCTGTTTCCCCCAAAATAAGAGACCCCCTGATAATAAGCCCAATCGGGCTTTTGAGTGCATGGCAATAAGGCCAAGCGCTTATTTCAGGGTTCAAAAAAAATATAAGACAGGGTCTTATTTTGGGGGAAACACGGTAGTTCAATCCCGACCGTCGTCGACTCGGACTTGCGTCCTTTGAGGTCAGTAAAATGAGGACCCAGATTGTTGGAGCCATAGACTGACTCTGTAAATGCTTAGTGTGGGCTGTAGAGCACTGTGAAGCGGTAGATAAGTCTTAAGTGGTATTGCTTTTTCAGGGGAGCTGATGTTTTGGTCTGCTTCTCCTCCTCCCCAGAGTCACTGCGACCCACAGAACTACCGTCCGATGCACCACAAGGATTTCAAGGAGGACCTGCGCACTTTTCGTCTGAAAAGCCGCACGTGGGCCGGAGAGAAGAGCAAACGAGAACTCTACAGTCGTCTGCAGAACTGCTGAGGGGCGGAAGAAGCATGGGGTGGGGACTGGGGAGAATAGTTTGCATTGGTGGGGGGGGGGCAGGAAGGTTGGATGGGGCATCTTCGTCATGTATCCAGGACAGAGCATGTCCCGGCCTGCACCTACCCAGGACAGACGTCTGCAAGGCTAAAGGAATACAAATTCTCTCCCTAAATTGGACTGTTCTCTTCTGGCAAGCTCCGTTTTTTGCAACCGGTCGAAGAGCAGGATATAAATTCCTTACGACGGCATCGTTCTGCTCTATCCGGCACGCCGGAAGCCACCCGAAATTTTGTGAATAACGCCCTGCGGGTTTTGGTCCTGGCAAAGTTGAACGGGAATTTTTCTTGAATCCAAGAGTCCATCCGCACTTCCCTCCGATAAGCTTCTGGTGCCTTTTAGGAAGAACAAAGGACGCAGCTGCGGGGAAACATCTGTCCTCACGACGCAAAGTGTGCGTTTCGGAGCCTGGTTGTGAGCAGACGTGAGTGTGTCCCGTTGGGTTTTCGCCCCATCTTCCTTGAGGATGAGCGAAGGAAGAACGAAGGCGGGAGCCAGCCTGCAATCTTTCCCACAGGCCTCTGGAGTTGTGTGTGGATGGTTGTGTAACCTTTGTGCCAGTACAGATTGCTTAAAACGGAAGGAGATTCCCTGAGTATCTCACTAAGTGGTTACTTAGCATTGGAGCGGGACTCTTTTCATTGGGGCAGATCAGTGGGGAGAGATTGTGTGTTAGCTTTCAGACAGGGGAGGCCATGGGGTCTTTGCAGGCATCGGTGTGGGTGGGGAGGAGAACTGAGAGACACCCCCCGCCAACCACGGCAAAACAGTAGTGCAGACCAGTTTTAAAGAATTCGGCTACTTTGCTTTTTACAATTGCTGGAACTGAGCCAGTGTGGAAATAACTCTTAACTTGCAGGGGTCTCCAACCTTGGCAACTTTAAGACTGGTGGACTTCAACTCCCAGAGTTCCTCAGCCAGCTCTGCTGGCTGAGGAACTCTGGAAGTTGAAGTCCACCAGTCTTAAAGTTGCCAAGGTTGGAGACCCCTGCTTAAGGACGCATTTTTAATATTGGTCATTTTTATTTTGGCCTCCGAGGCAGGACTGGGAGGACAAACCTTGATTCTGGAGACTCCATTGTTTTAAAGTTGTCGCATTTTAAGTTGAAAGCAAGCTTTCCTCTCCACTCTCGGCGTGCACGTTGGAAGCAAGAGCCAGCCTTGATTTAAAACGTTCAGATCCCTTTGCCTCAATCTGTTGAAAGGCTCAAAATATGCCGGCGGAAGAAACTTTTTCTTTCCCTCTCTTGCTCTACTTCCCCGTCCGCCTAGTTTACCACTTGGAAGAGAGCTTTCCTCCCGCCCCCAGACCTTACCTGGGATTGTTCAGCTTTATTCCAGATTTAGGGTGAGGAGTGGGCTTCCTTGAAAACAGACCCCTTCATCCCCACCCAAATCTCTTTACCGCCTTTGCATCGGGTTGGCCAGCGGCTTTTAAAAAGGAGCAGCAAAGTTGGTGTACAAGTTTTCAGAGAGAAATTGCCTGAGACTCCATTCATCCTTGGGGGTTGTTTTGGGGGTTTTTGTTTGGGGTAGGGGACATTTTTTATACCTCTTTTTTTGACCATGCAAAATGCTTGCCTGGTTTTTTCCTGGGTTGCTAACAAACACTTCCGTTGCCTGGCTAACGCCGCGTGGCTTCCCCCTGGAAAAATTGTGCGGGGAAGAAGAAACACGCATCCCAGGGGAGAAGAGTCGCAAGAAGCAAGAATCTGTTCTCAGCTCCATGTCGAGTCCAGCTGGCTTTAAGGAGGACGGCAAGGCAACTAGCCAAGTTTGCTTAAAGTTTGCCACCCTTGGCATCAAAGCAACCTCCATTTGATAAAGAGGGCGTCCCAACAAATGATTCGGATAAGGTCTGGTGGACCCCCGACCCCCAGTTGCAAGCTTCCAGATGGGAGCCACCGCACTTAAAAACAACAACAACCCTGAATTTGCACAGGAAGGACTCGATTCCTGCAAATGATCAAACTCCCAAGCTTTTGGGGGATATTTCGATTTAATGAAGCTGAGCGGTTGGTTTGTTTCTTTTAACCTGCGGTCTGCAGGTGTGTGGGTAGGGGGAGGGTCAATTGGATGGGGAAGTTGGAGGGGAGGACGGGGAAGAGAAATCATTTTATTTTGATAGGAGTTGAAATGCAAGTTACCGTGAATTTTGGTGCATCCATCTTCTCGGAGTCTTTAGATCGGGTTTTTTCTCAAGCTGGGCCACTTTTAAGATGGGTGGACTTCCAACTCCCAGAATCCCCCAATTCTGGAAGTTGAAGTCCACCCATCTCAAAAGTGGTCCAGTTTGAGAATCGCCGTTTTAATTGGAGGCGGAATTCCAGTAGAGTTAAATCCTCAAAGCCTTTTTCAATGTGCAGCATTTCCTGTTTAAAAAATAAATAAAATCTTGAGGCAAGTTTGAACTCGGTGCTCCCGTTAACGTACAGTGAAGAATATAAGTTACTATTTTTGTCTTTTTAAGGAAGATTCATTCTTAACGTTGACCGAGAAAAAGAAAACCACTATTTTAGTAGCAGGCTGGTGGTGATCAGTGCTAGTTTCTTGCTTGTTGCTTGTTTCTCTCTTTTTTCCCCCTCCCGCCCCTTTCCAATCCATGCCTGTGAAAAGTTTAAAAAGTTCCTTTTCAGTGTTGAGTTTAATTTATGGTAAGCTTGAAGTCATGGCAGAAGGGAAGGGATGGAAAAAGAGAGAGAGAGAGGGAGAGACAGAAAAAAGCAAAAGTATTTTATCCTAGAGGTGAAACTCACTTGCAATGAAGGAAGGGTGAGGAATTCTCCTAGATTGGGAGGGTTTGGGGGGTGGGGGAAGAGAAAACAGCTGGAAACATTAGCCTTTGGTGTGGGAAGTGGGGTGTCCATGAAGAGTAGGCAAGGAATTTGGAGTAAGGGGATAATTCTGGAGTCGGTGAGCCCAAATTCCTAAATATTTGCCTTGCACTGAGAGAAATCCCCCCCTTTGTTATCTTGGGTTGAGGATAGAGCTACCTCCAGCGATTCAGGCCTTCCAGATGTGCTGCAGAGAGACCTTCCAGAGCCCCCAGAGCCCTGGCTCACACATCTGAAAAGCGTCAGCTGGGCCCAGATGGCTCTAGACCCCTCCGATTCGTTTTCTTCACAGGACGGTTGCCCCTCACAACTGTCTGAATCACAACAGGGACTGAATCGCTTTCTGAATCCTTGCAAGGAAGGCCTGTTGGTGCTCTCTGTTCGATGCACCCCAACATGGGAAGCCGCTCCTAATCTTCCCTTCGGAGGTGATGGCACCAAGGCCTGCCAGGGTGGCTATTTGGGGTGTGGGTGGTCTCCCGGCACATGCCCGCGTGTCATGTTCCATGGATCAGGCCTCTTATTCCTTCCCCTGGAGGGTTGCCCGTTGTTGCTTTGTGGGAGAAAGCAGTTGGAATGACGGAGAAAATGAGCAATCTTGTTTGAGGGGGAAAAGCTTTTGCCAGCCCCTCAACCCAGCACCCTCCACATGTCCAGGATTTCACCCACCCATCCCCTCCGGGGAGATGGTGGCAATTCCCACCCACCCCACACATCTGAATGGTGGCTTAATTTCAGCACACAAGTGTCCGAAATCAGATCAGATTTGTAGAAAAAAAAGGCCAGATATTTAACCCAATTAGGGTTGAGGTGGTTGCTGAGGGAGGGAGGGGGAGAGAAGGGGGCATTTGTTCTGACCCTTGCTAAATGTACTTGTAACCCACCCCCAAATGTGAATTTCCTTGTAAAAATGCCTCCTTGCTGAGATGTAATCGGAGAGTTGAATAAATTGCTAGGTTATGGAACGGATTGGGGACTCTGGCCTCGCTTTCTTTGCAAGGGGGAGTGAAAAAAAACTGGGGTAGCCACATTCCACCATTGGCTGCCAACCCTCGGCTCAGTGGCTGGTTTGGATTCAGTCAACGGCCAGAGATTCTGCGAGAAAACTTACAGAAGGGGCCTGTCACCATTCATAGAACGTAAGAGAATAACGGACTTTATACATCAGATTAACAGACTTGGAAGGGACCTTGGAGGTCTTGTAGTCCAACCCCCTGCTCAGCCAGGAAACCCTAATCCCTTCTGGACAAAGGACTGTCCAGTCTCTTCTTAAAAAGCTCCAGTGATGGAGCACCCACAACTTCTGGTGGCAAGCTGTTCCACTGATTAATTGCTTTCACTGTTAGGAAAATGGTTCGTACTTATGATGGTCGCAGTGTCCCGGGTCAAGTGATCCCCTTTATCGACCTGACAAAGTGAACGTGGAAGCCAGATTCACTTAACGACCGTGTCACTAACTTTACTGCAGGGATTCACTTAATAACTTCATTACTAATGGAATTGGGGATTCACTTAACAACTGCAGCCAGAAAGGTCATAAAATGGGCAAAAGTCACTTAAATGCCTTGCTTAACATCAGAAATTTTGGGCTCCGGTGTGGCCGTAAAGCGAGGATTACATGTGCAGGACAGGACAGCAGCTTCGCCCTCCTTGGCCTCGGCACGTGCCAAAGAAGGAAGTGGCTCCGCGCCACGCCCCCTCTGCGAGGCGGGCCAATTCGCGTCGGCCCGCTTTTGGCGCACTCAACCAGTCCCTGCCTTCGATTGTAGCCCCCGCCCACTCCGCTCCCGTTCTAGTGATTGGAGGAGATTACCCGACACTCGTTTGAAATCAGTCCCGCCCCTTTCGCTGAGCAGCCGGAGGGTTTCAACGCATGCGCGAATAAAGACTTCCCCCCCTCCCCCGTCCTCCAGGGCTTGCCAAGCTGGTCTAGCTCCACTTCCGGTCCAGCGCGCGGCCCGTCGGGAAATGTAGTCTCGGCTTCCGGATCCCCGCGTAGAGCGACGGTCGTTCCTGCAACTAGAGGCCTCCGGAGTCTGCTGTGCCCCCCACCCCCACCCAACGCAGCCGGGGACCCCTTGCACGTCGGGGGCCAGGAGGGAGGGTCCTGCGTCGGGCGGGGGGGGGAACAAGAGAGGAGGGGGCGTCCCCTGCAGCTCCCCCCCCCTGAAAGTGCTGCTTCTTTGGGGGCGCTGCTTCTGTCTCCCACCCCACCCTCCAGCTTTGCACCTCCGACGGTCGCTCTTGGGGGGGCGGGAGTGCCGGGGAGGCCTCTAAGGGGCGCCCTAGACAGACTGTAGCCCCCCCCTCCGCTCACACACACACACACGTGCCCAGCGTGCTCCCACCATGGTCCGCGCCTTCTTGATCCACACCTTGCGCGCTCCCCCCGGGGAGGATGCCGAGCCCTGCCGGCTCCTCTTCTGCAGAGTCTTCGCGGCCGGAGCGGCGGCAGACGCCCCGCGCCCGGAGAAGGAGCGCCTGCGGACGGTGGCCAGGTGAAGACGGGGGTGGTGGCGTCCCTCCTTTGGGGCGCAGGGTTGAGGGATGCGCAGCGACGCCCCTCGGGGGGTCCCAAGGCTGTTGGCCAGAAGGCAGCTAATGCTGCGCCCCACCAGCTCCCCGGAGGGTCCCTTGTGCAGGAAGAAGCTGGTGGTCCCTCCCTCCTTCCCTCCCTCCTTCCTTCCCCAGTTTTTCCTCCCTCCCTTCCATTTTCCCTCCCTTCCTCTCTCCATCCTCTCTCTCTTCCTTCTCCTTCCCTTCCCTTCCTCTCCCCTCCTTTTCTCTTCCCTTCCCTCTTTCTTCTCCCCTCCCTCCCTCTCCCTTTTTCTCCTCTCCCTTTCTCAAGCAACTGGGCGACATGACGTATTTGTATTTGTTTATTTGTCAAGCATAAATGATTATAAGCAAAGTACAAACAGTAAAACATGATTGAATATATATGTAATATTACAAGCATGAATAAGAGTAAAAGAGGTATGAATATATGGGTACATTAGGACAGGAACGGTCGGCACGATTGTGCGCTTATGCACGCCCCTTAACATGTTCCCAACCAACCGCTTAGCCTGAAAACTGTGCAAGATTTTAATCAAGATTTTGACAAGCCTTGGAGGGCACATCTCTCCAAAGTGGGGTGGGTGGGTTTCTGTCTCCTGTGTGAGATGCCCCCCCCCCGGCCAGCAAGGAAGGAAGGGGCTTTCATGTCCTTGCCTCCAAACTCTTCTTCCTCCCCCCTTTCTGAAATAGCAACTGTAAGAGGGAAGGCCACTCCCACAAAAGAATTGTGACCGCTGTCTTCTTCTGTGTCCACAGACAGGTGGAAACAGCGTTCAGGCTGCAGCTGAGCCTCTCGGGGAAGCGTCCTTCCGAGCACCTTCACCAGCCGCTGCCCGAGGAAGCCGTTTCTCTTCAGGAGACCCCATTTGGGGTCTTCCGCCTCCCCGCTGGAGACCCCTTCTCTGAGGACAAGACGGTGCTCTGGTTGGGGGTCCAGTGCTTGGCATTTGCCCTGGTCTGTGACCCCGATGAAAACCTGATGCTTGCGGAGGGCACCCTGAGGCTGCTGGGCGGTGCGTTGCTAGAGCACCTCAAGCTTCTGTCCACGGGGAGCGATGTGCTCCTGAAGGCCGACCGGACGGAGGCCGTCCTGGAGAGGTTCCTGCCTCATGGACAGCTGCTCTTCCTGAACGACCAGTTTGTGGCGGGGCTGGAGAGAGAGCTGAGCGTCCAAATTGGCAAATGAAAGGCCATTGGAGGAGGAGAGGGCTTCCGGCTTTCCAAGACGGACTCGCCGGTTCTCCGAGTTTCCTTTTCTTCTTTTGTATACTTGAGAAATTGTGGGCGGGGCGTAAAAAGTGCCTTACCTGCTTGTAAAATGTTAGGGAGTTTTTCAGTCTAGGCTGTTTGAATAAGATCAGCATTTTCATCCGCTGTTTTGCATCCCGCCCAGAACTTAGTAAAATGTTCGTTTTGGTCAAGAGTGGTGTGCGGTCCTGATTCCAAGAGGGGTCCATCAGAGTCCCTCTCTTTGGAGGAGCAAAATGTGGGTCTCCACGGGTCAAAGCTGCGTCATCTGGTCCTAACTGGGTCCGTCCCAGTTTAGCATTTGGAGATCAGCTGAGGTGAGTTAAGAGCTGTGATGTGAGATGTGGGCTGTGTCAGACTAACCTCCATAATGTCAAACAGTAATAGCAATAGCACTTCGACTTATATACCGCTTCACAGCCCTCTCTAAGCGATATACAGAGTCAGCATATTGCCCCCAACAATTTGGGTCCTCATGACCTCGGAAGGATGGAAGGCTGAGTCAATCTTGAGCCGGTCAGGATCGAGCTGCTGGTAGTTGGCACAATTAGCCTGCAATACTGCAGTCTCACCATTGCGCCACCATGGCTCTTCTACCAACTGTGATCAACCAACCCCATCAGTCAAAAATGATTCTTGTTGGTGAGAGAAGGATGTTGCGGAGATGTGGGTGGGATCCTTCAGAGCACTCATGGATGGTCTGAGCACCTGGGCAGGTTAGAGAAGCTGGGAGAGATGCGTAGTCTGCAGTGTTAAAAGTTCGCCTGCCCTTTATGAATTGAGATTATTATTATTATTATTATTATTATTATTATTATTATTATTATTATTATTATTATTATTATTATTATTATTATTAGCATTAGCATTAGCATTAGCATTTGCATTTGCATTTGCATGCCGCCCACTCCACAGAGACTCTGGGCGGCTCACAACAATAAAAATGTCCCTCTCCTTTCCAAACACACGTCGTAGGATCACTGTGAACCAGTGATGTAAAATACAACACACTTTCTAAAGACATAGGACCTACATAACAGAGTTGGAAGGGACTCTGGATATCTTCTAGTCCAGCCCCCTGCTCATACAGGAGACTATATCATTCTGGACAAATGGCTATCCAATATCTTCTTAAAAATCTCCAGTGATGGAGCACCCACAATTTCTGGAGGCAAGTTGTTCCACTGTTTAGTTGTTCTCACTGTCAGGAAATTTCTCCTCCATACCAGGTTGCTTCTCTCCTTGAATAGTTTCCATCCATTGTTTCTTGTCCTGCCTTCAGGGGCTTTGGAGAATAGGTTGAGCCATCTCTTCTTTGGTAAGCATTGGAAGACTGCCATCATGTCACCCTTGTCCTGATATAGAATAACAGAATTGGAAGGGACCTTGGAGCTCAAGCAGGAGGCCCTCTGCCATTTCCGACAAATGGCTGTCCAATCTTTTCTTTAAAAACCTCCAGTGTTGGAGCTCCTACAACTTCTGGAGGCAAGTTGTTCCACTGGTTAATTGTTCTCACTATCAGGAAGTTTCTCCTTAGATCCAGGTTGCTTCTCTCCCTGAGTAGTTTCCACCCATTGCTTTTTGTCCTGCCTTCTGGTGCTTTGGAGAATAGGTGGACCCCCTCTTCTCTGTGGGCAGCCCCTCCAATAGTGGAAGACAGCTATCATGTCCCCCCTAGTCCTCGTCTCTTCACTAGACTAGACATACCCAATTCCTGCAACCGTTCATCGTTATGTTTTAGCCTGCAGTCCCCTCATCATCATCGTTGTTCTTCTCTGCACTCTTTCTAGAGTCTCAACATCTTTGTCTGTCTGTCCGTCCGTCCATCATCTCTCTCTCTCTCTCTCTCTCTCTCTCTCTCTCTCTCTCTCTCTCTCTCTCTCTCTCTCTCTCTCTCTCTCTCTCTCTCTCTCTATCTCTATCTATCTGTCTTCTATATCTATCATCTCGTGGTGACCAAAGTTGCTTGCCAGGGCCAGTCTCTGTCCTCCCATCCCATGATGTCACAATCCCTCCTTCCCTTCACCGGCAGGTGTGCTGGGGATTGTGAATGCTTTGCTGAGGGCCCCCAGCAGCCAATCAGCAAGCGGCCTGACTCCCAGGTCTGCTGGGTCTCCCCAGTTAGGATTATCAAGAAGACCAAGCAGGTGGAAAAAGCAGGGGAGAGCAATGAAAATCTCCAATAAAAACTTGCTCATGATTCAGCAACACAGGAGAAGAAGACAGTAAGCATAAGTGAACAATAGCGTTGGACTTTTAACAGAAATCACAAGTAGCAGGTACAAAATTGGGTGGCTTGTTTTTCTTTATATCTATAGAATAGAATAGAATAGAATAGAATAGAATAGAATAGAATAGAATAGAATAGAATAGAATAGAATAGAATAGAGCAGGAAGGGATCTTGGAGGTCTTCTAGTCCAGCCCCCTGCTCAAGCAGGAGAACTTACCATATTTTTCGGAGTATAAAACGCACCGGAGTATAAAACGCACCTTAGTTTTGGGGGAGGAAAACAAGGAAAAAAGGCCTCTGCCTCTAAGCAATTTGCCAAACAGCAAACAGCACAGGTGATATACACTGTTTGCTGTGTATTTCTGTGCATGTGTGCCTGACCCATAGAAATAGCAAAGAATTGGAGAAATGTACTTTATGCCAGAAAGTTTTCTTAAATGTAGTCACACTAACTCCTCCCAATTATTTAAATAGATCTACTCCAAGGTAACTAAACTCTAATACTAAACAGGACACTGTTACATTTCAGACTACGGTATACTTGTACAGAGCTGTTAAAATTAATTAAAATTTCTGGAAGTATACATTATTCTCTATTATTTAAAAGAAGATACAATAGCACTGGGCCTCTTCAGAGCAAGCGTTTATTTTTAAAAGCTATATTTTGTTAAGTTGTCTAGATTTACAGGGATCTCCAACCTTGGCAACTTTAAGACTTGTGGACTTCAACTCCCAGAATTCCACAGCCAGCAAAGCTAACAAAGCTGGCTGTGGAATTCTGGGAGTTGAAGTACACAAGTCTTTAACTTGCCAAGGTTGGAGACCCCTGGCTCTAGAACAATAATAAAGCAGTCTTTAAAGAAAAAGTCAAATAATTTGAACATTCTACAGACATTTATAGTTATTCACTTACCCCCTTGCATCCAGTTCAGCAGAAAATAAAAATCTGCGTGTCTCTCCCAGCTATTTGCCTCTTTGCAGTTTCAGTTTCAGTTTCATTTTAGCACGTGGCAAGTCAGCTGTAGGTCGGGAAGCTGCTACTGACTTGCTTGGCTTTACAGGCTCTTCCCTCTTTGCTGCAAACAGGTAAATTGCTGGAAGACAGAGGCCAAAGGGTGGGGGTGGGTGGGTGGGTGGGGCTACATTCAGTGTATAAAATGCACCCAAGTTTTCACCCTCTTTTGGGGGGTAAAAAGGTGCATCTTATACTCCGAAAAATACGGTATACTATTTTCAGATAAGTGACTGTCCAGTCTCTTCTTAAAAACCTCCAGTGATGGAGCACCCACAACTTCTGGAGGCGAGCTGTTCCACTGGTTAATCTTATTTCCAAGGGTTTTTGACGTTGTATATTGAAGGACCTCATCCTTAAAAAGTAGCTTTCCAGTTTCCAGGAAGATGAGACATGGTAGCAGCTTTGACTTCAGTCTGGATTGCTTCTGGTGTCTCCAGTCTGGGTGTCTTGTTCTCCAAGCCTTACAAGACCTTGATGTCCCGCAAGCCGTCTGGATTTGTCTGGTCAAGGTCTGTTGAGATGACCTCAGGGCCTACACTACCAACTTTCCTGCCTGGCTTTGCCTCAGGGCAGCCAGCAGGACCAGGGAGCTCCTGCCCCACAACCTTCTCACTTCATTTGAAGATGGTTGCTTGGGACAGAGCGGAGACCCTGCTGGTATCTCCTCTCTGTGCTGCTCCAGGTCTTCTCCAACAGGTTCTGGGGCTGCCCTGTTGGGGGTTGGCCCCATCCGATGGGCAACAACTTCCTGTGTGGTGGGAATGGTTGAAGGCAGGGAGATACTTTCAGTAGTTTACAGACCATGGAAAAATGGCTCCCTCCGGGTGTTTAGACTTGATGAGGTGTGAAGGCCATTGTCCTTGAATTGTTTTGGAGAAGTTTCCTACCACCTCCTGGGGAAGAGGGAGACCCATAACAGGGATGTCCACAAGAGTTGGGTTTAAAAGGGTCAAGAGGGTAGCTGAACACCCTGCCTGATCAAATCCCCGCTTCGTTCACTGATGTGTACATACAAGGGGCAGAACTTTGATTTCATGGTGGCTGGTCATCTTAACCTTTTGACTCCAGAGGGCTGATCCATCCATCCTCCCTCCCTCCCTCTCCTTCCTTCCTTCTTCCCTTCCCTTCCCTTCTTTCTTTCCCTTCCTTCCTCCCTCCCTCTCCTTCCTTCCTCCCTCCCTCCCTCTTCTTCCTTCCTCCCTCCCTCCCACCGTCCCTTTCTTTCTTTCTTTCTTTCTTTCTTTCTTTCTTTCTTTCTTTCTTTCTTTCTTTCTTTCTTTCTTTCTTTCTTTCCTTCCTTCCTTCCTTCCTTCCTTCCTTCCTTCCTTCCTTCCTTCCTTCCTTCCTTCCTTCCTTCCATCTCCCCCCTCTCTCTTTCCTCCCTCCCTCCCGTAATCTACAGTACAACGCAGTACATAACAGGCATATACAAAATTTCCAGGAAATATATAAATATTTCCCAATAGAGAAACTTCCTAATGGAGAACAATCAACCAGTGGAACGGCTTGCCTGCAGAAGATGTGGTTGCTCCATCCTTGGAGGTTTTCAAGGAAAGCCTGGACAGCCACCTGTCTGGAATGGCATAGGGGCTCCTGCTTGAGTAAGGGGCTGGACTAGAAGACAGGATTGGCAGGCTGGGTCCTTGGTCACGTCTCCTCCGGGTCTGCTTCCTTCTTCCGCCTTGTACATCAGAGGCAGTGATGGCTGGTGCTGCCGCAGGAGAGAAACGGTCCAGGGGGCAGCGCAGCCCCTTCCTCTTTCTTGCCCTGCCGCCCCCCTGCGTGTGCCAGCATCCTACCTGCCCAGATGTTCCCCCAAAGCGCTGGAAGGCCTGGAGTGAGGGGGAATTGACTGGGCGAGGGGCCCTGGAGGGCGGGTGAGTGATTGTCTCTTACTCAGTCCTCTTTGTGACTGTCTCTTCTTCTTTTCTCTCCAGCTATGGCCCCCAAAAAGCCCCCTCCGCCCCCTCCACCTCCGCCCCCCACAGATGAAGTGATCCATGTGCCTAAATTTAAAGCGATCCCTCCAGAGGTTAAATGGCGAGTGATCCGACTCTTTGGAATCTTCTGTTTCGTCGTCTTCATCGCATCAACGGTTTATTGTAAGTTCCCGTCAGGGAGTCCTCGACTTACAACACTTCATTTAGTGACCATCTAACTTAACAACGGCACTGGAAAAAAAGGGACTCGGTGCCATTTTTCACACTTACGACCATCGCTGCCTCCCTGCGGTCACGGGATCAAAATTCAGATGCTTGGCAACGGGCTCATATTTATGACGGTCGCAGTGTCCCCGGGTATGTGTGTGTCACGCGATCTCCTTTTGTGACCTGCCAAGCAAAGTCAATGGGGAAGCTGGATTCACTTAACGACCGGGTTAACAACTTAACAACTGAGGCAGGATAAGTTGCAACACGGGGCAAAACTCACTTAACCAATGTCTCGCTTAGCAACTTGAAATGTTGAGCTCAGAAGGAGAAGATAGAAGTGAAGGAAAGAGTGCTGGCGGCAGTGGCGGCGCTCCTCCTTCTCTTTTCCTAATGCCCTTGTTGCTTCCGGCGGCCGCTGGCTTGAGTGGCGGAGCGGGCTGCTTGCCTCCCTCGCCTTCCCGCTGTGGCTGCGCTGCTCTCGCTTGCTCGCTCTGGAAGCGGAGCCAGACGAAGTTTCCTCCCCGCGCGAGATGCCTCTCAGCCGCGCGCTCCCTCGGTGCGACCGCAGCCAGCGCCAGCTCCTGCCCACGTCTCCCGCCCGCCTCTTGTCTTAAGCTGCCAGCTGACGGTGGCGGCTGCAGCCTTCCCAGCAGGCGACTGAGACGCAGGGCAGCATCAGGGCTCCAAGCAGAGGTGGGTTCCTGCTGGTGCGGTTAATAGCTGTTGTTCGGCGCAGAGCCGAAGACGCTGCTGCCGTTCGCGGCGCGGGGGCTTTCCCCGGGTGCTGCCGCCGCCCGCATGAACGCCGCCAATTGCGTTTTTTTGCCCTCTGCGCATGCGCAAAGCATTTTGCATGCGCAGAGGGCAAAAGAACGCAATTGGCGGCGTCCATGCGGGCGGGGAAAGCGCCCGGGGAAAGCTCCCGCGCCGCGAATGGCAGCAGCATCTTCGGCTCTGCGCCGAACAACAGCTATTAACCGCACCGGCAAAAACAGACAGGAACCCACCTCTGGCTCCAAGGCTCCTTCGGCCGCTTGGCTGGAGAACGGCGGGGATGCAGCTGCGGCCGTTTTTGAGCTCCCCCCGGCTTGGAAGTTTTAGTACCCGGCGTATAAGATGACCCCCGACTTTGGAGAAGATTTTCAAGGGGTAAAAAGTCGTCTTATACGCCGGCACATACGGTAAATAAAATAAATAAAATAAATAAAATAAATAAAATAAAATAAAATAAATAAAATAAATAAAATAAATAAAATAAATAAAATAAATAAAATAAATAAAATAAAACAACAACAACAACAGATATCGTCTCGGCTTTACTTGGAACAGCTTCCATCCTGTGACGATCTCTGTAACACCGTCAAACATCCAGATCTGCCTATCCCAGGTCCTTGGTAAGGACTCGATAGGTAGACAAAAATGCCAAACCCCTGTCTGAACATCTGCTGTGCAATGATCAACAATACTAATACTAACTAATACTAATACTAACTAATACTAATACTAATACTAATGTTAAATCCTGTTTAACATTTACATGAGACCGCTGGGGGAGATCATCCGTAGACATGGGGTGAGTTTCCAACAGTACGCTGACGACACCCAGCTGTACATCACACCCCGTCTCAATTCAGGGAGGCGGTTGATGTGATGTGCCGGTGCCTGGATGACGTTAGGACCTGGATGGGGAGAAACAGACTCAGACTCAACCCCGACAAGACTGAGTGGCTCTGGATATTGTCTTCTAAGGACCATGTCGATTGTCCCTCCTTGGTTCTTGAGGGAGAAAAATTAACTCCCTCGGAACGGGTTCGCAATTTGGGAGTCCTCCTAGATCCACAGCTAAAATTAGACCAACACCTTGCAGCTGTGGCTAGGGGGCTTTTGCACAGGTTCACCTGGTGCACCAATTGCGACCATACTTGGAGAAGGAGGCTCTACTCACGGTCACTCATGCCCTTGTCACCTCTCGATTAGACTACTGCAATGCGGTCTACATGGGGCTGCCCTTGAAGAGTATTCGGAGACTCCAACTGGTGCAAAATGCAGCTGCGCGTGCTGTGGTGGGTGTCTCAAGGTATACCCACATAACACCTATACTCCGCCAGCTGCATTGGTTACCCATTAGTCTCCGGGTACAATTCAAGGTGCTGATCATCATCTTTAAAGCCCTACATGGCTTAGGACCAGGCTATCTCCGGGACCGCATTCTGCCTCATTCTTCCCTTCGACCGGTCAGGTCCCACAGAGTGGGTCTCCTCCAGGTC
The DNA here is from genome assembly GCA_023053685.1 of Diadophis punctatus similis. NCBI lineage: Eukaryota > Metazoa > Chordata > Lepidosauria > Squamata > Dipsadidae > Diadophis > Diadophis punctatus. Next base: position 72,133,285 of record JALIGW010000006.1, on the reverse strand, counting down.
CCGTCAGCCAAACAGTGTCGACTGGCGGGGCCTAGGGGGAGGGCCTTCTCTGTAGGGGCCCCTGCTCTCTGGAACCAACTCCCCCCAGAGATACGAATTATCGCCACCCTGCTGGCCTTCCGAAAAGCCATTAAGGCATGGCTCTTCCTGCAGGTGAGGGTGAGTTTGAGACGACTTTATATCTGATGTCTCCCCCATGTATGTATGGTGTTTATATGTTTTTTAAACTGTTTTTAAAAATTGCTTTTTTAATGATTTGTTTGGAGTTTTCATAAAACGTTGTATGCCGCCCTGAGTCCTGAGGGAGTAGGGCGGCATAGAAAAACTGCCAAATAAATAAATAAATACTAATACTAATACTAATACTAATACTAATACTAATACTACCGTAATACTAATACTGATACTGATACTAATACTAATTTTAAGAAGGTACTTGGTTGATACCTAGGATGCTGGCAGCAACCCGTATCAACCATCAGCGCCAGTCAATGATATTTGTGATACATTTTTAAATGTTCAGTTGACTGAGTTTCATGTTTAATGAATGAAAGAGAAAAGAGAATTAATAATAATAACAATAATAATAATAATAATAATAATACCACCCATATACAGGTAGACCTCAACTTACAACAGTTCATTTAGTGACTGTTCCAGGTCATAAAAGGTCCATAGTTCCCCACTCTGATGTAGTGACGTAAACATCTCAAACTCTTTTTCTACCAATGTATACATACAAGTCCCCTAGGAGTTGGGCGGTATATAAATCCATTTAAATAAAATAAATAAATAAATAACGCCTAGAGAGGAAAAGCTTTGGGTTTCCTTAATATTTTCTACTCTAAGCCTTCCTGCTGTCTCTGTTTTAGATATTCAGCTGCTTAATGCTCCTCCCAGTCCTTACATACCGCCCATGAACACCTTGAGGAGGACGTTTGCCAATGCCTTAAGAAAACCGGCCCTCAGTAGTATAAGTGGTAAGTGGAAGCGGAAGAATCCTGCCCCTTGGGCTGGGCTCACCCCCACATTCAGAAACGGGCAAAAGAATTTCAGGGAGGAAGAATTGGGTGAGAATTCAGTGGGCCCAACCCTGCCAACACAAGCGCTTGGATCCTGAGCTCTGCCAAAAGTCACCTTCTCCTTTCCAAAATCTCAGCCATCTTCTCTGGTGACGGGACAGATCTCGGAGTCCTAGTGGACAATCCCTTAAATGTGAGCCAGCCGTGTGTGGCAGCTGCCAAAAAGGCCAACACAATCCTTGGCTGCATTAACAGAGGGATGGAATCAAGATCACGTAAAATGTTAGTACCGCTTTATAAGGCCTTGGAATCCTGCATCCAGCGCGCCTAATGTAGTGCCTCTGGAAGTACTGATGGATTTTGTGTTTCTCTTCCCATAAAAAGGAGTGCCAACCAATTTGTAGATCATGACCTTCCAATCTTGATAATCTTTCATTTTTTAATTGTATCAAATTCTTTATCCAAATTAAAATAGATGCCCGACTTTCTGAAGCTCTCTCAATTTATTGGGGAAGGGGAAGGAAGGAGCTTTCCTTATGTTTTGATATCTGTCTGTTTGTCCATGTCTGTCTGTCTGTCTGTCTCTGTCTGTCTCTGAAGCATCTATCAATTTATTTAATATCTGTATCTATGTATCTCTATCAATCCATTGATCAATCTATCTATCTATCTACCTCTCTCTCTCTCATCTATCTATCTATCTATCTATCTATCTATCTATCTATCTATCTATCTATCTATCTATCTATCTATCTATCTATCTATCTATCTATCTATCTATCTATCTATCTATCTATCTATCTATCTCTTGGTATCTATCGGTGTGTGTGTGTGTGTGTGTCTGTCTGTCTGTCTCTGTCTGTCTGTCATCTATTTATCTATCGTCTATGTATCTGTATCTCTGTATCTATCTATCATCCATACCTATCTATAACGGTATATACAGGTATCTATCTGTCTATCTCTCTATTCATCCATCCATCCATCCATCCATCCATCCATCCATCCATCCATCCATCCATCCATCTATTCTCTCTCTCTCTCTCTCTCTCTCTCTCTCTCCCTCCCTCCCTCTCTCTCTCTCTCTCTCTCTCTCTCTGTGTGTGTGTGTGTGTCTCTGTCTCCGTCTCCGTCTCCGTCTCCTGTCCTACTGTTTGTCGGGAGGTGGAGGTGCCTGACTGTTCACCACCTGCAGGGGCTTCCAAGGTCTGTGTCTCTTTCAGATCTGTCGACTGCCGAAGAGGTGATTCAGATTCCAAGCTACCAGGAAGAATCGGAAAATGCTTACAAAGAGAAGAAAAACAAGTACCGTAAGTAGCCCCATTCCTACCTGGAATGCCGTCACCAGCTCCCCCCTCTGAGTTTTGACGACTCCGGCTGCAAAGGTTTGTGCTTCTGCTCAGCCCCTTGAGTGAATGCGGCATTAGAAGAGAACGCCTTGGCCCCCCAATCCCACCCCCTGCCCATTCTGCTGCTTCCCCCAATCTCCCTCAGTGCCCCCCCATCTTGTCCCCCCTCTGACTTGCAGAGATGCGATGATGTCTTTTGCGTGCCCAGAGTCTCATGCTGGAGCTCTGAGCACACACGGGGTTGGGGTTATGCTCAGAGATACAAGCCTTCCTGGGGGGGGGGGGGAATAGAATGGGGACTTATCAGTTTTTTTATCAGACTTATAGCTTATCAGGCCAAGGACCCTTCCTCAGGAAAGTCAAGTCCTAGGGACAGTCTGAGTGAAAATGTATATGGAGAAATAGGCCAAGTCTCCTTTGGGGATGAGTTTGAACATACCCCATCTCTCCCTCTCTCTCTCTCTCTCTCTCTCATATCATCTATGCGCTCTCTCTCTCTCTGTCTCTCTCTCTGTCTCTCTCTATCAATCTATATAATCTGTCCAGCTATTTCTGTGTCTGTCTATCTATCTGTCTATTGTATATCATCTGTCTATTACCTATTTATCTCTATGTCTATGTGCCTGCCTGCCTGCCTATCTATCAACTGTCTGTCTGTCTACTATCTATCTATCTATCTATCTATCTATCTATCTATCTATCTATCTATCTATCTATCTATCTATCTATCTATCTATCTATCTATCTTCTAATCTATCTATCTATCTATATCTATCTATCTAATCTATCTATCTTCTATCTATCTATCTATCTATCTATCTATCTATCTATCTATCTATCTATCTATCTATCTATCTATCTAATCTATCTTCTATCTGTCTGTCTGTCTGTCTGTCTGTCTGTCTGTCTGTCTGTCTGTCTGTCTGTCTGTCTGTCTGTCTATCTATCTATCTATCTATCTATCTATCTATCTATCTATCTATCTATCTATCTATCTAATCTATCTAATCTATCTATCTTCTATCTAATCTATTTCTCTCTGTCTACGTTTCTATTTCTATTTCTATTTCCATTCTACTTCCTGTTTCCTGTTTCCTATTTCTATTTCTATTTCTATTTTTTCTATTTCTATCTATCATCTATCATTTATCTAATTTATATAGCCCACCTGCCTCACAGCAACTGACAGTCAGATAGACTCTAGACATCCCCTCCCCTCCCATCTGCTAAAGAACACAGTGATTGTGAGCTGTGGATGTCAGCCAGGTGTTCCCACCTCTGCTTTTCCTTAGAATCCATCTATAAGAAAGGCACGGTGAAGGCCACCACTCACTGGACGCTTTTCGGGAGGAATCTCTACTACATCTCGATCGGTAGAAAGACCTGGTACGACGCTCAGAACTTCTGCCTCTCCAGAGATTCCCACATGGTCTCCATCTTAAATGACGAAGAGCAGGTTTCTCTCGTTTTTTCCCCCTTTTCTGACCGACTTCTAGAGTTTCTTAAGCAGCTGCTTCATCTATCGTCTTCTATCTTCTTCTTCATATATATATATATTAGAGTGTATATATATAGTCTCCCTTTATTTTCATTTATCAGCAAAAAATCCTACATATTATATATATATATATATATATATATATATATATATATATATATATATATATATATATATATATATATATATATATATATATATATATATATATATAAATAAATAAATGGCTGTGTGTGTGTGTGTGTGTGTGTGTGTGTGTGTGAGTTCAAGCATAACTCTGGAACACCTCGAACAATTTCAACCAAACTTGGTACACAGATGACTTACTATCTGGAAAAAAAATGCTGTGGGGGTAAGACACCCCTAGCACCCCTAGGGGTGTGTGTGTGTGTTTGTGTGTGTGTATGTGTATGTTCCAGCATAACTCTGGGCCGCTGAAATGAAAAGGAATGAATTATATCTATAGTGTAAAATCACAGTATTTTTGATAGCGATAGTGTGCATTTTGGATTCATGTTCTGTTAAGATACAGCCTGTTGAGACCATTTTTATTACTTATATTTCTTCCATAACAACTAAAAGATATACAATATATTCCAATTGTGCCCTTATCCCCTCCAAAATAACATATATTCTTGAGTAGATTTATTCCCTTTGCCTTCCACCAACACTGATTTTATAAAATCCCCCCCATATTTCATTATAATTGTTTACTTTAATTATCCCTTTTTAAAATTTAATTCCTGTTGTTAATTTATCATTTTATCATCTCTTCGGTTTCAAGCCAAAAAGCACAACCACGGTCATGTGGTTTCCTACTTAATAGCCTTTTTGCTAAGTGATTGAGTGGTTGGCGCCAATTGCGAACACTAAATGAGGACCTCTCAATCTCTTTCACAGAGAAGGAGAGAGAAAAAGAGAGAGAGAGAGAAAGAGAAAGAGAGAGAGCATTCAATAGATACGATTTCAAAAGCCCAGCTTGCTCCTGCCGGCTATACAAGAACAGATTCCTTCTCATTAATAGCCAGGGTGTACCGATGCCACCCATCAAGGACTGTAGGAATGTCCAGCCTCAATCTCCTACATTGCTGAATGCTTCTTGCCCTTTTATATATTTACTGCTAGAAAGCAGGGAGTTAATTAAACACAACATAATAATAATAATAATAATAATAATAATAATAATAATAATAATAATAATAATAATAATAATAATAATAATAATAATAATAATAATAATAATAATAGCAACACCGTCAAGGCCATAAACAACTGGGCTATACCTGTTATAAGATATACTGCTGGCATAATAAACTGGACACAGGCTGAACTGGACAATTTGGACAGAAAAACAAGAAAACTCATGACCATTCACCATTCACTTCATCCTCGTAGTGATGTCGACAGACTATATCTGCCCAGAAAAACTGGTGGCAGAGGACTTTTACAAGTAAAACAAACAGTAGAAGAAGAAAAACATGCATTGGCAGAATACGTCAAAGAAAGTAAAGAACCTGCATTGATTGAAGTAAACAACCGGAAGCTTCTGAAAGTGCAGCAGACCAAGCATCAGTATAGGAAACCTGCAATGCAAACTAGAGCCGAGAGTTGGCCAATAAAGCCTTGCATGGGCAGTTCCTCGACAAGATTGAAGGAAAGGTTGATAAGGAGAAGACCTGGTTATGGCTCACTAATGGAACACTGAAGAAGGAGACAGAAGGCTTGATTCTTGCAGCCCAGGAGCAAGCAATTAGAACAAATGCAATCAAAGCCAAGATTGAAAAATCAGCTGATGACCCAAAATGCAGACTTTGCAAGGAAGCTGATGAAACAATTGATCATATCCTCAGCGGCTGCAAGAAAATCGCACAGACGGACTATAAACAGAGGTACAACTACGTGGCCCAGATGCTTCATTGGAACCTGTGCCACAACTACCACCTACCAGTGGTAAAGAACTGGTGGGATCATAAACCTGAGAAAGTAGTTGAAAACAAACATGCCAAAATACTTTGGGACTTTCGAATTCAGACTGACAAGGTTTTGGAACATAATACGCCAGACCTCACGATTGTGGAAAATAAAAAAGTGTGGATCATTGATGTCGCCATACCAGGTGACAGTCGAATTGATGAAAAACAACAAGAAAAACTTAACCGATATCAGGACCTTAAAATCGAATTACAACGACTCTGGCATAAACCAGTACAGGTGGTCCCAGTGGTAATCGGCACACTGGGTGCTGTGCCAAAAGACCTTAACCGGCATTTGAAAACAATAAACATTGACAAAATCACGATCTGTCAGTTGCAAAAGGCCACCGTACTTGGATCTGCGCGCATCATACGAAAATACATCACACAGTCCTAGACGCTTGGGAAGTGTTCGACTTGTGATATAGTGATACGAAATCCAGCATATAAATCTCGTTTGCTGTGTATTACATTTTTTGTGAATAAATAATAATAATAATAATAATAATAATAATAATAATAATAATAATAATAATAATAATAATAATAATAATAATAATAATAATAATAATAATAATAATAATAATAATAATAATAATAAATAACAACAACAATAACAACAATTTATTGTCATTATACCTATATACACAATACACCCATACAACGAAATTCACATAACGCTTCAAGACCAGTCCCAACACACAAAGCAATCCCCATCCGCCACGAATTCCCCACCCTGAACCACTCAAACATCCATACAACAGACCAAGTAATACTATCCAACAGCTCACTGATGGTGACCCTTCAATTCATTATTAAATGCAATTATAGCTCTAGGACAGTGGTGGGCTCCTACCAGTGCGGTCCACTCTATAGCACCGGTAGCGGCCCGCTGGTGACGTCACAGTACTGGTGCGGTCAGTTGCCGGTGCATGGGCGCCGCCATTTAAAAAAAATTTTCTTCTGCGCATGCCCAGAAGCTGAGCTTCCGGCACTGCACATGCACTGCCTCCCTACCCCACAGTGAGTCCAAGAAGGGGAGAATGGCTGAGGGAGCGCGTGAGACGCTGAAAGAACAGGTGGCAGGAGCTATCTCCATTCCCCTCCCTTCAGCAGTCCGAGAAGCCACAAACACACGGTGATGATCCCAGGCATTTTCGCATGTTCGAGGCTTCTCGAGCTGCTGAGGGGAGGGGGAACAGGCGGCAGGAGCCTAGGATCATCGAATGGGGAGAAGCATTCAGGCCAGACGGAGCCTCCTAGAAGAACCGCTGCCGTGGTCTTGCTGCTCCCGCTGTGGGAGGCTGCATTGCGGGTGGGCAATGCCCCCCCTTCTCCGGCCGCTGCCATGCTCCCGAGGCCCACGCCCACCCGGTCACATGGCTGGCAAGCCACACCCACAAAATAAGCCACCCCCACAGAGTGGTAGTAAAAAAATTAGGAACCCCCCCCTGCTCTAGGATAAAAACTATTCGGAAAGCGTGTGGTCCCGAGTTTTAATTGTTATGTATCTTCTGCCAGAAGGCAAGAGTTCAAAAAGATTGTAAGCAGGATGAGAAGAGTCTCTGAGAATATTGTGCCACTTCCTAGAACAGCGAGATGCAGAGATATCGTCCAGGGCTGAAGTTATCCCCAAGACTTGAAGGCAACTGCTCCCTTGGGCGGAGAAATAGCGGGAGGTGGGGGGTGGGGGTGGGTGGGAGCTACGAAGTCCTTACCTTGAACTTGTTAATGGAAAGTGTGTCTAACCTGCATGCCATAAAGAGTCAATTTTTCTTAGCCACGGAACGGGCTTTCTTTGGCAAAGGAACATGAGCAGTTTATTGTTAATTGTAGGCGTTTTGTCAAACACGGCATTCCCACCGTGACAAAATGAGAAATTGTGGCTTAGAGGTGATGAGCTCTTTTTCCCTGGAAACCAATCCTTAACAAATGAAACCCGATTATAAAGTCCAAAGTAACAAAATATTTATTTCAGTAGAAAAGAACATAAAAACATAAATCTTAATGGCTACATCTCTGCAATTTAAGAACACACGTCTTCCCGCAGATCACATATCACGTGCCTGCTTTGCTTTGCTAGGAATCTCTGAATATCATAGAGTACAGTATGTGAGCACAGCTGACAATCAAAATTCACATCGTGACACACCCTGTGACACTGGGCCTTCTCTCCTCTTTTGGCAGAAGTTCATCACTTCGCAGTTCAACGAGTCTGTCTGGATTGGTCTGAGCGATGAAAAGGACGAAGGCATCTGGCAATGGTCGGATGGATCCAGATTAACAATACAGTGAGTCTGTGACTCATGGACTCCCCCACATCCCCAGCTGAAGATCCTGCAGCTGATCACTACATCTGTGTCAGGCTTGAACAAGCAGACCTCCCCCTGAAGAGTTCAAACTAGTTACTTTATTGTGCTGTTGGAGGAGTGCGGTGGCTCACAAGGTTAGGATGCTGGGCTGCTGAGCTGCAGGCCCGTATTTGAGACCCAGTTGCTACCGTGGTAGGGGGTGAGCTCCTGTCACATACTCCAGCTCCTGCCAACCTAGCAGTTCAAAAGCGGCCCACTGTGAGTAGGATAGATGGGTACCATTTCAGTGGGCAACTTAATGGGGACCTGAAAAGAGCCCCCAAGTGGACGTCCCTTGGGCAACAGTGATGTCAACCCAGAAGTGCTTTGGTGCTGTCGACACAACTCTAGTAGTAGTAGTAGTAGTAGCTGTTCTATTGCCTATTTCTCAGGCATCTTATCAGACTGCTGACACCAGATAAGATTCAACAGCATTCTAGGAGGGTTGAGCCTTGCCGTTTGTGTCTATGTAGTGATTCCAGACTGATTCCTCACTTGACTCCTCCTCCTGACTGGCATAGTCTCTCTCCAACAATTGGAGGCAGACTAGATGGAGATGAAACAGTTTTGTGGGCTCTTTTTGTGGCATTGTTCAATAAGGCTTCTTGCCAGCATGAGTCAGAGCTGCAGTTTCCTACCATACTGAAAAGATGAGAAGATTGCAGGTAGTCCTTGACTTAACAACAATTCATTTAGTGACAGTTTGAAGGTACAACAGGACTGAAAAATGTGACTTATGACCATTTTTCATGCTTAAAGCCATGCAGCACCCCAATGGTCACATGATCAAAATTTGCTTGGCAACTGGCTTGTATTTATGATGGTCGCCATATATCCCGGGGTCATGTGATTCCCTTTGGCGACCTTCTGACCAGCAAAGTCAATGGGGAAGCCATATTCACTTAACAACCGTGTTACAAACTTAACCACTGCAGCGATTCACTTAACAACTGGACAAGAAAAAATGGGACAAAATTCACTTAACAACTGTCTCACTTAGCAATGGAAATTTTAGGCCGAATTGTGATCCTAAGCCAAAGACTACCTGTATTGGAATGGGTTCATTGTTCTTCTGCCCAATTTTCAGGATTTTGTTTTACATAAAAGTGGGGGAAATGTTATTTCTTCCCTTTATGATCACATCCTTCCCCTGGTCCTTGTACCCCAGTGGTCGCCAATCTTTCCGGCTTTGCGGATCGGTGGGAGAGGAGAGGAAATGGTTCTGTGTGTCTGTCAGGCGCACGTTTGCGTGCTCAGCTCCATTTGCATGAGGTGTGGGCACTGGCGTGTGCGTATGAACCTCCATTTAGTATGAGCAGCATGTTCACCCACACAAAGGAAGCGTCACAGGTCACGCAAATAGAGCTGCACATGTGCACTTGCCCACCACTTGTGTGGTCCAGATCCAAACAGGCCGCGCCAGAAGAGGTATTCAGCCGATTCGGACAGGTTTGCCCGAACCCGTAGCGGAAATCGCAGGTGGGCCTGCCTTGGCTCTATTCTGTCCTATTTAGGCACATTTTTGTGGCTGGACGCATGTGCGGAAGGCCATGCGCATGCGTGGATGGCGCACACCACATTTGCGAACCGGTAGGTAAAATAAGTGAATACCACCCCTGGCCACAGCCCAGTACCGGGATTTGATGTCCCCTGTTCTACCTGTCATGCCCTCATCGGAGCCTGAATCTGCGGTGGAAGACGAGCCGGTGCTGGAGCGAATGGAGATCAAGGGGGTGGCTTCGTTGGCTTCGAAGGAATGTGGGGAGGAGCAGGCTGAGGCAGTCCAGGGCTCCTCAGGATTGGGACAGCTTGTTAACAGGGAGGAACGGGGGCAGAATGACCGAGAGAGGGCAAGCAGTTGACATTAGGAGCGACGGAGCTCAGGCGATGAGCAAGGACCATGCCCTCCTGATCCCCGAGCACGGAAAGTAGAGAGAAGGCGGGAACAGTGCAGGCCGACCCAATGACTTGGGAGGAGAGCGCCCCGCCCCTCTTCACAAGGCACACCTGGGGACTGAGATTTAAGGAGACGCTGTGGGGAGGGGCATTTGTTGGGAACAAACGCTTAATTGGTAGAATTTGGTGTGGCATTTGGTACAGACATTTGGAGTTTGCAGGACTGCTTGTTTCTTCCTGGCTTCGTGGACTCAATGCCTTGTTCCTTGTTTTGTGGACTCATTTCCCTGTTCCTTTGCTTTTGCTGGACTGGGCGCAGCCAGAGGCTGCTAAGTGTGTGTGCGCGTGCATGCGTCCGTGTCTGTGCACTTTGCTCTGGGACTTGCCAAGAACGTGGGAGCGTCTGGGAGGAAATTTGGAGCATTAAAGGGGAGTTTGAACTCTCAGCTGGCTGTGTGACCTTTGTGCCCCTTGTCCCGGGTCATCACATTATCTATGCATTATGCTTTGGTTTCTCATTTTGGTGAGGATAGGTCTTACAGTAACCTTTCCTTCTCCTGCACCCACCAGGTTCTGGGATGCTGGCAATCCTACTATCCTGAAGAAGAATGGAGAAGTGGAGCGAGATTGTGCTTTCATAAACCCTTCTGATGGCATATTTAGCTGGAAGGATGACAATTGCCATGCACTTAAACAGTGGGCTTGTAAGGAGATCATAGTGACGGAAGATATAGAATATTTAAGCGAACCCTAATACTTGAAGCCACCTTAGATGTGAACACAGTTTTCTTTTTCTCCATCTGAAACAGTAAAACAATGAAAACACTCTTCTTGTCCTCGTGTCCTGGAAGAAAGGAAAAGCCGTAAGGTTGATGTCATATATAAGTTCCGCAACCAAGGCCAGACCTTGTTTAACCACCTCCTGAACATTGCTCATGTTTTCAAGACACGCTGCCCAAAGTGACCCCAACTGGTCCCAATTCATAGCACATACTGGCTGTGTGCCGGGTTCCTCCAGCTAGACTGACTGACTTATGGGTCATAGGTGGATCTAATCAATGTATTCATTTAATGCTGAGCATCATCTTGATGCGAGCCCAAGCTTTTCCGTCCAAGCCGTTAGACAAAAGGATGCAGATGCACCTTGTGTACATTGTTGTAGGCATCTCAGAAGCTTCTAGGCATCTGTGTGCCTTGTTCTAGGCATCACTTGAACCTTCTCATCTCCAATCATCTGCAGAAGGAAGGTCTTCTCCTTCAAGAGACCATGTTTGTGACATCCCAGTACATACTGGAGCATTTTTCATTCTGCGAAGCATGCCAGTGTCTACACAATTCTTTGATGTGATCTTTTCAGCAAAAAAGGGGGAGGGGACCCAAAGGTGCCCCACCATGGTCTTTGGAATTGACATTCAGGTTCTGGACTGCTGTTTCTATTGGAACCAAATGGTAGGTGATGAAAAGGCAGGTAGGAGAGAATGGAAGGTGGCCTAGGCAGAAGGTGAACCACTGTCTAGAGAGAAAGTACAATCTGGCTGGCATGGGGTGGAGGACATGCCACCAGCTGGCTTCCCTTCCTTCTAGGTTCCAGGGTACCCAAGGTGGTAAACTACTCATCAATGCCAATTAAGTTCTCAGTGCTCTAGAGAGAAGGTAGATGACACAGTAGACAGTCAAGCTCCTAAAAAGTCTCTTTCCTTTCATCGAGTCAGCCAATCCCTGGATTCCCAGGAGAGCTGAGGACAATAAGCAGATGGGACTTCAGGTGGGCACACCTGGAGGACCTCTGGAAGAGCCATACCAAGCACGGAATGAAGCCTTTCTGAAGGCCCACATGGGATCCTGTTTGGTGGCGGTGGAGGGAACAAAAAGTCAGCCTGCCGCTTGTGTGGCCTGGTTCTGAACAGGCCACGGCCCAGTACTAGGCTGTGGCCCAGGGACCCCTGGCCTAAACCAGTGCCTCAACTGGCCCCATTCTTTTGTAGAACTCAAGAAAGTGAATGGGTTTAGGAAGGGGTGAGCGACATTCAACCCTTATTCTTCCTGGCCAATTATGTTGGTCATTATGGTTAAGGCAAGTGATCAATCATTTACCATTGGTGAGTGGTACCTAAAGGAGGCAATGGATTTTACAACTATTGAAGAAATAGCATTTTCTGGCTTTTAATTCTTCCTGGGAAGTGTGGAGTAGGGAAGGGACACGTTGGCTGTATTCCCATTTCTGGAGCAGCTCAAAAGCTCACTTGACACTGCCTTTATCTGTTCCCTAGCTGAGGCTTAAATTCTGGTATTTAATCCCATCCTTCCTTCCTTCCTTCCTTCCTTCCTTCCTTCCTTCCTTCCTTCCTTCCTTCCTTCCTTCCTTCCTTCCTTCCTTCCTTCCTTCCTTCCTTCCTTCCTCCCTCCCTCCCTCCCTCCCTCCCTCCCTCCCTCCCTTCCTTCCATTTTATTTGCCACCCATGTAATATCCAATGACTCTCAGCAGCTTACAATATAAAACCACCCCCAAAACTTAAAATCATCCATTATAAAAACCCAGCAAATAAAACCATTAAACAAAACCAAGGAGACAAGATGGGGAAGAGAGGAGCTGGACACACCGGGGAGGCGGTGGAGGTAGACTTTTAATTAACTACCTCCAGTAGAGAAGCTCCCCCATTGGGTCCACTTCTTAAGAGCATCAGCGGTGACCCAGCCAGTGTCTGTATTAACCATTAGTCCCAACTGTCCAATGCAAATGGTTTATTTGGTGAATCTGATAAGGCAAGAACATCCTTTGTGGGTTAGGCGCTGTATGAGGGTGAAGGTTCATTCTCTCACCTTGTGGGTTGGTTTCTGGACGTTTTGTTACCAGGCTACATAACATCTTCAGCAAAGTTTAGGGGATGTGAGTGTTGATGTTCTTCTGCTCACAAGGGCAACATGTGGTCAGTAGGACTTCATGTGATGGGGAGGTCACGTCAGGTGAGAGTCTTCTGATGGGTTTTGTGATGGAGAGGTCATGCCAGGTGGGGTCATTGGGAGGGGAAGTGCTGGTTGGGGAAGTGGGGAGATTGTGTGTATTGGTTGAGGGTTGGTGCCGTCACTGGTTGGCTATGCGGTTGATTTGAATTCTGAGGGGTTCGTAGGCTGGTTGAAGGTCGATGTGTTTATTGATCGCAGATGCCTCCTGGGGGAGCGGGCTCAGCCCACTTTCCTCAACCTGCATGTTGGAGAATGCTGTAAAATGCATGCATCCACACTGCACCAGATTTGGGGAAGTGACCCTGGCCCTTGGCTGGAGAAAGGTACCCCTCCCTGACAGAACTAATTCGGATGCCTACCAGCTCTGACTGCTTCTTGGGGCAATGGAGACCACACCAAAAAGAGGCTCTGTTGACCTTCTGTTGGGAAATGCCCAGCCAGGCAAAGAGGGAGGGATTGAGTGGGGAGCTAGCCTAGAGTCCTTGCGCAGTCACAAGAGACTTCAGCCTGATCATCCTGAGGTTCCATGGAAACTAGTCTGTTTGTTCCCAGCAGAAGGCAGATTCTCTGGGGCGACTCTTGTACTATAAGTGGGACATAACAAAGCGGTCAGCTGGATCCTGTCACATGTGGATCGGGTTACTTGCCCCTGACAAGGGACGCCTTCGCCCATGCCAGAGGAGCCATGAGCAAAGCGGTGGTCTCCATTTCTCAGGGCATGGCCCCCGTGATGTCACAATACCACTTTCCCTTCCATCTGCAGATCTGCTGGTGGCTGTGAATCTGGCGAGGGCCCCCAGCAGCCGACTAGCAGGTGGTTTGAGCCTTGGAGGATGAGGAAAGGGAGAGAGGAACTTAAAGTGGCATCAGAAGGCAAGGAGGAAACATTGAGGAGGAATTTTGTAGGAGTTGGAAACGGGCTCAAAAGATGAGCAAGGGAACACCTTGAGTGGGACCCGGAGTCTCCTAAAGGGAGTCCCAAGCAAAAGGTATGTTACGGACGGCCATCTGTCAGGGAAATGGAGGAGCGGAGTCCTGGAGTGGGCAGAGGGTTGGACTAGATGATCTCCGTGGCCCCTCTCCCTACTGCCTTGCCATTCAACCCATACTCATCTCTGATGTTGATCCCTGGGCGTTGAGGGAATCTTTCTTTTCAGAACTTAAAAGTCTGAAGGTGTTTCTTAAACGATCCCAAAGAGTTTTAGCACAACCCTGAAGATCTCCTGCTTGCAAAGGGTTGTGTTTGCGTTGTTTTGGAGGCGTTGCTGCACCAACATCCCCCCCAAACATCCCCCCCCAAGTCCTCCTGTCTTCAAAGGACCAAATGTAGGAGGAGCCTGAGCCATTCACTTTTTCTTTTAATTAAACAAATGTACACGGCTGTGTAACTGACACCTGGGCAAAATATTCCTCAGACTGGCTGCGGCTTTAGCTCTGGGCGATGATGGCAGGTGGGTCTCCTCACAGCCTTTCTCTCCTCTCTGCTCCCTGCCCTGAAGCCATGGGACCCAGGCCGGCCAAGAGCCAAGTTTCGATCATAGCTCCTGGAGGCGAGAAGAAGACCCAGATGAATCCCTTCAGCCAGGTTTCCCCCAGCGTCCTGTGGATTCTTCTCGCCGCCTTGGCCACCATCTGCCTTGTGGTCCTGATGATAGTGAGCTACCTGTGTAAGTCCTGCTTGACCCGCTGACGTGTCC